>CM052118.1:16716817-16789310 GCA_028454245.1 Halictus quadricinctus
TGATTGGTCCCGAGCGAAAAGTTCGCGCGCATTCCCGTCGATTGTCATTGGAACTTCCGCTCCGCGTTAAACGCAACCGATATACTGTTACTTGACCCAATCGCATGGTTCAACGAGAACGAGCGCTCTCGTTGACCTCCGTGATTCATCCGTGCGCGAATTCTATTCGCCGTCCCTTTTCGATTGTCATCTGGAATTTTTTTTATGGTATTTTAAGCAATGCAAAACGGAGTGGCGCCACACCATACCGGAAGCCGCGTCACTTTTTACGATAAGCTACGACCGACGTCAGCACAAGTAAAATGTCTTAACTCGAGGACAGTTGATGCGTCTGCGTCTTCGTTCTGATCGTAAATTGTACCTCATTCATTCGTAGAATTTTTGCTCTGTTTATCCGTTTAGAATTTTAGGAAGTATTCTGGAAAGTTTTCGACTTCAAGTAGTGAATTTGTTTATTCTTCTAAATGGTGCCCGGTGGAATAGAATTTATTTTTCTAAACAGCGCCTCCGGTTTCTCTTCTACGTTTTCGTTGTATAAGAATCGACCTTGAGGCTTTACGACGTGCTCGCATGTACACGCGATTCAACGGAACGGTTCTTCGTGTTCTCTCGCGCTGGCAAAATGAAGCCACTGACTCTTTGATCCGCAAGCCGATGAAATAGTTGATTCAACGTTCTCCATTGCGAGAAACACTGACGTAAGATCTGCTTACCGAGGTGACCTCGTGCGTCGTGTAATAGGCAACTGAAATTAATTAAGATCAAAGGCCGGATAAAAAAATGTACGAACCGCTTTAACTCGAACCGCTCTGCTCGCGGGTCAACTGGAATCGAGAATCGACAAAACGAGCACTCGATACGTCATTCTTAAAATGCTGGAGAACAGCGTTAACGAAAGATCGCGAAACTATGTATTCGGGATGATCAATTTCAATTGGAGGTTCCACAATTGGGTGCAACAGGGAGATCAATGGATCCGGATAAAGCTCCATTAAAAATATTGTTTGTTACTCTCCACTTTCTGAAGGTTGCATTTCAATTGGCTCGGTACTTCATTGAAGATTTTCTTTTAAACCAGACCACAACAAGAGGAACGTCAAAATGGCGGGTTCTAACATTTTTCATTTACAATTGTTCGAATTCTAAAGATACATTCATGAGGAATTATTCAACAGATTTATTTCTTTGAGTATATACTGTAAAAGAAATTACCACTGCGATTACTAGACTGCGAATTTGATGCATTTGTGACAAAAATGGGTATTTTAAAACAGTAAAAACATTAGATTAAAATAGGAAAATGTATAAAACAGTAAAACCATTATATTAAGAAAGGAAATAAATTTCTATTTCACTCCAGTCTGTTGCAGTTCAGGTAGAAAATTTTTATTTTGCATAAGGATCCGCAGTCTAGAGATGACAGAGAAATGTCAAAGGAGAAAAATGGTACTCTCGCGTTCAACAATTGCATTACGTGAGTTTTTGCTTTTTAGTTCTGTAATGATCGGTGTATTTCACAACTGCTACATGAATGTTTGAAAATGTCGAATTATTGGCGTTTTTTCGGATTAGGTTTTGGGTCGTTGTCAGTGCGGAGTCATCGGTGTCTCCCTAATGGTCAGTGGGAGAGGCGGTCACAGCTTTCCAGAGTGACAACACGAGGAGCCATACGCAATAGTAAAACAAGACGGACCGCAGAAAAGTGTCCGTATAATGTACGATCGTGCGCACGACAGGTGGTCGCGTTTATTACATTATATCGTGGCCAGGTACATGCACGCCCCCCTGGGCCCCACCCCCCTGTACATGGCCGTCGCAATGCTTGCCGGTTGACAAGCGACAAGGGAATGCCCGGCCGTGTAAATGCGTAATACGACACGTGAAATCGGTTCTATGTATTGAATTACCAGGAATTGGAAGGAAAGTTCCCGCGAGACCGCAGCCTGCGACACGAAGGGATGTCGGACCAGTCGTTATTAACCGTTAATGAAACAAAAGTTAACCCCTTTACGCTGTACAAACTAGAAGAACACGACGGAGACCGTGAAACGGAGCGTAACACGCACCGCGCCGATTCGAGAATGATTTAAACGGGAACGGTCGCTCTTTGAAAAGAAGAATTTGAAAGGAACAAAAATTTTGCTTGCTGTGTAAAAGCCGAGGATAAAACGTACCCACTAATTAAAAGATAATTTATACTCGTCGCTCGGAGAGACAGAGAAATTCAAAAAACGTGCAGGTTTATTCATCAAGATAGAGAAGGATTTAGCTTCAAGACATTTATTAGTTATAAAACGCACTGCCAATTAGAAATGATCTCGTTCGAACACGCGCTGTACGAAAAGACAATAAATAGCAGTACGCGAGTCCGTATATCATAGAGAAAATTGATTGGGAACATTGGAACGCTATTAATTATAGTACGGACAGGAAGAGCAAAATGGTCTAAATGGTTCGAACCATAACGCTCCGAACAGATTTCGCTGGTCATTCATTATCAGCGGCGGTACTTAATAGGCGATATTTCATAGCCGTGTGTAAGCTCGTTAAGCTCCATCGAGCGGAAAGCAAACGATGCTCCTGGTCGTCGGACTGTATTAGATATTACACAGAGCGAAAGCTCATTAACGCGTCAAAATATCGCGAACCGGAGCGATTTGCTTTCCAGCGAACAAGACAGGATCCTTGATTAATTGCGTGTCAATTTGACGGTGACGATGGACGAGCTGCTCCACGATTAGCGAACAGTAGTTTCGAGACGCTTACGCCGATTTATAGATTAACCATTTAGGCGAGAAGCGATAACCGTGAGAAAAAGTCTCCGCGCTAGCGTAAGACAACATTTTTTAAAGTTCATTGAATTAAAACCACTTTTTGAGAAAGTTGCAATTCGAAGAAATTGTAGAAATTAGTGAAAATAGTATTACTTTTTTATCTGAGCCTGTTGCAAAAATTTAAAATGTACGTTTTATTCTAAAAAAGAAAAAACAAAAATATACGTACCACTTTCTTCGCAATTTCTGTAAGGGACCCAATTACTGTGCCTATATTAATTATACTTACTTTTAGAGAATAATGAATATGAAAAAAGATATTAAATTCTTTTCATTAAAATCAGTTAATATTGTATATCTGTTTTTTCATATTCATTATACTTTCAAAATAAGTATAGGCACAGTAACTGGGTCCCTTAACCTAATAACAATTTTCTCAAAATTTGTTTTATACATCGTTTAGTAAACCACATGTGCACTTCTCTGGTACACCTTTTAAAAAGTCATCCTGGAGACTTTTTTCAAAATGTAAATGTAAAACATGGAATATTGGAACTCTTGAATTCAAGAGTAAATATAAAACGGATTTATGGATAACTTCTTGGAAAAACATGCCTGAATTATTAAGAGAACGAACAACAAATTTCTACATTCTCCTGAATAATGTTTTAACGAACAAGATTGTTTCCCTGCCATAAAACAGTCCCATCGTCTTCATCATTCCCTTGCATCATAAATCCTGAACGTTCGAAGCGGACCTAAGCACGGCTATCCAATTAAAAAACAATCTCCAAGCTATCGATCATCTAATCTAAATTGTGACAACACTTTAATCACTGTAGCAATCAAGTCAGAGAAATATTTACCATTCGTTTGCGAAACGGTCCCCAGCACGCCCTCGGCCGCGTGCGTTTACCAATGATTTTCGATAATACATCATGCATCTGTAACGCGTTCCTGGAAGGTGTCTCGCAGGTGTAATAATATTAATAGAATCCCTTATCCGTGAGCAATTTTAATTGATATGTCAAGTCGACTGACAACTGGCTAATGTGTTGTACCACAGGCTTCGGAGATATTCGCCTCGTAATCAGTTTCGATTACTTGTGCAGCCACGGGAAGGAAAAAATAATCGCTCGGGACATTTCATTCGGATAAACAGGTCCGGAAAAAAAATCGAACTTTTTCTCGTTGGTCAGAATTTTCACACGGAAAGACAAACTCTGAAAATTCTAATTAAACCGCTCCAATCTTTCCCAATTCTGTATATTGATTCAGGTAGTCGATGTTTGGCAAAACTTTCTTGAAGAGCCATTTTCTTATTCGAGCCACAATGCGAAAAACTAGAGCTACATGTGCGTATATAATTTTTAAACATCAATACTTCGTACAAAAATGGTAACAATTCATAGTAGCTAGACTTTCGTTTAAATATTGTTCGTTTTATGATAAAATCGTCAAGCCGTTAGTTTGTCATATTAAAAATGTTGTATTATCAAAAATGTTGTATTTCCTGGAAAAGTGTGGTTCCTAAGGTCATTTGAAATAACTTTTTCCTTTACGAAAATGTTCCCCGCGGCTTCGTTAAGGAGTTATTCACGAAAAACACGGACCAATCGGAAAGCGGCTACAGCATACGGATTCCGGCTCAGCCAATGCCAACGCCCCGCTCAGCGTGACTATGTAGTACTATCTATATAGCCGCACTCTGATTGGTCCGTGTTTTTCATCGATAACTCTTGAACAAAGCCGCGGAGAACATTTTCGTAAAGGAAAAAGTTATTTCAAATGACCTGAGGAATCTCCCTCTTCAAGAAAATACACATTTGGGACACACAATATAGTAAAATATATAATAAAAAATTGTATGAAGTGTAGTCTAGGAAAATTCTACAATGTGGTACTATAAGAATTTAAATATGATCAACGAGCCCTTCATCGCGACACTAAATCTTGTCAAACCCACCCCGAAGCAAAAACCGCAGCAGGTTCGATGAAACGTCATATTTTGCCGACCGATAAATGGCGAAAGTCGGCCCTGAGTACGTAAGCCTGACAGGATGATCGTATTAGGGTGATTCTTCTAGCCGGTTGCTGGAACTTTGTTCGCCTCTTTAATTTATTTACCGCGCGGTCGTTGGGATGGCGTACTTGTTAAATTATTGAGCAATTCCGTTCGAGCCCGAAAGAAAAGCTCGTCGCGCGATTAGCATACGCGATCGCGAAGCGAAGCGTGTACGCCGTTACATAACGTAATGAGTCGTTAAACATTCATAAACTTTATGGCTATTAGCTGTAAACCGTAATAAGAGACGACGAACAATCATCGACGGATCACCGGACCGGACCGCTCGGCTAGTCGATAATTGAAAAATAAGAAAATCCCCCGGGAGCATCGTTATCATGCGATCCAGCGGAAAAAATCTTTTCGGCTCCGCGGCGCGTAAATAATCCTTCTGGCAGGATGGAATGCGTTCCGCGAGGATCCTTCCGCGGTTCTCGCGACCTCGAATTACGAGCGTGTAATTCCGCGTATACTCCTCGGTTGCAAAGTTATTATCCTGTTCGCAACATGGCGGTCGGGACACGGCCCCAGCCAGTCGCCGGGTTAGACGCAGGACCTGCGAACAAAAATTAAGATTACGCGCAGGATCTATGGTCGCCGTCACTCGGAGACGCTCATGTTCGTGCGAGTTTCATTAAAACACCTTGACATGGATGACTCGATTTTTCCATCAAGCTTAGAAATTAATTTACACTGTAATTTGTGGGCGAGAATTCATTTTTGGTTGAACCAGCAATTTTTGACAACGTATACGAAATAAAAAATGGTTAGGTTATTATATATTAAAATTTGAATACATATGTCTCTCTATATGTAATTTGTATGCAATTGTCTTTATTATCACTAGACTGCTGATCTTTATGCAAAGCAAAAAATATTTGCATTGACTGCAAGACACTGGAGCGAAATAAAAATTTCTTTCTTCCTTTAATTATTTTATTAAGCTGAAACCCTGGTCCCCTTAAATCTTTTTAATATGTCCACTGGTTTAAATTGTGCTTACTCATTTTTGTCATAAATGCATAAACTCCATAGTCTAATTATCATTTAAATTATGATTTCCAGAACATATCTCTTTTCATGGCTGCCATGCTGTCTCAATAACTTTAATTTCGACGAATTTATCAATGTAAATTCAATCTAGTTTTTTTTTTGGAAAAGCAAATGGCTAAGTGAGAGGAAACTTGGGGAAAAATACCGAACAGGGGATGATATTTTCTGTGTAAATGTGGCAAACTTTGGGACGACCCAATAAATTGTTTAAAGCTGTACAAATGAAAGCTGCTAAATGACAAATGTAATGTTCGCTGATTGGAACAGCGTTTACCCATCCCTGTTTCGCCGCCGATCACTTCTAATGCTCACTGAACCGAAACCACGGAAATGATTAAATAAGTGTCAGTTTCAATAAATTGGCTCGTTCGGCTAACTAGATAATTTCAGCGTACAATCGCCGGCCGTACAACCGTTCGTTCGCCTGTTCAATGAAAAACCAGTAACGTCAGATTTCTCCGGTTTTGCTCGACGAGCAGAACAGAGTTCCGCTCGTTAGGCCGTTGTCGATTGGAAATATGAAAATGAAGAGGCGAGTAGCAATCAGTAGAAAAGAAACAACCGATCGGTCACCAGACACGGCGAAATTTGTATCGATTAAGATGGAACGATCAGAGTCGTCATCGTCGTACGATCGGTATCGCGAGGGAGCGCGCGCGACTAGGTGGCCTGGACCGTGTTTCGATTAAGTCACGATCGATCGATCGATCGCTCCCCGACGGTGGAGCTCCGGCGCCGGAGTTGCAAACTCGTTTCGCCGGAAGCAATTATATTTTAATCAATTTTTCGACCAATCCTATAATATCATTATCGAAGATTACGCGAACTCCGTTAATTAAAAAGTAATAAAAATTTTCCGCCCGCACAAAAAACCAAACGATCCGGCTACGAGAAATGATTATTTACTCGGGTAATAACAATTTTCGGTCATTATATTATTAAACCTTGCCATTACAAACTACCGCTCCTTTGACGTTCTTGGGAAACCGTAAATTAGCTTCTTGCAGTAAATGCTAGTGACAGGATTTTGTTCGACATTTTTTTTATGGCTGGCCGGTCAGGGTATTAATTATCCAATTTACAAAATCGTATCGATGTCCAGTCCGTAATTAAATCAGTTACTGAAACAAAATGTACTTATTTCGACGAGTTGGGCCTTCAACTGCCATCATTTTTTATTAGACTCTTACATCAATTAAGATTTTGAATTACTCAATGAATTATGGCGATTCTTAATTGCTCGGTGAAATTAGGATCGCAGATTCTCTCAGAATTTTCTTTATTCTTTATTTTCTTTATTTTTACAGCGACTTCCAAGATGCTATTGTTGTTTGGTGTTAACGTAATCACTGTCGAACAGCATTTCCGGACGGCACACAACGCCAGGTGTTACCGTGTGCATTTAATTAAAATGACACCTCCGCTTTCACCGCGGGCCGCGATAACACGAACGTGGTTCACGCGAAATCATTCATCCGTTCGTTTCATGGCCGACATACTGGCTACCGAACGATCGTAAATTTCTCGTAACTCGGGACCACAGTTATTGTTTATGCAAACTTTATTAAACCGTGCAGTATGTCCAATTTTATTAAGGTGAATCTACACCTTCCATAAAAGCTAAATGTCTTTACACAAACCTAAACCTATAAAGATTAATTAAACACACTTCTACAAAACCAGACCCTTTATAAAAATTAGTTAAACAATTTTCTACAGACTCTGGCCTACAATCAAATTAAATACTTTCATGCATACTCCGGTTTATAATAAACATTATTTAAACACTCTTATGCTGAGCCAAACTTTTTGCAAAAATTGTTAAATTATATAAATACACTATGATCAACATTTTTATACATTTTTATACATTTTAATCCAGCAGCAGCTGTATGACTCATAAGAGCTATCACGTGAAAATATTGTAACATTTATAACGTCACGATAGTATACTCGCCGATTTTTGTAATGGCCGCCATTAAAGGGATTCTTATGATTACGATGGAAATGGGACTAATAACGTGAGGCGCAAACGGTGCAGATAATTATTGCGCTAATTTGCAGCGACGCTCGGCGTAGACAACCAGAGTAAAACGACTGCAGAGAAATTGCTCTGCATCTGCCTCGATTTCATAATTCCCTCTCTCGCCAGACTGTCTATCGTTATCGGGTAATGAGCTGTCGGCGAAGATAAATTCGCAGAACACACAAACAGTCGCTTTGATACCTTGGAATATGGCGCGTTTTATTAAAACACTTGTGCGTCTGCTGACTTTCGCAGAAACAGGCCTCGTCTCGCGCCCCGCGCTTTAAATCAACAGTTCTTTAAAACAATCCTCTTGAACAAATTCTACCCCGTCAAACCGCTGAACCCTTTGAAGTGACTTTGGTTTTATGCTTTTTTACCCTACTTGTTTCGTACAACGTCTATGTTCGTTTCTGTAATAAATTCAGGGCTATATCAAATTTATATTCGGATGTTTTCGAACCAGGATTCGATTATTCTACACTTTGCTTATAAACAACTCTTTCATTAAAAGTACATTTTTGTAGGAGACTCGATTAAAGAAGTGCATTCGACAAACTCGTAGTTGAACAGTATTTTCTTTCAAATAATAATCTTGTATGAGAATTCAATTAATATTCTGTGAAAAATTTGTTGTGCAGAAAATTTTCTTAAAAGTACAATTTTTATATCAGATAAAAAGAAAATTCTCAACAATATTCTTTTTAAAAATTCAATGAATATAGTCTTTTTAAATAAAATTATTCCTAGATGTAGATTGTCATAGGAATATCAATTTAACAAAGTTTTAACGTAAATATATAGTCTTTCTTTTAAAATCGCCCCTGGAAGCGTATTATTGTAAGAGAACCAATTAAATAAAATCAAAAGTTTTCAAATAAATTCTGAACAACATCTTTAGTGGCAACAACTTTCCGCAAAGTTGTTCCGGGTGATGATTAATTAATATTTCCCACCTTCGCATAGGCGAATCAGCGGAAAATTAGAGTGGAGGGTTCGATTAAGAATGGGCAAACTGAGCCATTGCGGCGGTGGCACACCGTTATACCGGTTTCCACGAAATCAGTCGTTCACGCGAACGTGTTAAGATAAACTAATTAATATTCCGTTCGCTCCCTGTCAACAGTTTCGACTTCTTATTCTCGAATTACTCGGTTTATCGGCATAGTTATCGCATTCCGATTAGAATCCCGTGGCGTACGTCACCGGGGCTGACACGCGTGGGCGGTACAGAAACCCCCTCGTCGCTAGGAATTGCAATTTTTTCGATCGGAGCCCTGGATCCCACTCGTTGCGCCGATCGAAAGTAGTTTTGGCATTTTTTCGGCCGAAACGAAAGGTTAGCGCAGCTTTTAACGACGTGCAGGCGATAGTTTGCGCACCGGGCGTGGGTGTCGCATGGGCGTGCAAGAGGAAGTCTTCCTCTGCGCCGATCTTCATGGTGTTGCGTTGCCGATTCATGGTGTAACGCGCCCCGTTGCGACAACGCCAACCAAACCATCGAAAAGTTACACGTGAAATTCAAGGAAATAAAAGAAATTATTAAATTAAATAGTGATTTCAAAGAAATATAAAATTAAAAATTAAATTCAAAGATATTAAATGAAAAGTTATCAATCTAAAATCTTTTTAAATTTACAATTTATAATTTTTTAAATGTGTTGGGATCATAATAACATCAATAAGTCCATTTTTAATGTAAAGTTGACAACTCATGCATCCAGCTTTTAAGGTACCTGGCCACAACAATCCTAATCATTAGCCAAGAACTAGATTAGATGGAGAAGAACGAGGAGGATTATTTTCGGCAAAAGATCGCGGCTCGAATGAAGAAATCGCAAGGATCTATGAATCCGATTTGACGGAACACACCTTCCGTTTCGTACGCATCGATCAGGCAACGTGCAATAATGCATTCATGCCGTCGCGTCGCCGAACGTCTGGGTCCCATAGATCACGTTAATGCTGTCGCTACAGTGGCTCGTAGATCATGTCGATCCTCCTACGCGGCGATCGAGCCGATAAGAAATCTGTGCACGGCTAGTAGACGTTCGGGACACGGTTGCCTTCTGCGGTCACAGAAATTTCGAATGCAAAATGTCGCAAATCTTGATTCCATTTTTTCGATCGGTTCCCTCCGTACTCCTCACTGTGCAAATACGGATAACAAATGGACAGACACTATTGTAAATTGTTATATTAATACGAAATGTCCGATTTGCTATCAATTGCAATTTGATTTGATTCAATATTACAAAATTGTGCGTCTCTAAAAAAAATAATCGATGAAAAATTGTACAAACGTTTAAATAATACAAAAGTGACATGTGAGTTCCTTCAAATATCCTCTATCAAATTGCAAATGATTTAAAATCGTATCGACATTTTGTATTACACGACCTGAAAGTTGAAAGAGCGGAATAAAATATTCATTGAACAAGTGTTTAGTAAACTAATATTGTATGAAACTTGTACCAACACAAAATGAGGTTACTATAGTTATTATTATTACCCAGTTGAGATTATCCAGTAGCAGTCTCTGAGGAAATAAGCATGATTTATTTCGTTTCGAATCAATGACGGCACCGTTTGTACGAGATCACTGTACCGGAGCGCTAACGCTTATTTTACCAACAGCTGATTCTATCAGTTCTGTTTGCATTTCGCACGAGGTGTTCCTCCTTTCGAGCCTGGAGTCCTTGAACGCGAATCGTCCGCGAGATAATTATACTAAAAACAAATTTTTCGCTCTCGAGAAGGGCTCTTCTGGTGTCTGGCGTCCGACTGAAAATAGAAGGTTCCACTGTCTAAGTAAACACACTCGGCCGTAGTAGCACGAACGTTTGTTTGCGATAATGCGAGTGAAACCGGCAGCGCATCGATACAATTTAGGTTCCTCGATCGTAAAGCCATCGACGGTATCGCTGAAACGCCCGCTTTCAAAGGTTTATCCCGTTTTTCAAGTATTTCGAGAGCTCTTGTAAACTCGTGGCGCCTGGCGTCTGACTTTGAATAGAAGATTCCACTGTTTCGCCATGTAGTATACTCTCGGACGAGCAGCGTACCACGTGCTAATCCTTTCCATTCAGATCTTCAAATATAGATCTCATCCTTCTTGATCTCCCCTTCTTTATATTCTTCTGAAAATGTACTTTCTCATAACATTTTGTAATTTAATGTACAAATTAAATGATTGCCTTATTATACGTGAATTCAAACCATTTAAACACTTCTGAATATAAGTTCAAATGAATTCAAACTATTTAAACACTTCTGAATATGAGTTCGAATGAATTCAAACCATTCAAACATTTCTGAATATATGTTCAAATGAATTCAAACCATTTAAACATTTTTGAACATAGATTCAAATGAATTGAAACCATTTAAACGTTTTTGAATATAAGTTCAAATGAATTCAAACCATTTAAACACTTCTGAATATGAGTTCAAATGAATTCAAATCACTTAAACACTTCTGAATATGAGTTCAAATGAATTCAAACCATTTAAACATTTTTGAATATGAGTTAAAATGAATTCAAATTACTTAAGCACTTCTGAATATGAGTTCAAATGAATTCAAATCATTTAAACATTTCTGAATATAAGTACAAATGAATTCAAACCATTTAAACACTTCTGAATATGAGTTCGAATGAATTCAAACCATTCAAACATTTCTGAATATAAGTTCAAATGAATTCAAATCACTTAAACACTTCTGAATATGAGTTCAAATGGATTCAAACCATTTAAACATTCCTGAATATGAGTTCAAATGAATTCAAATCATTTAAACATTCCTGAATATAAGTTCAAATGAATTCAAACCATTTAAACATTTTTGAATATGAGTTGAAATGAATTCAAACTATGTAAACACTTCTGAATATGAGTTCAAATGAATTCAAACCATTAAAACATGTCTGAATATAAGTTCAAATGAATTCAAACCATTTAAACATTTTTGAACATAGATTCAAATGAATTGAAACCATTTAAACGTTTTTGAATATAAGTTCAAATGAATTCAAACCATTTAAACACTTCTGAATATGAGTTCAAATGAATTCAAACCATTAAAACATTCCTGAATATAAGTTCAAATGAATTCAAATCATTTAAACATTTCTGAACATAGATTCGAATGAATTCAAACCATTTAAACATTTTTGAATGTAAGTTCGAATGTATTCGGACAATTTAAAGATTGTTGAATATAATTTTTCGGTATTTAGTACGAGCTCCTATTAAAATAAATCGCCTCGTTTCGTCTCGTATTAATGCGCCGCGTGTTACATAGCGGAGTTCGCGTGATTGAACAAGCGAGCCGTGTTTCTCGCTGCAATGATTTGTTCGATAACGCGGTGAAAGCCACGAGAAATTACGGTCCGCGCCGGTAAAAGCGATTGATTAGTGGGTGGGTAGTAAAGAAGAGAAGGAGTACGCGTTAAAATTACCATCGAATTATCTTCCAGTTAACCGCGGCCACGGTTTACGAGCCTGCTGCACTCTGAAACAGGCCGATGCTCTTTATCGTTCAAACCTCACGCGTTTCATAGTATTGTGAACGCCTACAGCTTTCGTTTACGTAATATGGCGGCTACCACCCCATTCCTCGAAATCGACAATAATTTCCAATCTCGGGAACACAATCTCTGCACTTTTCAACGTACATTCTACTGCCAATAAATCTGTAATTAACACTAAAACTACCAGCGAAGGAAACTGATTCTAAATGTTTACACTAGGTTCACTCATCAAAATGGCGGGTCCTAATATTTTTAATTTACAATTACCGAGACTGTACAGACGCATCCGTGAGAAATTATTCGATAAATTTATTTCTTTGGGTATATATTATAAAAAGGAATAGCTAAAAATTTCTGTTATTTTTATAAAATAATGTAGAATAGTAATTTTTAGTGATCCGTAAACCCAGTGTCAAAAAGTCTGGCAAGATTTCAAAATTTGAAACACGAGTTTTGGCCAAGATTTTACCAACTTTCACCAGTGTGTGTGACCCGTTATCTCCGACAATTTCGTTTCCATTTGAAAACATAGCCAGCTCGAAAAACGCGGCTCGTATAATCAGATTCACGATAAGAAGACTAAACAGTGAAGCTGTATTCGAGCCGAGCATTATAAAACAGTAAAACAGAGGAAGAGTTTGACGAGCGTCAAGCGTCGCAGTAAATAAAACCTAAATTATTTCGTTTTTCCCCTCGTGAAAGTACGTTCGCGTTTAGAAAAATTGTAAAACGAGGAATCGTTCCTGTCGGTCTAGCGGGCCTAGTTAAGAGATAAGGGAGAAGAAGAAACCTTATTTACGAGACAGCCGGACGTTTCCGTTTCAGGTGCGAGCGTAAATGCGGGCGTAAACGCGTCGAAACGATTTGGAGCGCGCGTAATCAATGCCACGTTGATGAAATCGCGACGAAACCGGCTGCTGAGTGCAGCAAGGTGCATCTTGCACAGTGCATCTTGTGTTTCGAAACGACCAGTATCTGCCATTGTTAGCAAATAAAACAGCCTCTCGACTTCTACCGTTTCTAGAATCCAATTTCTGCAAACGCGAACGTCACACACAAAGGAAAATGATTAAAATCTTGTCCAAAACCGATATTTCCAATTCTAATTAAATTCCAAATTTAATAATAATTTTCGACATTTTATTGGCTCAACTTTTTGCATTTAAAATGTCCCTTAATAATTTCCTTGAGTTTCCTTAAATGTTCGTCTTGGCAACACTGAGTGACAAAAATCAATAGATTTTTAACAATGAATGTACCTGTCCTATTTCATAAATTTTGTCTGGTTTTTATTAGGTGGATCGGTACGCCAAACGAGCGATTCAGTTGGAAGATATGGGAATCTGAATCCTCGATTTCTGACCGATCGATTGCGTAGCGAATCGCACCGGTTGATTTCCAATAGCGGAAAAATCGAGAGATCGACGGTATATACCCGATAGATGTAAATTCCCGTTTATGAGCTGACGCTTATCTTTATTACAAAGTATAATGCCGCCGGCTTCCGGCCTATTAGCGAGCAGGCTGCTGGGCGCTAACGAGGAATTTCAAATTGAAAATAGCGCGGAAGCTCGCGAGCCGACACTTCGAACCATTTAATGACCGTACTCGGATCGGTGCCATAACCACCGGCAATTTATCGGCTAGTAAATCGAATCCTTAATAGAACCTCATCGGCAGACCTCGGCTGTCATCGAAACTACCTCGAATCCCTGCGGTTTCGCTGTACCTAATCCTTTTTAATAATGAAATGATTTCAACGCGATCACAGCAAATTTCACAAAACTAAAAGCAATTTGATTCATTAAATTTATTTCTATAAGCGTATACTTTATTTTAAGCTAGATTAATTATTTTTAACTTGGATGCTATGAATTCAGCACAGTTTTTGAAACACACTGGTGTCCTCTGGTTTAAACAATTGTTCTTTTATTTTTATTAGACCGTAAAACTTTATGAAAAATAATGAATTACCTATTCTGCAAGATTTCGATGCCGCGGATGTGCTTCACACAAACGCATAAAATCATACAGCCGCTAATACATTAATGCGCGCAACCCGCTGTGCCCTACAAAAAAAAAGGTATTAAACAATTTATGCCAAGAAACCATTAGTCTCTTTTCTCCGGCGATGATCAAGAATTTCTCGCGTTTTATATTATCGCGCGTGGAACCCGTGAATTGATACTTCAACGATAAAGTAAATGGAATGCACACACGCTTCCCGGTTTTATTGTTAATCACCCAGTTTTTACGGTTTCGCTGAATGGACGGCGAAAATAAATTTCGCCGCGGGACACCGTATCTGTACAAACGCACGAGCTGTACACCCGTTGTAACGTCTATTTTTGCTTTAACTGATTTTGTTTATTATGGTGCTCGAAAAGGTACTTCGATCTCTGCTTCCTGTTTTCAATTAAAATAATACACGGTAATGAGAAGAAAAGTATACGTATGATAAAAATTGTGCTTCTTTGCTCGGTGAAATTTTATTTCAAACGAGTTGCATAGCTTCTTTGAAAGCGGTCTAATGCTGCAACGAGATTACAAAAAAATGTGGGAACATTGTACATAGCAACGGAATCATAATATTAAGTCGTTTAGGTCGATATTTATATTTTTAAATGAACAATGAAAAGAATTTAAAAATACTGCTGTAACATTTCGTACTCACTGAAATGAATGCAGAGAATTTTTATTTTCCATAAAAATCCGCAGGGTATTTCTAATAAATTACATTGTTGACTACTAAGTACTTATAACAAATTCCTATAAATTACTTCTAAAAATTCCTGTCACATTAAAAGTGAAAGTGCACGCTGCAGATTGGTACGACTTCTCATTGTTTGCGGCCGCGAGGGTTATACCGGCTTTAAATCCATAATAGTTGAGTCACGTGTTATGGCTGCCGCATAAGAATTCCTTATTGAATATTTCGTTTCTTTTCGCCGCGAGTCAGCAGCCGTAATAGCGCCAACAGAGTACTACATCGTTTGAATACAATGCTTTGTATTCGTCTCAGCGACGTTGCTAATTGCGAAACGCGATTGATCACGCATCAACGATCGTTCGGTACGGCACGTGATCGAGATCCAGAGTGATCAGATATCAATCACGATTTATGTAGATACAAGTATTGTTACCTAACTCTTCGAGAATGCTCTTTATGTGATTCATCGCAGCTACCCCGCTACCATTCCGCCATTGTCTTACAGCTGTTACTATAAATCAAAACTGTTCAATGCATACGAAACAACGAGTTTTCGCGATGAATTGTTCCGCGAACTTGTTCCAGCGGTTTAATAGTTTCAGGGAAACAATAAACTTTTCGAAAATTGTTTCCATCGCGATTTATAGTAGTTGTTGTGTACTTTAAATTGCGCAAGCGTTGCCAGTAGAATTTATAATTATTAGGATGCGGATCTTTGCTCGAAATCAATATTTTCTGCATTAATTGATAATTTTAATAAATTTCGGATAACCTAACAATATTCTTAATAAACTTTTGAACCCTTATATTAATACCTAAAATGTTCTAAGATATTTATTAAAATTTTCATCGTTACACTCATACCTTCATTGCATATGTTTATGCCTCAATTCATATATTAGTTAACAAGAATGTGCCCAGCTATTAAGGGATGGTAATACGTGGTATCTTTTAAACTTTGCAACGTTAGGTCTGAATCAGTCGGCGCAAATCGCGACTGAAATAAACAAAGAGACACGCAATGTTACAAAGACATGATTCTTAAATATTTACAGGTTGCAGATGTAGCAATCTTGGCTCGACAACGACTGCCTGTGACATCGTGACAGGACAGTGTCAGTGTAAAGAGCACGTGACTGGCAGGCAGTGCGACCAATGCGTGGTAAGCTGATCTTACATACAAAAGGACTATGCTATTGTATACATCACGGGAAAAATATATGTTCCAGATTATGGTACCCAAATAAATAGATTGGGTCATCGCATTAACTATTTTCGAAATTGGTGAAATACTAAAACACAATCGCCACCGTTAGTCTGCTATGTATATTTCCTTCAATTTATTAATTATAAATTATATACAGAAAACTAATTATCATAGTTGTATTTTGCGTTTCACTTTACAAAAATATGTGATTCGCATTACTGACGGGATGACCTAATCATTTTGTATAACCTTTCCGTTTGTCTTTTGAAGGCTGGCTTCTGGGGATTGACAATGGCCGCGGAATGCGCTCCTTGCGAATGCGACCGCATCGGTGCGCATAATTCTTCTTGCCATGATGCCACAGGACAGTGCTATTGCAAACCAGGAGTTGGTGGTACAAGGTGTGACACGTGTCTACCTGGTCATTATGGGTTCTCCTCGAATGGATGTCAAGGTAAACAGTCTGTTTCATTATTTACCAGAATCGATTGTGCCAGGAATATTTATTTTTTCATTCTTACTTAATATTTATCACCTGGACATTGTGGATATCTGGTGGTCCCTATCACCTTGATATCTATGCAAATGGATACCGAAGTAAACAATCTGTTTCATCAGTTTTCAATACTCATTTCGTTGAGAACATTTATTGTCCTAGAATTTTTCATTTCTTTTTGCAAGACGATAATTCTTCATTTTTAAAATTCCTCCATGAAGCAAATAAATTCTTGTTTGATTTCTATTCGTTGCATATATCAGAATTATTTTATTTATTTTTTAGTCTTTGGTATTGAAAATATTTATTTTACATTTCCCAGCAAGTACTTACAGAATAAAAGTATTTTTCCTACATCTAGTAGAGACTCTTCATTTATTAGAGGTCGTTCGTTAACAAAAATATTTGTCTTACATCTACTAGACACTCTGTAGTAATAAAACACATTTTTCATGCAGTTTCAATTGGGAACTCTTGGATAACAAAATGTTTTAACTTCATCCAGTAGAAACTTCTTGGCAATAAATATATATTTATTAAATTTACTAAGAACTGTCCGATAAGAACATTTTTATTACACTCACCAATTTAATAACTGGAACATGTTTGTTACACGTCGTAGACCCTTTGAGTAGGAATTTGGTAGAAATGTATTATGTTAACATTGAAATTGAATTTCACTGAGTTCCTGAAAACGAGATACAAAGAAATTGAATGACCTCTGTGCAGTATGCGACCCGTGCGTGCGATCAGGTCACGTGTGCGACGTCGACACAGGTCGTTGCATTTGTCCAACGTTAACATTCGGCGAGCACTGCGACAGATGCAGGCCAGGTTCTTGGGACCTGGTCCCAGGAGTCGGTTGCAGATCCTGCGACTGCACTTTGGGTTCGACGAGGCCCCAATGCGATCTCCAAGGACAATGCCCGTGCAGAATAGGGTACGACGGGCGTAGATGCGAGAGATGCGCGAAGGGCTACTACGGTTATCCGAGGTGTCGTCCGTGCAGCTGCAATTTAGCCGGTACTCTGGAATGCAACGGGGATCTCTGCGATTGCAACGACAAGGGGCAGTGCCCATGCAAGGTACATGCAACAACTGTTACATGAACATTTATTACGAGAACATTTTGTGCGACCATTTCTGAGGATGTATAAAGGTCCATCATAAGTGGAGAACGATCGTAAAAATTGTCTTTTGGTTTTCGTTTAGGAACACGTGTTCGGCAGACAGTGCAACCAGTGCAAGGAAAATACGTTTGGCTTGTCGGTGGACAACCCTAAAGGCTGCACAGAGTGCTTCTGTTTTGGACGATCAACTTCCTGTCAGCAGGCCGAATTCGCCTGGGGGCAACGCAGATTAGTGCGACCTAGAACGCTTTACGTGAACGATACCATTAATGACATAATAGTAAGCTGATTCTGTCATCGTGTACCATCGAAAGTGTCATCTTAAATCTAGTCTCTAACTTAAACTGAAATATTTCATTCTCGTAGTAACGGTAAATATTTCCTTGTGTACAGTCGAGATATAGTTACTATTTATCTACTCGATATATGTCCAAAATGCGGGCCTGGCCAGGGACAATTATCGACTAGATATTCGAGACATGTATAGAGTAAAGACTGTATTTCCTAATATACAGTGGAATTCTCGACATATGTCTTCTATATTGAGTTACATTCAGCTATGAGTTTCATGGCTCCTAGTAGTAGTAGTGGGGATAATTCCGCGACGTTTATCATCCGGTCTTGGCGATATATACAGAGAAATCACTGTACATACAGGTTTAATACTCTTCGGAGCGACAAAAGAAGCAATAAAAAATAAAAGTAAATTAAAAAGGGGATGTTTGTCGTCTGCAGGTGTCAAGATACAGGTTCCAAGTCCCCCTGACTCCCATTAACGGCGGTCTGAACGTGACCAACGGGCTTTCTACGATCCCAGACGTGGACGGTGACGTCACGATACCATCGAACTTGTATTATAATTACCCATTATACTGGATGCTGCCCGAATCTTTTCTCGGCGACAAGGTAACTCTCTCAAATCGTACATCTGACCGACAGAGTCTAATTTGACGAAACAGAAAGCGCGCGAGAGCTCTCGCGCGGAGAAAGAATGACACTGCGTAACTTATAATTCAAGGTCGTATCCTACGGAGGGTTTTTAAGATTTACAACTTTGACAGAAGGTGGAATACCTCTGAGAACCACCCTGCAGTATCCAGTGGTGCAACTGCAAGGAAACAACAGAATTGTCTTGGAGTATTATCTGCCTTCGCCAGTAAATAACGATCGCTACGAAGTCAGGTAGCTTTCCGACAAACACGTTAAACGAACAGTTTTATTCGACGATGATCGAGCATTTCCACGACCGTAAAAATGAACGTGATCTTTCCGCGGTTCTCGTTTTAGGTTTCACGAATCCTTGTGGCAACTGCAGAATAGGCCGGATTACAAGGTCACCAGGGAAGTGCTGATGGTCGCGTTGCAAAACGTGCAGCACATACTGGTGAAAGCCAGCGACAACGCGGAGTTCACGAAAACGACGTGAGTTACGTTAAATGTTTACAATCTTATTAATTGCGATGGAAGACGTGAAATGCATTGTTGCTAAAATTATGTTGCTTCACGAGTCAGGCATCAGACAGAAGAGCCAACATTTCTGAATTCAAAGACATGAAAAAATTCTTCAATTGCATATAGACCCGTGCAGCAGCTACCAATATAATAATTAATATATTATGGTTATAAGTGCAGTGGTTTGCACGCGGAGGAACGTGGAATTTTCAATAGAAATATTAGATGGAGAAGAGAAATGTCTTGTAAAAATGTTACAGAGTTTTCCAATCATTTTCGTTCCCATTTTATAACTTTAGGTTTTACATTTGCGTTGCAATTGTTGTATTCCAGTTTACTGGAGGCTTCTATAGACACCGCGATACGAACAGCAACATACACGCCAGCGTTCGCGACGAGCATCGAGCTCTGCCAGTGTCCTCCGGAGTACAACAGTACATCCTGTCAGGATCCCAGCATCGGTTACTATAGGTGGTATCCGAACACCACTGTCACGTCGACCATCGTTATCGATCTTATCGGTCAGGCTAAACGCTGTCAGTGTAGTGGAAGAACCGATATCTGCGATCAGGAAACAGGACACTGTCTGGTGAGTGCTTTCATTTCAGTACAATTTACTCTTGCATCTTGACGATTTCATAGTGAAATCTTAACATATCAATCTTCTTTAAATATATTTAGACTTCATCTTCCCACTGTGTTCAACGAATTTCCATTAACACTAGGTTTACAGGGGCACTAATAGTGACTATTTTTGCCTAAACTATTTTCGTCTAAATTTTTAGCCATTTTTGGTCAATTATTGTTACAGAATTGCCGTGGAAATGCCGCGGGACCAAGGTGTGATATTTGTGCAGACAGCTTTTATGGGCATCCGGATTTCGGTGGATGCAAACCCTGCCCCTGTCCACACACAGACAAAAGGTTCTCGAGCACCTGTATGGTCCGCGCTGACACAGAACCAATTTGCGTCTGTAAACCTGGTTCGTAATTCATTTACCAACCATTTCTTTCGCATACGTGCAATATAAAATTTGATCTAGATCAATGTAACATAGTACACAGAAAATTAGGGGTAGTTTAAGTCATCATATCGTTGGCTTCACACTCCTTCATGAAATATAGACCTTTGAACTTCATCGTTCTTCAATTGAAATTGTTCCCATTTTCATGAAAACAAGCTGTCTTTACGAATTTTTGTCTCGGAAATTATTTATCTGATCGAGACGATTCTTTTTTTATTCAAATCAGGAAAACATGGTCTATTTTTATCATATTCTTTTCCAATCTGAAAATATATAAAACATATAATCGTATATGGCGCTTATGCCAAGCTCGATGTTGAGTTTCCCGCTGTCTAAAAATTGTCTTATACTATCAGAACATGCGAGAAAGTGGAAGTTTTTTAATTTTCTGTGAAAAAATTTCGAAAGCCAGACCAGACTGCGTTACGCCCAGTTGTGCAACTGGGAATATTGATGAAATAAACTGTTTTTACCGCAGGTTACACTGGCAGAAAATGCGAGAGATGTTCTTATGGGTATTACGGGTTTCCCGATCTCCCCGGTGGCAAGTGCACACCGTGCAACTGCAATCCCGCTGGGAGTTTCAGCGACGAATGCGACACGCAGACGGGACAGTGCAGATGCAGAGCTGGATCGACAGGACGGGATTGCTCCGAATGCACGTCGTATCGTCATGTTTTCATAAGCAACGTTTGCACGTGTAAGCTATATCATCCGACATTTTACAGACAATTCATTTACCACTTCATAAAATCAAGCTTTGCAAAGTCATTATGTAGTTCATTAAAATACTCGGATTTGATCATTCAAAATCCTCCAGTTCAAACAGGTGAGAGGAATGGATATTTCTCTGTAATTGTTCTTTAATTTGTTAGCCTGCAACGACAACTGCACCGGCGTACTGCTCGACACCGTGGACGTGCTTTCCCAGGAACTTGCGAATCGTACCACCCACATAGCAAACGGTTACATTCCCCCGCCATGGGAAGATCTATCGTCGATCGAATCGAATGCCACCGCGTTTCTCGAAGAAATAGACCTGCAGAATCGTTTGAGGCAAAGAATGAAGACTATTCCTTGGCACGAGTACAAGCAACTTATGAGGCAGTTCGAAACGTTGTTTAGAACAGTATGTATTTCTTCCAGTCAGCGTGATGTCACCTCTTGAATCGGTAATTAATTTTCGATGGGTGCGCATGCATTGTATTTGCAATTTTCAGGCAAACGAACAGGCAAAACAGGCGGACACCCTGAAGTCGAAAAGCGACGACTTGAAGAACAACATGTTCAGCTCGAGAATCGAGCTGGAAAATTTGAGAAACTTCGTCAGAGGTATTTTCGATTGGCGTGAATGTTAAGAGTTCTCCAGTTTCGATGTAAATAGTAAATTCAGTTTTATAATTTCAGACACGGTGTTGCAATTGACGCAGTACAGTAACGATAACAAGAGGATCGAGATCAAGAAGGCTCTGAAGATGGCGAAAATGATACTGAACAGCATGAAAGCTGTGAATCTGAAGAGGAAGACTATGGAGATAGAAAACTTTCTCGAGTTAGTACCGAAATAGTAGAATTTGTGATTGCAGTATCTACTCGATGTATGTCGAAAACACGGGTCTAGCCAGGGACATATATCGGCTAGAAGATTCTTTGATACACTGCCGATTTGATTGTTATTCAATAGTATTAAGATACTGACAAAATGATATTTTCGCGAGCACAGGGACGTCGCAGAATACACGGATCGGCTGAATTCTTTGTATGATCCAACCGAGCCGTTAGCAATCGCTCAGGACGATGCTGAGGAGTACTCATTGAAAGTGACCGACATGAGAACCGTCATAGAAAGCACGATGGAGACGTTGTTCACCTATGACAGTTTGTACAACAGTATCAACGACACCCTGGGAAAGGCGAGGACACATTGCATTGGCATCAACGACGCGAGGAACGAGATTAACGAGTCGATTAGCGAGGGCGAAAAATTGACGGACGAAACGAGTGGTTTCATCATTGACATTAACAATAACCTGCAGGTGTGCGAAGAGAAATTTAATTAGAAAGTTCCGAACAACAATAATTTACTTCTCTTAGTATTAGTGATCGAGCTGAAGGTGCAGGATACAATCCGACAAAATAAACGTATAATTTTTTCCAAGAAAACTCAAACAAATATACTCCCTCATTTGTAACGTTATTATAACGCTTTATGGAATTTTTGAAAAATATTCTGCTAAAATGGAACCCCTGAATTGCAGGATACCCCAGAATTGCAAAACAAATTGACATACTGGTTCAACAAGCTGAGCATGAAAGAGGAACTACTGTACAGATTGAATTACGAATACAATGGAACGTACGTGGTGCCTGCTGTTCAGCACGCGAAGAATATATCGAACTATGTCGACGATTATGTCAAGTAAGAATACCCATGATCAATATTAAATAATACAATTGAACATGTACCATAACGTTTGAGTTATCGACGTTTTAATTGTTCTAACGAAAAGCTGCGATTTTTAATAACGATTTCCCATACCGTGGGAGATACTTTTGTTCGTTAAATACATGCTGCTATCTTGCATAATTGACGATCGATAACTTGATAAAGTGCAACTCGGCCTTTCTGCCGAGCAGTCTGTTTTCCGAGACGAGAAACATCGCAGCGAGTCCGTTGAAGGCCAGTCAGGCGTACAAGAACATCCTGGATGGCATTATGGCGGCGAATGTCACTGCCATGGCGGCCAAAGAACTTGCTGAGGACGCTTACAACAAGGTAGGAAGCTAACCGAACACTGGGGGTTAAACTGATGAGTATACTGTAGCATTTTGTGCAAAAATTTTCTAAGTCGACCGTGAGAAGTGGACGAAAATTTCAAGGCGACGAATTTTCTCCTTAATAAATTGTTTTGCGATCAACTCGTCAGACGTTTCCCGACGGTCCGAATGGAAAATCGCTGTTGGACAGCGCGAAAGAGATATCGTCAGAGGCAACCGAACAATGGGATAGCGCCAGAAAGCATGGAACAATGGTCGAACACGCGGCCGACCAATTGGACCTTCAGAAGCAAGCGGTGGTGACTTTGAAAAATACTATAAACAGTACTGCACTCAGGGACAACCAGGTGAACACGAAGCTGCTGAACTTGCAGGACGGCAGCAGACAGTGTAAGTCGACCTCGTATAGCAAAATCATGACAATGAAAATAATTGAAAATTGTTTCTAGTGCGGGAAGGTATTAAGAATTTGTTGGACGAAAACGATAGAACAATGGAATCGACTAGGGACACGCAGAAGCTCATCGACGACTACAGTACGGGAATTTCGGAAAGACTGAAACCAAAATTGAACGAGCTGAAGAGGGAAGGTGACTCGAAAATTAGTCTAGCCAGCGAGAAATGTGAGGATCAGTATTGTCACTCTTCCACTACAGTGTTTGCATTTTTCGTATTTATAATTTATTCGTATATTTCAGTGACGGAGGCATTGAGCAATATAAAGAAAGCTGACGCAAAATTAATTAGTTTATCGAACGCAGCTGTGAAGAGGAAAAACGAGTTCGACAAATGGAACGACACCTTGGCTACGAAGTTACAGAATCTCAAAGACAAAATCGCCGAGGCTAGAAACACTGCTGACGGGGTAACTATAATACGTTCTTCAACGGCGTTTAATCTGATCTTTATCAATATTTAAATGGAATCGAATGGCAATTAAGTTTTCATCAAACGTTTCGTCGAATTCGGTTTACTTTGAAAGGTTGAAACTAGTCCTTGAAACAAAGAGTGTAAAAGGGCTCGTCAAAAATGTATTATTTACAATGTAAATAATTTTCGTAGAAACCTGTGCATACGTACAATCTGTGCTTTAAAACAAAGCATTTTGCACTAGCTAACTCGAAGCTGCGTAAAACTTTCTATTTATTTATCATTTTTGCAGATTCGTGTATCATTGAAGTCAGCCGATGGCAAAGAGTGCATTCGATCGTACAGACCATCTACGCTGCAACCAACGTCGACGAACACGATTGTCATAACTTTTGCTTTGCCTAAGGGCCGGAAGGAGGGTTCCTTGTTCTATTTACCAAGTAGTATTAACGTAAGTCCGGGACGAATTAATTTTAAACTAATAGATGCGAGAAACGTACACTACAATTTTAAAAAATTCTGTGCACAGGATGATTTCCTCGCTTTGGAGATCATTAACAGAAGGGTGAGATTTGTGTGGAATGTTGGGGGAGGCACGGGGGTTCTGACTCATCCAGAAATCATCGAGGGTGGTGATTTTCAACAAGATCGATTCTGGTACCGCATCGAAGCTGAAAGGTACTGCACAGTAATCGGACGATTTGATTCATTGAGATTAAGTTTCATTGACCCTCGGACTCCTGCGAGTTCTAAGCCTATTGCGGAGTCATTTCTGACCCACGCTGATATTTCACTACAGTTCTCTTTCGATATAAGATAAAATGAGATTTCACGAGAAATTTACAACAATTACAGAGTCCGTCACGTAGGAAGACTTCACGTGCGAAGACAGTCAACGATGTCTAGCGGGCACAAACCCGTCAGCAATTCGACAGACTCGGAATATGGACGGTTCGACATCACCATGTCGGATTGCGTTTTGATAGGAGGTATACCCCGGTCTCAACGCAAGCGAGCAGAACTTATGGCGACAAATGGACTTCCGGGTTGCGTGCACCAAGTCATTCTGGACGGGAAGATCATTGGCCTGTGGAATTTCATCAGCACTGCGCCGGACATGGCTTGCGAAGCTTGCGTCGAAGGGTAATTCTCAAAAACAATAAATCCGATCGATTTAACTATCTACATTTAATTTAATTTGAAATTAGCACTTTGAATGCTAAGTTTCTCTCGTGATAACGTTATTGTCCTATAGACCCTCCAGGAAAATAATTATAGTGCAAAGGGTGAAAACTGAGAAGTTTTTTCGTCCTACATTCCTAGCTGAAAATTGTTTTAGATCCTAAACCTGGTCAAAGAATAGTGTCACCCTTATATGACTGACATGGCGGTCAATGCGTTAAACTGACTTGCAATTGTATATGTAATTTATGGTTTCCGTGAATCTAGAGTGGAGGACGCTAGGGACGACACAGCCTACAGTTTCAATGGACAAGGTTACGCTGTCAGAAGTCGAGTCTCCTCAGGACCGTACAACAAATACACATTCGGAGTCTCGATCAACTTCCGGACTTACGACGAGAATGCTTTACTGTTTCTGGCTATCAATCCAGAGAACGTACGTGCCAAGAAATTTATTATTTAGCGCATTTAAAGAATGTTGAAGAGTCACGGAATAACTTTCAGAAAGATAGAACATTGAAAGTTTACGATTCACTCAACGATTTCAACGAGTTTTGAATTGTTTAAATTTATTTTGCCCAGAATCAGCACATCATGATCTTCCTGCGCGAAGGCAAGGTGATCCTGCACGTCGGTTACGGTGGCAACGTTAGCATGGAGATGTTTTCCAAGCACAAGTACAATACCGGAAACTGGACAAAGGTGGACGCGTTCAGGCAGTACCAGCCTTACAAGAAGATCGAGAAGTG
Source organism: Halictus quadricinctus (assembly GCA_028454245.1). Lineage (NCBI taxonomy): Eukaryota > Metazoa > Arthropoda > Insecta > Hymenoptera > Halictidae > Halictus > Halictus quadricinctus. Next base: position 16,742,870 of record CM052118.1, read on the forward strand.
TAGCCTGAGCGTGGGCGGCGAAGACGACAAACGAATCGGGGCACCAACCCCTCAACCAAAAACGGAAGACATACCTGATTTGGCGCAAGCGAAATACTACTTCGGTGGTGTGCCGCCCAGCTTCCGGGCTGACAAGTTGATGCTACCTTCTCAGGTGTCCTTCCTCGGCTGTATGTCGAACATCGTGGTCCAAGAAGGCTACGACCCCATGGCCGAACAGTATTACGGCGTTGAGCCCACTTGTGGAAACAAAGTAAACGAATGAATGAATATTAAACTTATTATACACGGCTAATGATTTAATCTTGCCACCAGAAATTGAACTTTACGAATTTGTTACAGCCGTTGAGGGTGGTAGGATTTTATGGCGATGGCTACTTGGAGCATTCGGCGTATACGCTACGGAAAATTAATTCCGTGGTGAGCTTCTCGTTTAGGACACTGCAGGAAGAAGCTGTACTTCTTCTTTCCACGTTCGAGGGACAAAGGGAGCGGACCAGTAACATACGACACTCGAACGAAGAGGCAAATGTACGTAATGCTGTTCAATGTTCGTCAAAAAGAAATGGGTAACATTCGTGTTTCTAGAGAGTGTGCGTTTTTAAATACGAGGGTATCAAAATGATTGGACAGAAATATTCGAATAATGAAAGTATCAAAATATCGTTTTCAAGTTAATGAAGTACTGCTAGTTCGAAGATCAAAATGTTGCCATCTTAAATTGATGAGGCTCGTTACGATTTCAGAGAGACAATTACTATTCGGTATGCATAATCGGCGGACAAGTGCAAGTGCGACTGAACGCTGGCAGAGGAGAACTCGTTCTGCAATCGAACGACACGTTCAACGACGGAAGGTATCATTCGGTGACGGTGATTAAAAAACGAAAGGACATCGAACTGAGAATAGACGATGCTTATCAAACCTCGGGGAGACTGCCGACCAGCGCTGCCATTCGAGCCCCCGAAGGAGCTGGTGGATTATTTTTCGGAGGGCTTCCCGAGATCGTGAACAATACTAAAATGGTCGCTACGAATACTCCCTTGTATGGTGCGATTAAGGATGCGATATTTACGGACGAGTAAGTCAAACAGTCTCTGAATTAATCGAATGTAGTTAATCATTTGAACCATTTCTTATGATCTTTGTAATTATTTTCTACAATTTCAGAATCATTCGATTCGATAGAGCGGTCGATTTCGATCACGCACTGATCGGTCGTTCGGGGCCAGCTATGGGAAAAGATCTTCCCACGTATTCACCATCAGCTTCTCTATCAAGAGGGATGTCTACTCAGCCAGAAGGCTGTCAGAAAGTACCATACTATTCGTTAGAACCAGGCGCTCTAAAGTTCGGAGACAAACCGAACAGCCATACTCAACTCTATCTAAATTTCAAAAAATTCTGGGAGAAGAAATACAAGATAGAATTCGATTTTAGAACCTACTATCCGAACGGCCTGCTATTCATCACTCCGGTGTGTACAGAATTGATATGCCTGGTTGACGGAGCTACCTTTAAATCGTTTTCTCTGATAACTGTCGCCATTTTCAGGGAAATCGACCAAAGAACTATTTGATGATCGTGATCAGAGACGGGCAACTTCTGCTGCTGGTGAAGAGCAAGCAGAAGAGAGAGATACAGTTCAAAACACCGTTCAACGACGGTAATTGGCACCACGTGGTAATTAGCCACGACGAGAGGAAGCTGACGCTGCTCGTGGACTCGCAAACACCGCGCACGATCAAAGTGCCGAGAAAGATCGGCCTGGCCACGATGATGTACATCGGAGGACTTCCGGAAAGCGGCACACTGATACCGGAGCAAGTCGTGGTGAAACTTGAAACGCTGAAAGGATGCATCAGGGGTTTGCGGGTGAACGGAAACGTGTACGACATGGTCGGTTCGACGAGCAGGGCGTACCACGTTGGACAGTGTTTCCCGAATGTCGAGAGCGGAGCCTATTTCCAAGACGAAGCGTTCGCGATATACAGTAAGTGTGTTTCTGTGAAACATTTTGATACCCGAAGAACCGAAAGCTGGGACAGGACGAACGTGTACAGCATTGGGATTATATTTCCAGAGAGAAACTTCGAGTTAGGCGCCGTGCTGGAGCTCCAGTTGGAATTCAGAACGTCGGAGCTGTCCGGCGTTTTACTTTCCATCGCAGCGTCTGGCAACTCGCCCTCGCTGTCATTGGAACTGAATAATGGCAAAGTGATCATGTCCGGCGACCTGGGCGACAATAAACCGTTGTACGTCGAGCAGCCTTTCGCTAATCCGTACACGATCTGCGACAATCGATGGCACAGAATACAGGCGGTCTACAATGACGAGGAGTTGGCACTGAAAGTCGACGAGATGGATCAGAAATACGGTCTTCCGGCCAACGTTAATTACCATATAATGGACTCCACTGTTCTTGGACCTCTGTACATTGGTGGCCTGCCAGGTAAAACATTTATAAATTATTCTAAACTATATCTAAACTGTACACTCTTCTCAATTAAATTCGAAGAAAATTCAGTAATAAATTGCTAAATCCACTTCTTCTGCATTAAAAACGGTCTAGAATGCTCATTACACTGATGTAAAATTTATTGCAACTTTGATCGTTTTATTATTCAATTTGAGATTCGATGTATCTCATTTTTATCTCGACTTGGAGCTTATTTATACTTTTCTTGAATTTTTCATGAAATTAAATTAGTTACACTATTCTATTCGTGTCAAATGTATTAAAAACGTGAAAAGATTTTAAATGATGGTGAGGATAATATCTGCATACACAGTTTTATAAGTAAACGAGTTTAAGGAAAATGTTTTCGAAGATACGTTGAAATAAAATAGGATGAAACATTTCTAATTAGAATTGAATGATCGTTGCAGCCTCGGCTCCGAAGGGAACGCTGATAACAAGGGACCACTTTAACGGATGCATAAGAAACGTGATGATAGGCGGAGAGAGGCGCGATTGGACAGACATGGACGAGTTGCACAATATTCACCTGAGCTCCTGCCCCGTACAATGATGCATAATTATGCCGACGATCAGTACAACGTGCAAAGTCTTCTAAGTTATTCACTTTCGTTCCAAAGACTGCTTGGATCATGCACTAAGCTCGAAACGTTTTCTCTCTGTAGACTCTGTTCGTCGCGATCGAGCACTGGAATCATGTGCCATACACACCATGATGGGGAATCCGTAATTAGTTAAGACGTAAGACTAAACCAAGCCAAAAGATGCTAACTTGCGACCGTAGAAAGTTTACATCTGTGTTTCTCAAACTCGTTTTCTTACACGTATTTTTACAAAATATCGACACGTCTGTGCATCGTGTCCCCGGTACAATAATACATATTCAATTAGAATCGGGATTCTTCACATTTTTCAAATCGACGAGAGTATATTGAATTCGCACGACTAATGGAAATCTTAGATATTTATTTAAACAACCGCAAACGTAGCCGATGTTTGTATTCACTATTACTATACTTGATACTATGATTCTGTTCTTTACATTGTCATTCCAATAGGTATCCAACGACCATAGTTAACAGATATTTGTAAAAGCTCACATTTTTACACGTCCATGAATCTTACAGCTAATGAAACAGTACAAAGCGCATAATTCTTCTTTGAAGTAGTTTTTCCAGCAGGTGTCTTCGAGAGGCAATTTCGAAAGCGAGGAACAGTTTGAGAAACGATTTTCGAATCGTCGACGACCTATGGCACAAATCCACGTCGATTTACATCGTGAATCGAATGTAAAATAAATATTACGACATACGTGTAAGTAGCATGATCACTGCCATATAGTTTAATTGTAATACACTTGTAAGTCACAGAACAATTGTACATCAGTATTTAATGTTATTTATTACTGTTAAATGTAAGTGGAACACGGCGATTCTGATCGCGCCGTTCTCGTGCTCGATCAGAAACGCGATTCGAAAAATAAGTGGGGAGGGGGGGGAGATGTAGTAAAAAAGAAAGGACGAACAAAGTGAAATTATTTTGTACTTTTGTAGCGGTAGTAAAGTATAATGATAATGTCCGATTATCGAGGATGTACACGCGAGGAAGTCACATCTAGCGCCCTGTAAAATGTCCTTCTTTTTTATAATAATGAGCATTAAGTAACACGAGTAGGGAAAAATGTTCTTCACAAGAATATTTTCATATTTATGTCTAATATTTTTCTTATTCGTTGAATTGTACTATATTATACATACGCAGAAAAATTAACAATGATGTCTCCGCTATTGTGTATAAAATATATAACAATGAGAAAGTATGGTCACCTAATTTACCCTCTTCTGTACTCCAAAAGTTATATATATATACATTAACATTACAGCCAATGAATACGCAGAGAACATACTTAATTCCATTTATATTCGTTCGCAGAAGAATAAAAGTCTATTGCAAAGTAGGTTATTCAATTTTATTGATGACATTCGCTCCAAGATGCTAACAGTAAAACACGACCGAAATTTGGATGACGTATTCAATAAATATTATATCGCCGAGTGGTGGTTTCTCATCGATGCATATACAAAAACATAATATTTACAGAGACATGGACAAATCGAACTACTATGATCCGACGAAATCTCAGTGTTTTTCTTTTTTCTTTCTCCACCGTCTTCCTCTTGTTCTTCCGTGGGACAATAAAAATGAAAGATTATTACATAAAAGGTAATCATTTATTATTAGTAAGCGCGATTATTTATATCCCATTGGTATCTCTCTCACACTCTCTCAATCTGTTTCGCACTCTCTCTCTCTCTCTCTCTCTCTCTCTCTCTCTCTCTCTTATTTTCGTTTCATTAGTTATCACGTCGGTGCCAGCTCACTAATAATATTCTCTGCTTCGAAAAATATAAATATTAAGCACAAGCAATCACCTTTCCAGCTACAGTTTGCATCCTTGGCTTGAACGTTTTTCTCGTACACCGTGTCTCGTAGCCTTCGCTCGCCAGTTCAAATCCCATCCTCCGTGAGCCCGATGTCTCTTGTCGATTCTTAAGATTAATGACTACATCGTTTACCATAAATTCTCATTCGCTTTTGTTCGTTTGCATCGTCGTAGACCGACAACTCGTTCCCTTCATTTTGCTTTTTATACGCCGTCAAATATTGTCAAATCGGACAATGTTTCAAGAGTAATGAAGCTCGCAAAAATTTTGTTTCCCTTCTCCTCGTGTTCACGACGATACGCAATAGATTTACAATAGACGAGAATAGAATAATGAACTTTTTTTTTTCTTTGGATACTATAGTCGACGGATTTTTAATTTTTTTATTTATCTCTCTCGCTCTCATGCTCTCTCTTTCTCTCAGTATCGCTCATTCTCTCATTTTTTTTCCTCTTCCTCTCTCTCTCTCTCTCTCTAAAGTGTCCCACGTGTTTGGAGTTCGCCTTAAAACAATCGGGACGAGTGAACCAAGTTTGTCGTTGCGAATTAAAAATATATTTTCCGCGGTCGATCGTGGAGAACATGAAATTCGATATGTTGCGTAATTGTTTAATAATAATCAATATGTGTTGTATTACGCCGTTGCAGAATACAGGGGGTCTACTCGGATTGAACTGAATCGATCTCGGACTCTTTCTTTCGAAGATCACTAAATCATAATCGAAAATCTGTCGTTCTTTGTACTCCCGTAAGTTCGTGCAACAAAAACCTACAATATTCTGTCTTTTAAAATGCAATAAAACCGGGATAAAAATCACAGAACAACATTCTACAGATTCTTTCTAAATGGACGAAAACGGCTTTAATTTCTCCCTTGATTTTATGAGAAAAACGTTCTTCGACAAATGAATTTTTAAACCGGAATAATCTTTGAAAGAACTAAGCTCAAGAGTGTGAAAGCAGAGATCTCACCCTTTAAAATCTGTACAAGCAAAATGTTATAAGATTTTTTTGCACGAAGTTACAGGGAGCTTACATATAGACAATCGTGTTCGATCATAATTCAGCGATCCTTTAGTTATGTGGAGTAGCATGTTTCTTCCTCCCCTCTTGAACATCATCTTCAAATTCCATGCACATGGAGCAGAACAATCGTCAATGTGTACACATGCATATACAGAGTGTTCGCGCAATCACTGTCCAGCGTTTCTCGCATAGATAAACGTGCAGAAAGAACAAACGAATGAGAGAGGCATACGGTATTTTTCGAGAAACGACGGTGTTAAAAAAGTCAATATTACCCTTTTATTTTATTTTTTCTGTACACTTATTGTTTGAGAGAACCTGCGCGGACGCTCTGTACAAATACGTACACGCGTTAAGTAAAAACACATGCACAAACATCGGACGACTCACGAACGAATAAATCTTACCAATACGCTAATTGTACGTAAAATGGACAAACGAACGGAAACTAAAAAATTCTCTCTAATAGACCCTCTATATTTCTGTACAAAAAATGTATTTACTTCTATCTAATCGCTATCCATTCGGTCTACCAGCATATTACGACAAACGAATCGTGTACATTGTTGGAAAGGATCGAATCGACAAGATGGAAGGTCAGTGCCAGTCCCACACGAAGGGCGGACGTTCAATTTATGGCACAATAAATAGTTGTTCCGTTAGGTTATTATGCTAATTATTTCATCATGTACAGCGCGGACCGCGTGTCTCGTTCGCCTGAAATTGGACTGACGCAACCATTTTCGCGAGATAATAAGAAACCGAGGACTATATGCCTGAAATACATTCGATTGTCTGAACAAAAGGATCTGTGTGTGCAGCCAACGAAACACATGAAAAACGGGGTCGCTTAACTTTATTAGACTTCGGATTGGAGTCTCCGTTTCGTTCGGATCTTGGACAGATCGAGACGTTCGTATACAAACGGGCTGACACGCTTTCAGAATGCTTGGGAACGCGAGGAACGCAGATCATGTTGGATCCGTGAAGCATAGTTAGGCCTAGGGGATCTCGAACAAATCATTGGAGAATGTCAAAAAAATTTTTTGTCTTTAGCGTTCACATGTTCCAACCGTTTTCTGCTTTCCTCTTACAAGATTTTCGTTTCATACAACGTAAGAAAACAAGTGTGTGATGCGCGCAGACAATCGGAACAATTTGATCGGTTCGTAGCCATTCCCATGCTCTCTCTCTCTCTTTCTCGCTCTCTCCTCCTCTTTCTCTCTTCGACCACGCTTCGTTCGAATACCAGAAATCGTTTCTTCCCGGACCACGAATTTAATTTTTGGTACAGTCCCGTTCTTGCCCCTTAAGTTCTCGAGAAACTCTACTCTTATCCCGTTACGCACTTCGCAGAATTCGCTTAAAAAAAAAAAAACACCGAATCTATGTGGCGCGTTAGAAATGATCACGTACCTACGCGGTAAAGAAAAGAACACCCTCGCATAATATCGGTTACATTCGGATCGATCTCAAAGCTGATTTTGGTATCCATTTCTGAGCCGGTTCATAAAATTTCTCAACGAAATAATCGCTACATCGCGCAGGGTGTGAAACAATAGATGCGAATTTTATGGGTCCGATAAAATCGAAACTGTTTAAAATCCACGCGTATGCGTTAAAAATTCGAATGACCTTGACGTATTACAAACACAGATTTACACTAAATCCGTTAAGTTAAGAATACTTTTGGAACTATTACCCAGAGAATTTTCACTTATACTTTATTCACACCCTATAGCCACAACTGTCAACAGTCGCGCGTCTCTACGGCGAAGAATCATTAATTCTTTTTCGATAATGACAGAAAAGAATTCATAAAATCGAATCAAAGTTAGAATATTGAACAAGCGATCTTTAACGCAAGCCATCGATTCTTCCTGCTCCGTTAATGAAGTATGTAGAAAGTTCGTATTGAAAATTCAGATGTTCGTCGACTCTGTCAGAAGTACGGTGAAATTAATGATCCTCTAATTGCGTTTAGTGCTGTTTCGGTAAAAGACGGCGGTACAATGGTAATGATGATCGAGAGCCTTCTCATTCCTCGTTTACGCGCAACGAGGAGAAACCTGTGCGGATTACTTTTATGCAAATGTGAAGACGAAATTTGTCGCGTGAACGTTCGCGAAAGCCCCTGCCTCTCTCAGCGAAATGAGGAAAAAAGGGCATAAGAAAAAGTTAATACCGTTATATCAGTCACAACTTTCATATACAACACAGTAGCTTACACGATTACAAGGCGGTTACACGTCGAGAGTTAGTCCGCGAAGATATTAGATACTGACAACAAACCATTCTTATGGTAGATATTGGTAATCTTACGACACAGTGATTGATGCTGAACAACAACGAAACGAAAAACAGAAGAAGACGTAGACGTAGAAGAAGAAACAAAAATCAAAAAAGAAAAACGGGGAACGCGCACGACGTGTAAAACGACAACTCCGTTTCGAATGTGCGCCCGGTTAATCGTAGAAACGTGCACAAATAAGATTGAATCCTCTCGCGTGGCTCGCGTCAGCATCAATCATTTGTCTTTATAAAATTGACTAAGAACGCAACGTTTGCATTAATTTAATATGGGCCTGTATTAAAATAGTAACTATGAACAACAGAGGGCATAGTAGCGTAATGTTAAGTGTGACACTTGTGTAAAACTATATGACGAGAGGCATGTCTTTCTTGTTCGGCAAATTCACTTTTTTCCCCTGCCAAAGACTATTGTGTATTGTAAAGGCATCTATGGTTACAGTCAGATGCTTCGTATGAATCTGGGAAAAGCATTTTCCTCCCGAATTGTATCTGGAAAATAGAACGCGTTCGTTAAAACAATTCGATCAATATTTCAAACGTGCAATGGCACACTGGATCTCTCGGTACCTCAATATTAAATTTCTGTGACTTCTTTCTGACAAATAACATTTATAGTCTTCATAGCCTGAAAGTTTACTTTAGGAAATTTTTGTAGAATTTTTAAAAAGATCCTGTGCCTGTGCAAGTTTAATTCAACATAAGAATGCTAAGAAAGAGGATACATAAGCTTACTTGAAAAACTTGTCGAACATTTTATCGATAACTTGTTTCGGCCCAGTACCGTACAACTTTGACACTTCTTCTCTATCAGGGCAGTATGAATAGAGAGCCCGGAATTGGCAGCCAGCATCTCGAAATAAAATAAGGAAATGCTTGCTCTCCGATCTCGCGATTTCGTCCAGGACTCTTCTTTTCGCTTCTTTGTTCACGGTGCCAGGAAAAACGCAGTATTCCACGGCGTTTAACATAATACCACGATTCGACTTGGTCGTAGGCTGTTTATACAATCTTGGACCTGCGGACAAAACGAAAATGATTATTCTGACAAACATTCCAAAGAATATCAGATTTCAAATTCGGCTAACAATTGGGAAACAAGTGTCTACTTGTGTCTGATAAGTCTAGACCAGGCATGAGCAAATAATATTAGCAAGGAGATAGATTGTTATGTAGCACGGGCTCCCTTTCTGTAGAGATAGAGAGAAGTCCCGTCCTAAGTAGGCGTGGTCTTGTAGCTCTTGTCCCATCCCTTAGCAATCTAACCCTGAAAATTACAGCGCTGCTCTACTTTGAACTTTTCTCGTTTTAATAGAGTAGTCCAATACTAGCCTCCAATGTGGTCAATTTTACTTACTGATTAACGTGCGAATACACTAGTAAGCAACTTGCGTAACATGTGTAAACCACCAAACCCAGAACTCACTAGGGATAGTTGCTCTCAGAGAGCGAAACAATGTATAATGTTTCCAAACAAGTGTACAAGTGTATTCACACCTTTAGCTATTACAACAACCTACTGATTAGCTACTGGCGAGTCTAGACCAAGCTATCTTCAACACAAATGATCATAAAGGGACAGGAGGTTATCTATCTAGTCTCTCTGTGCAGAGTAGGCATGGCTTCGTTGCTTCTGACTCCGACAGAGCCAGGAAAGTGGTCCAGAGGGCAATCCTTGCCCATGCCTGGTTCCCGTTAATGTTTACGACTTTGCTGACCGTTGTAGTCCATCATCGAGCTCGGCGTGCTACTGATGTCGCTGCTACCATCGTCGAAGACCCTCCTCTTAGTCAGCAAACCAGGTGGTAAAGAGCCAGGCCCCGACGGTGAAGGTAGATGCCTCATGCTGCCCATTCCAGGACTCGGTGCTCTTCTCGGTGGTGTCGCCCTGCCCAGGCCGCTGTCCGTATCTGTGTATCGACACATCATACCGTCTTGATCACTACTCGAACCTGCGAACGCAAGCTCAGTATATGAAGATAGAAATAAAGGGGAAAGAAACGCTCGACAACCGGTGTGTCCCTTCACGATAACAAAACCTCCAACAACGTGTTCCGTCCCGGTGACGATTGTTACCCGGCCAAGCAAGAGGAATCCATCGAGGACAGTAACTTATATTAATCACTAACAGTTAGTTTTCCTGATAAGATCCGAGTTATTAGTTACTTTGTTAGACTTACAAAAGACCTTCAACAATATCCATCTTCATAGCTTGCGTCCAATACATGAAACGATCGCCTCAGAATATATATAATATGTATATATATATATAATAATAAAGTACACCGTTACAAAAAACATGGGGACCAAGACTCTCTGACCACTATATGTATATATCTGTTCTCTAGTTTAATCATTAAAACAAATAAACAAGAGGTAACTTTCGACGTTTCTAAAACGATCTAAGGAACTATCGGTCGGGAAACCCGGCAACGAAACTCTGAACAGTTTGATACTTTTCTAAGTGTTCTATGATCTTGTAACACGCGACAATGGAGAGAGATTTTTTTCATGAACAAAACATAGGTGTACTAGTGATAATCGCGCGATCTTTGACAAAGAAACGAGCCACAGCAAGCTCATCTGATAATCAAGATAGTTAAATGCACAAACGTGTACGTGTGTATGTATGCTCTTCGAAAGGCAATTTTAGATGAACGTGCCGCGTCGTTTTAACCATAATACCTGGAAATAAAAACAGAGAGGAATGGCAAAGAACGAATACATGTTTAACGTAAGTGAATAGGATAACCGTATGATACAGGACCTAAATGTGAGTCAGAGTGAAAAGGTTATTATATGGAAACTGGAACCACCAACAATAATCTGAAAAACACTATATATATCGGTACCCAGAACCAGTGCTGTACAACGATAAGCCCAACAAGCATCAACTGAATCGTATATCTACTGCAGCAAATGAGTTATCCTGTGAATGGTGATCGAAACTGTGTCTGCAAATGTTAGACCATTTCTCAACACCGAAACAAACCAATACCAGTTATTCATTAATATTGTCAAAGCATTATAATTGTTTTTTGTACATCATATTTTATGTTCCAATATATTTTTACAATCACCTGGAATATCTCATTCACGTTTTCAATGACAGAGAAAAGTGCTAGAGGAAAACATTATTTGATTCAAAGAGGCAAATTCTTTCTCAAGGTCATATTTTCGACGTTTCAAAGTCACTGATGTTTTCTTTAATCAGTATATTTTTATTGTTATAACGTGACCGATAAAGACCAAGCTAATGACCTATCCTTGTACTCTTGAAGAAGACCTCAACGACCTTGAGAACTTGCTGTTCGCTATAATGTTTGCCTGTCCGAACCAGACAATGTTCTCCTTTAGCATTTTTCCTTATCGTTGAGAACAGATGAGATATTGGAGGTGATGTTCGATTTGGAATTGATAGCAAAGCAGACAAAGTTTCGAAGATGTATCCAATAATGTGCTGTTCGTGTATGCATGTAAATTATCACTGCCACCTGTGCGCTCCGATCTGCCACCATGCGACTACGTGTAATGCTATGGCCTACAAAAAATTGAAACGGTGTACAGAACACGTAATAATAATTGATGCACGACAGAAGGGGGGGATAATACGTATTTCCAAGTCACTGGTGCTTCTTACCACACAAATTCATCAAGGAATTAGACTTTCTCCCCTTAAAGTTTTGGTAACTCGGGTATTTAGGCCTGCCTCTAACCTGTTGCTGAGGCTCCTGCACATCTGCAATAATGCAATGTTTACCGTGTTACATTCTAAACGCTATGTACGATCAAAGATTGTTAAATAGTAGGGGATGCTTCAATCGTACGTCATTGCATCAGGGGTAGAGTCTAACTACGAGAGCCATGTCCGCTAGGAACATCAAAAACTCAAGGTAGCCGGTGCAGGTTGGTGCAGAATAACGTTGCGTTCCAAAACTGAAAGATGTCTACTATAAAGGCGCTACTTGAAAATTAAAACAAAGTCATACCCTCAAAGTGACCTTATACTCTGGCATATCGAGAGAACGATCAAATGCTAACGAAATATGTATAATATGTATATATACATATATATATAAATATGTATTTAACATCGTATAAGATATCGATACGTAATTGCCCATACCAGTGATACATCCTGCAACGAGTCTACTTTCATCAAGCCAAACGTTTAAGGAACATGATCAAAAAATGGCATTCTTTTTATGAATGATGTTCAACCCACCTCGAGACGTCTTGTAGGAACCCCGTCGGCCAAGCTGGTTCATACTTCGACAAGGCGAGGAACCTCTACCGTCGTCAGGCGAATCTACGGAAGATACTAAAATAGGGTACCTCTATTACAATCAGTTAGTTCCTCTTCGGGATGATTCTATATTTATGAAATGATCGCTACGATGCTAAAGCTAATCGACAGTTATTCAAAAAACACACTGAAGCATGCAGACTCAATATGAGGGGAAAGTGCAATAAGTAATCACTTCTACGTTGAAAATTCATTAATTTCGGCGTCAAATGCTTTCCAATTTGACTTTTACAGTCGCATACGATTAATTCAGACATTTTAGAAGCTTCTTCTCGCATACCAAGCGATAAGCGCGGTCCTTCGATATAAACTCATATACTCATCTCGAACCAGTTCTCTCAGAAAAATCGTTCGGTAATGATAATCGAAATAAAAACACCACGTTTATCTATTTTATGCTCTTGAACGTATTTAGAGCGGTGAGCAGATACCGAAGGATTTGTTATACAGGGTGTTCCATATTTGATGGTCCCATAAATCTCTACTTTCGAGAAATCAATTTTTAAAATTGATCGAGGGCGCTGCTGATCATATTTCTGACTTATCTTTTGTAAAAACATTCAGTTGGTTGAACGCGCTCGATAAATTTTCAAATATGATTCCTATTTTGTTTGTTTTTAATCGATTTCTTTTTTAGTTGTACCGCCAATTAGAGAACAGCCTATTGAAAGAGAGGTTTCGCTTGGCATGCTAATGAACGGGCCAGATTACATAGCTCATTTAGCACTTTGTATGCATACTTGTTATGCACAAAGCTAACAAACATAGTCGTATAATATATATATAGAGAGAGATGTGATGTTTCGGACAGAAATGCGAGAGTCAGAGAGTGTGTGTTTGTGCATACCCCTGAGACTGCCGCCCCGATAAAAAGGGCCGGAACGTCGTTCATCGAAATGAGCAGCAGTGAGACTGTCCTGCGAGCCTCGGTAGTAGTCTCGTCTCATCGTCGGGGAGGTCAGCGACGCTACAGTAAGTGTGTTAGTGCAAAACAAATCAGCTCGAATTTTCTTCACTATTCTAGTTCAATCGAATCGACTCTAGGAATGCACAGAGAATGATAAACGGCGAGAGACTACGATTCCTTCGAACGTGTCTGTATCGCGATTTCGGATGACAAACTAGCATAGCCGAGAAAATTTTGAGCTTGTGAACTCTGTGACTGGGTGAGATCTCTCAATAGAAACGATTACAGTAAAACTCAATATGTATATATATATATATATATATAAAAAGAAAAATCAAAAAAGGAAACGGCAATGCTAACAAATCAAAACTCGTCCGAATCGGAATTCGTTGCCATGCAAAGAATAAAAATGCAATTACATTACAACATTGATAAACTGTCGCTATTAGAATATTATAACGAAAGGAGAGTACGGTTATTGCAAACAGCAAAGTGATATTTGTTATCTTGGAGACAACTGTTCCGGTGTACAAAAATATGTCGCGTTCATGTCTTAAATGAATAATACGATCAAGTTAGTCGAGTATCCTGCTCGATTTTCTTTTCTAACGGGATCAATCTCCAAGAAACACTGATCATTGCAACGAATAGTTGTCACACTACGAGATCTCGTTGCGTTTACTGACATACCTGTACTGAGATTGGAGGAAGAACCCTTTTTGCCACGGCTAGGCGTCAAAGCCCCGGAATCCAGTTCCGCGCCGGCGTCCACGTGAATCGTTTTGGGTCTTGGTCGAGTTGTTGCAGTCTTGTTACGAAGTTTTGTTGGCTTTATTGCATTGAGAAGCTCTTTGTCGATCACTTTGCCCTGAAAATTACGTGTCGTCAGATAAGTTCGGGTCAACGAAGCGATAGAAGCTTCGGGATTAATTACGCACTTCTCTTTCCGCCTCTTCTATCGCTTTCTTGACTTTGTGTTGCTCCAAAATATCTGCTCTTCGTTTCCTTTCTTCTTCCTTTTTACGAGCTCTTTCCTCCGCCTTCGCTTTCTCTTGTTCCCGACGCGTTTGCGCTTCAGCCTCCTTCCTCTCCTTCATCTCCTCTTGCTGCTGTCTTCTTTGCAACGATAGTAGCATTATGCGTTCCTTCTTGCGCTCCATTTCGTCCAGGGAATTCTACGAAATGACATTATTGGGTTCAGTACACGACAGACACACGCTTAAGACGCCACTTTTAGTATCGACTTACTGGATCCGGATTCGCAAGCTGATTCCCGATTATTAAACCAACACCCGATTGTCGACTCTCCGCGCTGGTGTCGCGTCTCTCCCGTAGTTTCTCTCTCTCCCCTTCCCTTTGCATCTCTTTATCTCTAATCTCATGTCGTTGGAAGTCCCTTTCGTCTATGTGACGTTGCTTCTCTCGGTCAGGATCCAACAACTTCTGCCTATCCGCGATAGCGGCCGGAGATTCGGGTCGAACCGTGAAGTCCTCGTTTTCAACGTACGACGATACTGTTCTTTCCTTAAAAAGTCGACAACACGAGATTAGAATCGTGTGTCTTACATTTAAGAGGACGCTGAAGCATCTCAAGTATCTCATAGATGGACCGTAGACTTGCCAAAATTAGGAAATAATCGCGGATATGTGTTAAACAATAAGCGAGACATTTAAGATGCTGAAGTCAGGTGAGACCTCCAGCATACGTAGGATAATTTTATGCTTACCTTCTTGGGAGACGTTCTTTTTACTCTGAGAGTCGGTTTTGGTTTCTTCGGCGCGTCGTTGTCGAAACATATGTAGAAACCTTTCTCGCCAGCGTCCGTTGGGTCAAGAGGTGTGACCTCCGGAGTACCTGACGGGGATGGCGTGGCCTCTCTTAGTGATGGATGAGGTTGAAATGAATTACGCGATATCGAGGGTCTAGTTGGTGATGGAATTCTATATGTACGGCTGCCGGACGTGATGTGCAAACCTCGTATGCCTTGTGAAAGCTCATCGTCATTTCCTTGAAAATATATGAGCGAATGGAGTAACAGAAAATGAGAACCAAAACATAAAGACAACGATCCTCGTCGAAGCACGCAGGAATTCGGCAAAGAATGGGAGAAATTGTATAGAATGACACTCCGCAACAACATAATTAACAAATCAAAAGCACGAAGATTGCAAAGGCACGTTGCTATGTCTAACTGCAGAATGCCACGGTGAGGTGTTTTTAAAAATTCTGCAAGCACTTTCCGAGAGAGTTGAGGTACGCAGTTCAAGGTTGCAAAGTGCAAAGAGCTTATAAATATTCCATATTTGTAATTATTTTGCGGTGCAGTAATGGAAATCAGTGTACAGAGAATTGAACTGAAGTCGAAGAGTATTTTATAGTAAATATTTACAATTAATTTGCGGTGTATTAGTTACCGCCTACTCCCACCTGTTGCCGAACACACTGCAAAATGTTTTCAAACGTGACAAGCCTAGCTAATTGGTATTTACCGATGAACGATATATTTTGAGGCTTCATGTCATCGACTGGTGGAGCTGGAACAGGTGCGTGTAGCGCAGTCACCTGTCTCTTCTCTGTTGGGCTTTCGCATTTGATGGGTATGTGATGTACAGTTGGCCTTTTTGGTTCTGGACTTTCGCTCATTAACTGACTTATTCGATGAACCTATATTAAAAATTAAAAAATAATTTATTACACTTCGGGTAGCAAAAAATTTTCATTAACAACACTAAACTGTCACTTAGTAAATCTAGAACAATTCTGTAGATGTTCACTGGTAAATTACGCATAAACAAACCTCGTGAGAATAATTACATGATGACGTAGTAGTAGACGAATAAAAGAAATGCATACTGACAATATTTCCGCACAAGTTCTCAAGAGAAAGTTAAAATAGAGTTTGAATGGGTGTAAACGTTCGAACGATGTAGCTTCGACATGAAACTGTCTGCCATACTGAGTCTTGAAAGCGTCTATAAATGTACATTACATCACTAACAGGTTCCATGGCTGCTGGTTGCTCATATATATATATATATATATATATATGCAGTAATTTATTTAGCACCTGAGTGACCAAAAAACTAAGCATAGACTAGTCCGTGCATAGAAACGTGACTTCCTTATCGATTGAAATTATTAACAAAAGAATCTTTTAATCATCCTTTTCACAATATTATTCTATTTGCAGGGAATTCTGACATAACACTTGAAAAAAATTTACTCTGTCTACGTACTGATATTTACAATAATCTACAGAGTACAGCAAGTAACTGGAACCACTTGAACTACTTTGGAAAAAATGAAAACTCTGTGGAAAGTATGACTCTGCTGGTATGAAAAAATCAATCGTTAATTTAGGAGACATTTTAGTAAGTTCCAGTTGCTTGCTTTGTGTTGGAACAATGTTCTAGAACGAAACTGTGAGGCAAACATAAGAGAATTGTGATACATACAGCGTTTCGATGTTGAGGACTAGCAGAAGACGGTGGTGTTTGATTAAAGATAGATGAAGACGTCGGATATGTAGAACCAGGATGACTCATTTGATTGTTACAAAGACTATGATCCCCGCCATTGAGGTACCTCGGTTCTGGAGGGGTGTCGTGCAAAACGAATCCTTTTTGTTGAGGTGGATGCGTTCCCCAATTTCGTGTGTCTTGGTACAATCGCATATCTTGCTGATAACCTGTGGATTACAAGATATAAATAACTGAAAAGATTGACAGAAACATACTATCAGTATATCCACACTTGTTCCTTAAAAATATGTAAATACCTGTCTGCGGAGAACCGTATCGAGGATCCATCGACTGTTGATAACCTACGGCAGCCATTTCATTCGCTAAACTCTGCGTGGGAGGTGGTTGGCCCCACATTCGTCTTTGCAATTGCGGTTGATCGTGTAAATAAAACTGCGACTGTTGAGATTCTTGCAATTTCGAGCCCAAGGTGTTCATGGTCGGCATTCCAAAACTCTACAATAATATGAGATCAATTGTAACATGAGCATCAAACTCTTTTCTACGAAAAATGATTGTACGTACTTGCATATGGTGCTGACTGAGACTCTGCAACTGCTGCAACTGTTGCTGCATTTGTTGCTGATGATGAGACATTAAGTGCTGCTGCTGTATCTGATTCTGTTGATTGGCTAGGCGTTGTATGTCACCTTGTATTTCGCTAAGACTATTATTCAATCTGCGGAAAAATATCAGGTACACATTCTCAAGAAAGTTCAATAGACTTAATGTTCATACACGGGGTGAGCCGGAAGAAACTTAAGTGTCTTAAAATTGACAATGGAGCAAAATGTCCTGGGCAAATTGTTAGGGGTTGATCTCAAGGTTGTTTGAAGGTTGTTTGGTGCTCCTGCATCCCAGAATCAAGTCCGTTAAAACCATAATGAACTAGGAGACTAGGGGATTAAATTCATTTTCAAAGAGAAGTCGATCACCTTCGAACGACCTTGAAATCGAAAAATCTGAGCGTTGTTTCTCGCGAGTCACCCGGTGTATGTTTCATCAAGCGTAAACGAATACTGACTGCGATATAGACTGATGGTACTGCTCAAGATCCATATTTTCAATGTCCGGTGTACGTCTCGTTTCGATAAACGGCGCATTGCCATCATGCTCCAACCACTTATGCTCTACATCCCGTACATCCTCGCTAATCTCCTGTTGTCGTCGGGACAAGTATAGACAAATTATTTACAAGAACGGGAAAGCATCCGTCGTTGGTAGTCATAACATTGCATACCTACAGGGGCCAATTAAATGTACAATGCGTGTCTCATTGTTTTTGTATCTACTAGCGTCTAGCGAATGTTTCGTATCAATTAACTGTATCATGAGATTAATCGGTATTTGTCGGGCGACTACGCGAGCGAATCTATCTCCTGTAGATATACAATCGTACGTTAGCGAAGGAACGGAATTTCCATCCGTGAGAAGACAGTGGAATAAAATTACAAATTAGCCTCGGACGATTAATGACACCGTAGCCGATCGTTCACAGACAGTTTAGAAGATCTGACGTGTCGAGATATGTACAATCGATACCGTTTGACATTTTTTTTTTTACATTTTTTTGCAATGATGCTCAGTGATAGTTACAGAAAAGGAATTCCAGTGAACACAGTCAACGATAACTCGGACAGATATTGAGACAATCCACCGCGCTCTTCGCAAAACGCGTGAACGCCAGCATCGAATTGGACTCTGTTGTTAATACATCGTGCCAGATTAGGATACAAGTGTGAAGAGAACCACCACCGTTGAGAGCAAGTCTAAATTTGTTCGAACACGATTCCTGTCCAAAGAGTGTTTGGTGCTGTACCATGCATTCCGAGGACGACATCTTTACAAACCGTGTCTTGTTTATACATGGGAGCGAAGTTATTATCGCGAAGTTTTCATAAACCACTGGGACTGTTTCGTTTTCCTCTATGTCTAATTACAAGCGACAAAAAAGCGGAATAATCATTCCCTGTTGTAAACTCAATCAAGAGATCCGTCGACTAAGGAAACAAAATCATGTGAAGCGCACATGCAGGATGTTCGACTGCGCCTGGTCCCTTTGGGACTCACAAAGTAACAATCCTCGACTTTCGAGGTTGATTTCGTTGTGTACGCAGTCGTGCACCTTGCATTCTATCTTACATGTTGCGTATTATAGCGTACCGTCGTTGCTTTTCAGCTGTATCGTATGTTAGAATGTTAAAAAGAAAAGGTATATCGTATACACTCTGTGACTGCGCTTTGTTCAGTCGCGAAATGAACAGCAGGGGGCGGGGGGGCAGAGGTAGGAAAAAGTAACAAACGTCTGAAAGCCATACATAAGCATGTATGTAGAAATAATCGCTATATAGAGGTCGGCGAGTCAGCAAGTATCTCTGTGGAAAAATGTTTTTGTTCATCTACTGGAACGCTGTTTTATGTGATATCGTACCTTGAGCGAGAAGGGTCTCTGTGGCTTTTCTTGAAAGGGTTGTTGGGGTACGGGGGTCGTCTCGGAAACGCTTGTCGGGGTCTCCCCCGAAGATCCGGAGGTTACAGGAGTGGGGGGACCGATTTCGGCCGGACTGTCCCCCCCGGACGTTGATGAAGAGGGAGATTTAACCTTACCCTGTAACCAGCCCAACCACCGTGCCTTGTTAAGTACTTGGAGTCCGCATATGCCACGTCCAATATGTCTCTCCAACCACCACACACCATGGTCGGAGCGTCTCCACAGCCAAGTTAAACGTTACATTCAAGCACTAAATACCAAAGCCAATTCAATCTCGCAAACATAAATTCGCATCAATTTTTACTCGCTGTTACTTCGCACGATAGGCTCCCGTATTACGCGACAAAAACATTGTTTTCTGCCAATTTGTTAGCCCTACCGTACAGTAGGGCCATGTTAGGGTGGACCTGATTATGTTACAGATAAAAGAACAATGTATCTTATATATCATTGAACCCTTCTTTTACATAGAGAAATTGAGTATTATATTTCTTAAGATCCAGAAGGATTTTTTAAAATTTCTTAAACACGGTTCTAATTGATGGAACAGATGAGAACAGCATAATTAATTCTTGTTAACGACAGTGTTAAGCATGGTATTCAATCTACGAGAGTGTGAGAGAGATTATGAGACTTGATCCGGCAGCGTGTCTTCATTTTTAATAATAGCATCCATTATGCAAATATATTCGTTAATTTACTGCTGATAGTTTGCTCGCGTTGCAATTTAGTTGCAGATAAATTTCACTCCTTAACTCGATCTATGATGGTAGTATTAGTGTGACAATTTTCTGTACAGTGCAGAAGGGCTAAACAATGTTTTGTTCGTGTTTGTGCGAGGGCATATCGCTCATTCTCGACTAAAATAGAAACGTACTATGTAAATGTTCGAACAGCGTTTCTGCGAAAGAACTACAGTACTCTTTCGTTACTTTCTATATTCTTCACCGCGAGGGTTTACTATACTTCTTACGATTCCCTTCATTAATTTTGTTCATTAATTCGCTAATGTACAGATGTACAGCTGAATGTAACTTTCTCTGCTGAAAGTGGCTAGCAACAGTAAACATGCATACCGTCACCGGATTATGTATACTGCAGTTTTGGTTTTAGTGTACAGAGTGCATCGAAAGCGAGTGAATCAGACATAGCTAGATATCTATGTAAATTCCGATTTGAATTCAGATATAGCCAGAACGAAATAAAAATGATAGGAGTCTCTTTTACGAATTTCTTGTTAATTACTTCTGTGTGCAAGTCTGAAATTTTGATGCACTCTGTATACGACTCCTTTCTGCGGAAGAGCATCACAGAGGCTTTTCATTATCGCTCTCAAGTTTTAGGGTAGTATTGTTTGAAAATTTGATATTATATTATATTTCAAAGACCTCTGTGTTACTATTCTGCAGACATAATCTGAACGAAGTAGGATACCTCAGGTGCTTCCCTTCTAAAGAACTTTGCGCATAAAAACGTGTAAAGCACAGAAACGGAAGTAGCATAGAAAAATAATATTCGGAAATATTCCTATGTATAACTTGGTAAGCAATTATGCTTTCTCACACGAGTATCTATTTCAAAATACACAAATGTCCAAAGTTCTAAAACGTTGCTCGAATGATATGTTTCTTCGAAAATTTACAAACTAACTTTTTTCAACCTTCCACATAGGAATATCTCCTGTGTGATCTATTTTATTATACAATCTGTCGAATCTACGTATAACTGTGGTTTGGTAGTCACGCAAACATTATCGCTTCGGCATGCGCTTACCACCAAGAACAGCTGAAAGGTGAGAAAGAAAAAAAAATATATTACAATAACGTAGCGGGCAATCAAGATTATCTGCTTTCACCACGTGACAGGCGTCAATATTACGTCGCATTTGCAACTACATATACACAGATTGTTTGCTCGTCAAACTAGTGGTACATAGATGTTAAAAGGAACGTATGAATATTAAAAAAAAAAATAGTGCCGCTTTAACCTGTAATAAAAAAATGATTAACTGCAAAAGCTCGCTCGAGAATTCTACTTGACAAAGTAATCGGTAAATAGTGACACAGCCAGATACGTAATGTAAAAACAAAACAAAAAGTCGTACGCAAAAAAGAAAAAAAATGGAACGGATATATAGTGCAGCTTGTAAACCCAAATGAATCGTGTGTTACAGAAGAAAAAGAAACTCTTTTAGTGTCTGACGTACAATACAATTATGCATTGCTCCGTACCGAACAGCCTGTGGCTAGATTTCGAGTAACTCATGGCTGTATTCAATGCTCTGTTTCATATTGACAATTCCTGTGTACTCTTACTTCTTTAAGGCGACTGAATGTTCGTTTGAAAAAATGTATCCTTAGATATTCGTTACTGTAGATTCGATCGATGTCGTGTATCAGAATAAAAAGAAACAAATCATTAAAATGGCCATGAAGAATGTGATCTGGCTGGAAATGATGTGTGACGCTCGAAATGGGAAACACGAGTTTCGAGATCGTAAACTTTAACGTAACAGCACGCTTTACCTTCGAAACAGCTTGCAAGAACGCAGCTTTCCCCACTTTCTGACGCGTTTTCGACATGACCACCTCCATCCTCCTCTTCTCGTTCTCTATATGACGACGTTTCTCTTCCAGTTTCAATCTAATATTATTCAGTTGTGAGGCCATAATCGTGTTACCACCGTTTTCATCTGCTCGTATGAATTTTATTCGGTTCGTCAGTTTCTTATCGTTCTCGTAAACAGCTGAATGTGCGTTAAGAAGGTCGTTTCGTGTCTAGAAACCCTTTTATTAGGCAAAATACTTCAAATGGGAACACCAACATCATTTTAACATACACGTTCTACCAACATTCGAACGTGGTATTAATCTAGTGTCACTGAAATATTCAGGACACTTACTTTCTTTAATATATGCATTAAAATTGCTGGTACAACGAATGTAAAAGTAAAGAAAGAATGGTTTCTCGAATTGCAACATGAAGCGACCTTCTTAACAAATGTATACGCACCGACAGAATGTTGCTCCACTTGCTGTAACTGTTGATTGCTCTGTTGCTGCCACGTGGTCGTGTTCGGCAGCGTGGCGAACGTTGTCTTTTTCTCGCCGTTCCCGTTCCCGTTCGTCTGGCCGTGTTTCTTAATCGTCAGATTCGACTTGGTGGTGGCATCCTCGGACTCGGTATAAGTCAAGTTGATTCCTTTATCGGAGCTTTGCCTGTTCAAGTTCGCGAAGCTGGCCAATTTCGACGTGTTGTCCCCTTCCGAATTATCGTTATCACTGGAATGTAAGATCTGCTTCAGCGCAACGTTGTCCAAGCTCGAGTTCGAGGCTTGTCTTCTCAATCTCGGAGGCTCGTCGTTCCCATAACCGTTGTCCGATAGTATGTGCTGCACTCCGCTGCCGTACACGTCCTGAACGCTTGATCGTGCTGGCAACGTTGGCTCGGTTGTGTTCCTCTTGCCAATGTGGACGCCGACCTCCTTGTCCGGATTTCTGCCGAAGTTGTGTAAGTTGTCCTGTGAAAGAAATAATAATTAGTCGATTACTCTAGATCTAATTTGCCTTTGTTGCTCTATCTTGTCACCTTGTACACTTCTTTCTGGTAACTATTAGTTGTCCATCAATCTATTACATTTTCTTCTACTAACAAATTAGATACCACAAGTGTGTTAGCTACTTTAATAAGTCAACTACTCCTAGGTTAGCAGTCCATCATGCCAACTAAGCATGGTAGCCTATTCTGGTAGCCCATCCTGATAGTTTATCAGTTGATTATACGTATTATCCCCTTCTAACTAGTTAGCTACTCTAAGTCTAGTAACCCAACAGCTGATTTCCTTCTTCTAACAAATTTCAGGACCACCAGCTTCACTTGGTAATCCACTTTGGCAACTCGTCCTAATAACGCCTCAGTCAAATATATTTTCCCTTACTAATTTATTAGCTGTTCTGAGCTGAATAGTTCATAAATCGACTATGTTTCTTTCTTCTAACAATTTAGCTAACTCAAGTTTTCTTGCCCATTCTACTAACTTATAAGCAGATTACACTTTCTCCTACTAACTAGTTAACTGTTCTAGGCCTCGTAGACGATCAGTTGATTTCTTTCATCCAGAAATTAGCTACCTGAAGCCAAGTATCACGTCCTGGCAGCCCCTGTTGGTAGCCTACACCCTGATCAGACGCTCTCCAGCTATATTAATTATCGTTAGGCGAACAAACGGTGAAAACACACCTGAGAACCGCCAAAGTTTTCTATGGTCAGCTGAGAATCGTCCGAAACGCTGTTGCGCCTGGATCGGCGACCCGCGTAAGAACTTCTCCTTTGTTCTTCCCAGTTGCTCGGCCGACCAGCGGCATCTGCTCTAGCTACTGACTTCTCATCTGCCACGGAGCTCAACGTAGGAATGCCTTTGCCACGGTGGACCACGAAACTCTCCTCGCTCCCCGTTCGTCTGTAAAACAGAAAGCATTTAGAAACACGGAAATCGAGAGGATGGTGAACAGTACTAGGAATTATTTATAGTCGATCGGTTGAAGCCGAGTCGCACGGACCGTTCGATCTGTGCAGCGTGAAAAAGAATAAAGTAGAAGAACGTACCTGTCGTCGTGAGAGTAATTTTCAGCAGTCTGTTGCAACGATTGCGACTTCTTGACAGAGGAGGACGACGCTGCTTTCGCAACTAGAAAACAATGCAATGTTGAATCGATCGTTTACGCACGCACGTGGAAAATAGCACCAATATCTAAGTCAGCAGTCATTTCTGACGTGTGGGAGGAGAATGAAGGTTTTCGGAAGGATTGACCGCGCGAGATTTGCGGTCGAAATTTCTATACACGGTTTTCGAGCGGGCCGAAATTGAAACTGAATTTTCAAATAAATTTGAATTCCATGAAAGTGAGTTCAAGTGATTTTTGTTTCGTTTTTAAGCGATGATTTCGTCCCGCTGCGATAGAAATTTCGACGTGCGCAAATGCCTCGGACTAAAGTTTCTAAGGAACGGAAGCTCTTCTCATTAGACAGTCAATGAATGTACACTTATCGAATGGTTACGAGTTGATCGATTCTACCGACTAAAATTCTAGCGTCTCTAATTGTCGTGTGAAACACAATCGGTGAAACCATCGAGAATATGTATTTCGTGAACGTAAGAGAAACGCAGAACGTATTAGTGAACAAACAGAAAAATACAAAACACGCATATAACATAGACACAATGTACGTTGCAAACAAGGTATACTAACTGAATATGGAGTGGATATACATACATATATATATATATATTTGTTCGTTTATTTATATATGTATTAACGACAGTCGTCCAGACTTCACCCTGCGTCGCTGAACGATACAAGACAATAGACAGCATGCAAAACGAAAATGTAGGAAACCGGAAGCCAACGACAACGCAAGCAACTCAACACCCAAAAATTAGGAGCCTGACGCGGAGATGCGCGCAAGGTGCATGCAGACCTATTTGCCCAGGACCGCTAACTATAGTTTCATGGCACACACAGAGTACTATGCAAATTAAATCGTTAATAAAAAGCGGTGTGCCTAACAGTTACGCAGGTTTCTTGCACAGCTAATCTAAATACGGGCCACGTTTTAAATGCAAAACGCATTTCATAGTACAGCCATCGGGAGCAAATGGTTTTTTCTTCCCCCGAGGTGTATTCCGTTCTCAATGCATTTCAATTCGATTGTTTGAACTCGCTCTCGCGAATTAACATCGGAATCGAAGAAAAAAAAAAGGTACGCTCATATTAAAAAAATGAATTCTCTTTAATTCCGAACCGTGAAACGACTTTAACCGGCGAATATGTTTCGCGGAATGAACGGATTATTTCTGCGCAACCGAAATCGTTAGAGAGTATGCGATGAGATTTCAAGAACGGCCATTTCGAAAAGCACGGAAACATTGATTTTTATCGTGTACACACGAACACGGTTTCGTATAGAATTTCATACGCAAAAGACCACGTCCAACTAGGTCGGCACAACGTAAACTCATGACAATAACAATTCATAATTCATGAGCAATGCGTTAATAATTAGCGTCTTCGGAAGCGAGCCGCCTAATCACCTGAAAGTCGGCTTTTCTCGCTTGAACCTTGAAAGACCGTCGAGTTTTCCACGCTTTTAAATAAATATCAATACAACAATTAACACGCCGCCGCGTAATTGCCCGAACGATCTCGAAAGCGCCGGCATAAATCTACAGGTGGCAGGAAAGTGACGCGAGAATCGCTGCTTTCCAATTCAAACGAGACCATTAGCTCGACAATCTCATTTTCTCATTCTTCGAAATTCGACCGATAATGAATAAAAGAAACAGTATGTTGCGCACGTGCCACGCGGCGATCGACGTTCCACCTGGCTGGGATTGAAGTACGAAACACTTCTCTCTCTCTCTCTGTCTCTCTCTTCGAAACGATTTTTTCCGGCCGATTTTTCGAAGATCAACGTAACAAATTGAACATTCTCGACTGGTCCGAAGGACCTGCGACCGGCCGATTTAAAATCGAATGAAGTGAAAATGCGTCGCGCATTTAAAGTGCTGTGGTCCGAGAGGGTAGAACAGAAAGAAACACAACTAAAGAAGAAATCAGAGACGAAAGTAACATCGAGAAACGAACGACGAAACTCGAGGAGGTTCTCGGTCGCTCGGAACTTTTCTTTCCTCTTTTTACTTTTTATTTTTTAACTCTCTTTTGTCCCTCTTGGTACGAAATCGTCTGCGAAGACACGCGCGACCGAAAAGAGAGGACCACCTATAGCTTTCTTTTCTTTTTCTTTTCTTTTTTCTTTGTTTTGTTTTTTTTTTTTCATGATTTGGTTGTTTGGTAACGTGTGGATACCTGTGAAGCCTGGCGCGGATACGGAGAGGTTGCTTCTCAGATCAGGTATCGGAGCTATAGACTGTGGCAGACTTCTTTTATGAGCTACACCATGACTATTGCGCGGGCAGGCTGCACCCGTCACCGCACCGTATTCGTTCATTGGCAACCGGAAGTTGACGAAAGAAGAAGGCGAGGATAGCGTTGTTGTCAAGCATCAAGAGGGTTACGCCATAGAAATATATGGAAATATTATAGTTTTACATTACAAGTGGTACATATATATTTTTTAGATATATACGTGGAGGATCGTTGCTGTCATTTTGTCTGTTATTCCGTTCTTTTTTCTTTCGCATCGTTCTTCATAAATAATCTGTTACAAACGTTCGACGGGAGAGCAATCGCTCGAAATCGTTCCTAAGGGACGTCCATGATTCTTTCCAAAAAAAAAAAACTATGCACTGCGCGATGAGACAAATCTCTCGGCTCTGTTGTGCTACAAATACAGAATGCAAACAAATTTTTCTAATTACTTTTCGTCGACTATTGTCGACGACCGCTGAGATGGTCGTTATTATAATTCAGAATAGAGTCGTCAAAAATGAAACATTTAGGAAAATTTTCAAACCGATGTCGATGGTTATCGCTCTGTCCATTGTCTTTGAAAAATAATTTGGCAATGACCGATAGAAAGGGAAGAAATTTAATGAAATATTACAAAATGAATTTCGTTTCGGTTTCGCAGCAGTGCGGTGAACAATGGCAGAACTTGGGAGAAGTTGAGTAGAAAATTTTGTTTATTATTCAAACTTGCTGCACAACAGAGCTCGCAAATGTTGTTCCTCGTACAGCGTGCATGTTTTCCCCGAGAAGAGTCATGGAAGTCGCGCGCGCGTTTTGAACGACTCGATCGGAAGCTCCCTCGGTTAAAGAATAATTAGATGCGTTTAATTAGTCGCTGCTAAGGACCTGGATCTCGAGACTGGGAACGAGTGTGTGTACTGACACTGATAAAAAGCGTGATACCGTTCCGGCTGCGGGCAATCTTCGCTTCTTTCGTGTGATTCTATCTTCCGCGGATTTTGTGCGCTCGGATATCTGCTTTGATCAATTGTTCTGCAATTCTGAACGACAGAATGATCGATTCGCTTCAATCCCTCTGGATCGCTATGCCGGGAACATCGTGAAACGTGTACGATCTATTTGAGAGAAGTGATCTTGTAAATAAGGAAAATTTCGAAATTTCAAACAGCTTTCGTCGAATATATTGCACAACGCTGTAGTTAGAAGACCGCGGATGATTATGCGAATTTCGATCGACTCGAAACAATGTAATATTAACGCTAGATTTACCTCGGAGTGGCTTACTTCCAATTCGTTACGCAAGTGCTGTGATTATAAAAACAATTTTGTGGAAAATCATTGTGCTGGCGGTGGTTCTAGCGTCAATACGGAATCTGATGTGCAACAGATGTTCTCAAAATTTATTCAGCCGTAAACGCATAAAGATCCGCGGTTTAACGAGAGCCCGCGCGAAGTACGTATTCGCAAGAAGACACGTTTGCTCGCAGCAGAAACAGGACTCCATGGAAAAAAGTATAACAAAATAAATTATAGAACGGGTAAGTCCAATACAGAATGTACGCAGCCGTCACCAATCATATTAATCCAATACCAAAATATTCATGAACCCTTCCCGAACGAAGGGCGCCGTTCATAGTGTCGAACAAATCTCTCGAACGCTATTAACCGCGATTGTCATTCGGTAGACGAAGTGCACTACGTACCATCTAAGAACTGCATCGCCCTTTCTTCGCCGGGATAACGGACACACTTCGCTGGGTGGATCTCCAACACGTTGTACATGTCCGCCAGAAATACGACTAAATTTTGCTTCATGGACCTGGTCACAGAAAATCGATCGATTCGAGAAAACACAATCATTCGCTTCGCCGCTTTCGATTCGGGTTGAAAGCTAGAAGAAAGAAACTAATGGGCTGATACGTTCTTATTAGCGCAGGAAGTATTCAGACAACAAAGAACTCAAGAATCCGAAGACCAGATAAGCCGAGATTTTGAGAAATACAATGAATTCTCGATACAGTGTTCACTCGATATATGTCCAAAACATGGGTTTAAGACATATATCAACCAGGCGATGCTATTCTTTGACCCACGCGACCTTACACTCGGCGTCCGAGGACTCTCGAGCTTCGTGGCCCCTCACGGAGTATACCGCGCGTTAGTGGAGATAATTCCGCGACGTTTATCACCCAGGCCTTGGCGACATATATAGAGAAATCACTGTATCTCATTCTTACATCGAGCGGTTGCGCCAAGGTCTAGCTTTGCGAGAGGGAAGGGTGATTCGAGGAGGACTCAAGAGCGCTCTTACCCCCTCATGTACGTGACGTCCTCGGGTTGCATGTGAAAAATGGAATAGGGTAAACATCTGTTACAAAACGCGTGGACCAACGACAGATTGTGCAGAGCGTCCGCGACGGACGGTCTCTTCGACACCCGGATGTCCATCCAGTTGAGCTCTCCGGGACAGTAGAACGCGACTACTGCGGCCAGACCGACGCCATCGCACAGTGATTGGAAGTCCTTGGCAGCGGGTAGCTCTGGCAGTCGCGTCTTATCACCGGCGCCCTCCTCGGTCTGGATTTTCGCGATCAACGCGTGCGAAGCGTGGCTTATCCAGAGGAGAAGACCCTTCTCGTGGTCTGTCGGGGCCTCGACGTCCGCCTGGGGGTCGAACCGACGGATCGCGGACACCAATCGGTCCCCGGTCACCACCTCTTTCGCGTACAAGACCATCAGGCCCTCTATCACAGCCATATGCGCAGACTGGAACAAAACAGACAAAGCAAATATCATTTCTGGCTGGAAATTGCTCGATTATTACAACACGTTTCAATCTTCCATTCAAGATCATTTTTCTCGAATGAAATATCAGTTCAAGAAAATGGACACACGTGCAAATTGATTGTATTCATGACTATTTCAATGCCCTCGTGCTCCACAGATTCTGAACAAGTTTGACGAAGTGAAAAATTCATTTTTATGTCTCTTATGCAAAGTGGTGACGTTAATTGGCCACCGTGCGAATTAATGCCTTTAGATTCTCCCTTTGGGGGCTACAGTCACCCATAGACATTTGTATGGTCGTAGTCATAGTACTGTAAGAGGAGGGGCGTTGAACTAGCACTTAACTTGAAATAACTTCTTACCATCTTCAGTGGTGAATTTTGAATGAGGATCGTTTCGGTGAGTTGAGTGTTATTTGGCTCCGTGAGGTAAACACCTTTTCTAGCAAGAGCCTGCAGAATGCCGTAGTGGTTCTGATTGTGATAATTTGGATCCGAATAGATGTTCGCCAACGCCAAACAGTAAAGTTCTGCATTGGAAAGTGCGTGGACGATCTGCGGCTTCAAGTGTTCCTGATCCTGCGAAGAAAAGCCCAGACACGTTACCAACAACCTTTTACAAAATTTTATTTTAATATTATAAGCAATTTTAAGACATTCAGAAAGTCCTGGTACGTTTCAATCATCAGTAATTCCGTCTCTATATTCGGCTAAATAAATCGATGAACATTATCGATTTTGTAGGATTTGGCAAGACCTTGCCACTTGTTCTAAAAATTCGTGAAAAAAAGTCAATATTTTTATTGGGTCAGTGGTTTACGTTATTCGGTGGCTGTAC
The DNA here is from genome assembly GCA_028454245.1 of Halictus quadricinctus. Classification (NCBI taxonomy): domain Eukaryota; kingdom Metazoa; phylum Arthropoda; class Insecta; order Hymenoptera; family Halictidae; genus Halictus; species Halictus quadricinctus. Next base: position 16,772,908 of record CM052118.1, read on the forward strand.
GATGTTCTGTTGAGCGTAACTGTTCAATAGATCGTCGATTGAAGGCCATCTTAAAATAGAACGTCTAAAATTTCAGATCTTGCGAATATAAACCGATTTACGCCGTGCTAATTATGCAAAATTACACGAGCAGTAAAAACAGGCCACTTTATAAATATTGCTATATTATTCCTAGCCTATTGAGAAGGAAAGTGGATGCTTATTTTATTCCAATTTGCTACAATTGAGATAAAAAAATTTTATTTTATCATACTTGTGAAAAGTGAAAAATAAAAATTGTAATTTCCCTCTGCGGAAAACTGAAAGACTATGACAAACAAAATTAAGTGAATAGAGGAAAACAGGTGGTAGAATTTGATTCTGCTCGTCACGCATTGTTTCGACATTTCTTACGCGTGATTCACGGTGTTCGACGCAGCGTGCGTAATACTTCGCGAACGGCAAGGGCTCCGCGATCGCTATACTCCCCGCACGTTTCTGTAACCACGATGCGTCGTCTCGGGTTCTTCGTGTTTCCAATCACCGCTCCGGAAGTTACGGAATACTAATATTTGTCGGCCACATCTGCCGGATATTCTTATGCGGTCGCCACCCTGTCGTGCGTTAGGTATTGTGTTTCAAACTGCCCGCTTCGGGCAGACCCGTCTCGGTGAAATCTGACTTCGCCCAGGGAAAAGACTCTGGTGTCGGTGACATTGCTCAAAGCCGACTATAACGTGATACATGCAAAATTAGGGGGAGTTTAAGTCATCGTTTCGATGGTCTCGAATTTCTTTGTTAATTACGAGCTTCCGAATTCCGCAATTTTTCCAAGTCAAACCTTCATCCGGTAGATTTTAAAAAATCGGTAATATGTATTTTCCTTGAAATTTCTGTAACAGAAAATTGTTTTCGGATTTGCATGGTGTAGTATATATGAAATTAGGGGATGTTTAAGTCATTACTTTGCTGGTTTGTAATTTCTCTATAAATTACAATTTCTTGAAATCCACCGGTAGATTTATGGAAATACGTATAATATCTGTAACTTCCTTGTCGTGTGCGTGACGGGGAATTTTTGTTAGGTCGGTATGGTGTAGTATACGCAAAATTAGGACTAGTTTATGTCATCACTTTGCGGATTTCAAATTCGTTCATGAATTACAGACCTCCGAATTTTCAAATGTTTCGTCACTTTCACGGAGACCGGCTGCGCTTATGAATTTCTACCTCGGCGTCCATTTGTCAGATTCGTTTAACTCTATTTTTATCTTAACCGGGAAAGCTTGATCTGTTCGACAAACATTTTGCTAACTGAAAAATTAATTTTGCAGCGCAGAAATCTAAAGTAAAGAACAAATGTTTGCCTCACGAATTTAACGAGATATTTACCGTCGAACAAGAAGCTCCGCAAGCACGAGCTTCCACTAGACATTGCGGATCGACGGTTGTAAATCGTCGGAACATTTGCTTTATCTCAAAAATAGAGCGCACGAAGAATTTCTATTCGACATTTTCGACTTGTTTTCCGTTGTTCGAAGTCGTTCTTTTCTCTTCGAATTAAACGCTCGGAATAAATTCCAGTGTGAAGGGAGTGCGCGATTATCCATCGATCGATACATCCAGGAAAAGCTACGTACACCGATCCCTTATGCACAACAGCTCCGACAACCTAGATAGAAATTTATCCAGATCTCAGGAAACTGGATCTCGCATGTCGAGACGCTTTTGCTTCGATCGCCAACTAGAAACGGATCTAAAACGATACGGAAACTAGTTTCTACCTTTGCGGGCTGCGCTCTGCCTTGTCTCGCGTAAAGAAAGAAATTGGGGCAAAGTTAACGTTCTGTTAGTCAGTCAAGCTAGTATTAACGTCGCCCAGTCCGATGGCAAACGACAATTTTTTGTCCCTTGATCCCGGCGCTCGATCCATTGACGATCGAGATCGTTGCAGAAATTTTCTCGGTAAAATTTTATATCGAAGATACGTAATTTAGTCGAGGTAAAATGATGTTCTATTTTAATACGTTTTTCCTCCGACATTTTATTCTAATTACAATCTGCGGAACGCGCAGCATTTAATTGCGACGCTTCCCGTCCTCGTATGCTTACCTAATTGAAATGAAATTAACATTTTCATACATAATAAAACGAACCTAAGAAATTCAGCCGTCACGCTGGACGCGCGATCATATTAAAAACACGAAGTGTCGAGGAAAAGAAGTTGTCTTGGAAATTATTTTGCGATGTACAGTTTTCAGATGTTCCAGCCAAATATTTCGTAAACCGAAACGTTCGTAGTATCGAAGCTTTGTTGCTCGCTGAATTGACCAAAGATTTTCGAACGCCGGCAGAAGATAGTATTTCGTAGCGTAATACCAGAAATTCTTTACGCTGATGGATACGGGTAACGGAAAAATAATTGCCATGATTAGATTTTATGGTACATTAATCCGGTATATGGTCACTTAAATAAGCTGCCCGTTGCATACGAAATGACCAATTAAATCTGCTCTTGATCCATAATAGCGTCTGGCTTGGAAACCTGAGCGCGCTGCTGAAAATCCGCTGAAAACGAGCGAGGAAACTGCGTTTGGTCTCGAATAACACTAGAAAGTATAATGCACGCGTTGTAACGTTACCGCTAATTATTGTTAATTACGTAATCTCGTTAGATCGTTCTTACATAAAGAGCAATCCTCCTTCATTCAGCGCCTTCGTCACAATGAAGTGTTTCGACTCATGAATAAAAAATTCACCGCAGACCGCATGTTCGTGCAAATCACGTTCAGAAACCGATCAAGAATTTTGCTTTAGGTTCATTCAGCTGTCTTTCGGATGCTCGTGACTTTCTATTGGTCGCGAGCCGACCGTGAATTTTACGCGCTTCCGACCACAGTAGGTGAGACTTCAAACGGTCAAAGAATCAAGACTCAAAGAATTATTGTCACAAATATGTTGGTTGAAGATTCACGCAAAAATAATTAGAAATAAAACAGTTTTCTCGATGAGTTTTTAGCCCGCTCAATGGGTACTCAATAATAGTAAGCTAGGATGAATGAATAGAAACAAGTAGTGCAAATCTCTTTCATATATTCAAAGACAATACGGTGTTACGCGACATATATCGCGAAGGGGATACTATTCTTTATCATTACACCCGGTATTATCCCCATGGTAGTGGGGATAGTTCTGCGACTCTTATCAGCCAGGTATTTATGACATATATCGAGAAAAGACTGAACACGTGTTGCTTTAAAATGGAAATCTCCCATTTATTTCAGCTGCGAGCAAACCTAATCGGCGAGCAGATTCGTCCTTGATTTCCGGAGACCCCGCAGCGGTGAATGGACTGTCCGAACAGAAAGAACCGAAGAAAGGAGGCAGAGCAAAGAGACAACGAAGAAATGATCAATTGTCGAACGGATCTCGTTTACGCAGCCGAAGAAAGCCGCAACGCGATGATGACTCGCTGGAGATGGGCCAAGCTCTTCACTATTGTCCCTAGCCGAGTCGTAATCATCGTGGGTTGCACCTCCGACTTTTCAGGGGAGAGTCAAGTCTGCGAGGCTGATTATTCGGGCGAAAGTTCAAGAGCGAGAGGAATGCAACGAACAAACGGTCCCCCTGGAGGCTGGTGGTGCCTGCTCCATGGAAAGCATCACGTCTTGGATCAGAGAAAGGATGATTAACGAGAGCAGAATTCCTGCTGGCTAATCAGCCAATCGCCGAGAGTTCTCGGACCCGTTCGGACCAAATTTCATTACCGTCGTTACGGGCAATCAAGAGCATGTTCTTTGCTTCCAAATGCATCGCTTTTCTTTTTCTTTACACTTGATTCAAAATTCGTATTTCATTCTAGGTCCTAATTTGTTCACATTGCATTTATAGATAGTTTGAAAATTAGGTTTTGCATCAACTCAATAAGTCAGTAAAGTGTTAAGTAAAGTTTTGAAATTGCTACTACAGTAAAGTCTTGATCCAAGCCCAATCCTCGGGTCCACGCTGTGACATAGATCGTGTAGGGCTGCTATTTTCTAGTGACCGCGTAATTATCATTATATAGTTATAGGATATTGTTCCTATCTCCGTTTTCCAAACATATTATTCGAACAATGGTCGAGCCAAGCCTCTGGAAACATTTTCCGCGAAGTTCACGGGTTTCACCTTGCGCCATCGGTGCACTTTAAACGAATCCTCCTGGTCGATCGATCTCGCACCTTTCGACGCACCGGATCGCGAATCTCGCGACGTGCACGGCAACACGGAAAATAGATCCTTGATCAAGTACATATCCCGGGATGTAGGCGAAACAGAAAAAACACCGAGGGTAGGAGTACGTTCGTCACGGCAACTCCATGATTTACTGTCGAGGTAAAACAGGTCGAACGAAGATCTATCGCTGGGTAATTTGATTGGTTTAACCGGATCAACGACGACAACCGACGCTTCCGCGTATGCGTATGCTGTGCGAGGAACGTAAGGCGCGGTTACGATGCCGTAATGGCCTAACACGGTTTTTCGTTGCTTCGACGTCAACAGTGGACGCGGATGTTTGCGCGAACTTACACATTTTCATAGATAAATTTAGAGATTCCATTCTCCGCGCTGATCAGCTTTCGATCGGGTCGATAATCGATTAGATTGTACTCTTATAAAACCCTGTTTTCGCAGATTTGTAAAATTTTGGTCCAGCTAAATACAAAAAAAAATGGTACATTGATTCACATTGCTAATTGCTAGTTGCATTTAATACCGTGAAAACATAAATTCAGTTAAATTGTTATTAAATTGTTAAACACCGAAAGGGTCAAGAGAGGAGATTGTACATTTTGTCTTTTCGAAAAGAAGGAAGCATTGTGTACAGAAAATTGTTGTACAAGAGAAAAATGTTATGTAGAATGCAAATCGTATTGATTGATGTATAAATTGTTGGCTCAAAGTGTGAATGTCAGCGCGTTTCAACGAAAGATATTTTGCGGGTCCGTTTCTCATTATTTCCCAGGAAGTTTCCCGAGATTTCCGGTGCTCGTTATCGACTTTCGGCGAGAAATCTTCTGAGAAAAGTTTATTAGCGTCTCTCGAGAAAACGCCCGGCAACTTTGTATGCCTTTCCACGGCGGAACCGGTTCTCTCATCCGTCGTTAAATAACCACGTGTGCCACAAAAGAGTTTCCAGGACGCTTTAAAAAGTTGCGGTAGCCGCCCCCTTTAAGCATCTCCCGATCCTCTCTCGGCATTCTTATACCGAAGAATGATACGTACCTTCTCTTCATTAAAGGAAAGCACACTCAGCGAAATTAAACTTCCGTCCAAACATCATCTACAATTCCTGAATTACGTCCGGTACATCAATGACTCATCTCTGTTGTAATTAAATTTCGTGTAATTACTCAACCAATTCAAGTCTAAAGTTCAAATATTCTCATTACTTTCGCGCATCAACCAACTGAGTAACATTAATCGATTTTATACAATATCCAAGTTTTGAAGTTCCAGCAGCTTTTGTCATAAGCTTTGTTATTAGGTTCTACAATATTCTCGCAAGCCTTAAACTTTTTTCATAGCTTCTACAATTTGTCCGACAGTTTTTCGTGTATCCTCAACTCGGTTTATGGCTTCTACAATTTTCTTCCGCTGTTAACTTTTTCCCATAGCTTGTACAATTTTCTCAAGGCCCTGAGAGCTTTGGTCACATTCACTACAATTTTTTTCCTAGAGCCGAAACTTTGTTCATATTTTCTACCATTATTTAATATGTCCTCAACATCGTTTGTAACTTGCACAATTTTTTTTTCATCGTTAGCTTTGTTCATAGTTTCTACAATTTTTGCATACGCCCTGGGCTTTATCTCCTAAAAATTTGTCGTACGTCCTAAATTTTTATCTTAGATTCTACAATTTTTGTAGGCTGCTCAACACATTACTTATGGACCGTAAGATTTTTTGTAGGCTCGAGGCATATTTTTTAAATTATCTGTAGCTAGAACAACCGTGATTACCTCATGGTCAACATAATAGGGCTCTCGAAGGTTTTCGGGAACTCGGTTGTTGTACGCCTTCGACAGGAGCCATTTCACGGAGGCACGTTGTTTGGCCTGAAACAGAAAGAAAATAAACAAATTAATTACAACCGACAGATGAACCCATCCCACGTTGTTACAACTTAATTTGTCCCTTGGTGATCAAATGAGACAATGATGAATTTTATCAATTCCTACAGTGAAAATGAAAAATACAGTACAGTGCGATAAGCACTCAAGCTCAAATGAATAATCAAGATAAGAATGATGAGCTCCCCAAGTTTCGCTTAAATAGCTCAAGTAATTTTCTCGCGAGGAATTCCCAAAAACTCGGCCACTTATTTATAAAATATTTCTCGAGGAGTGGCAGGCTTTGAAAGCACTGCAGGTGTCTCGACAACACTTTCCCGCCTATAAAATCATCGACTGGCGATCACGAACCGCCGATCTCTATCGCTCCGCCTTCGATCGAACAATGAGACGAGCCTCTTTGCTAACCTACTCGAGACGCTTCTTCATGCCTTATTGTTACGAAAATATTCGAGCGCTGCCAGCCCTTGCCCTAAAACCGCGAAACGTCTCGCATCGGTGCTCTGGTGAACGAATAATAACATTTCAAAATTTATATTACAATAGACACAGGGTGTAGATTTAAAATTTAATTTCCACGATTTTTGAGGCGTCTTCGATAGTTCGACAAAAAAATATTTCGAACAGAATCAGTTTCCCAATGGTCTACAAAATTGCGTCAACGTTATGATCTTGAGGTAACCTTGAACAGAGAAATCGTCACGAAAAATTGGGAATTACCAATAATGTAGGTCAAATATAGTGGTGACAGGTTCTTGACGATTTCTCTGTCCAAGATTACCTCAAGGTCATAATGTGCTAGGTCATTAAGTTCACCTCGAGGTCGCCTATAATGCTATAATGGGATTTAAAAATGAAGGTGCGATCTTTTAATGAAATGGAACCTTCTTCCAGTTCCTAGCGATGAAATTTGTGGATCATTGCAAAGTTATTCATTTTTGTTCGAAACACTGTTTTATTGGGCTATTAGAAATGCGTAAAAAATTGTGGGTATACAATTTTAAACGACCCATTAAAAAGTTCTAGAAATAAAAGATATCACATTTTCTATGCTATGATTATTAAAATGGATGATTAAACTGCTTATTCGCGAGCGTGTTATAATAAAAATCGCGCAACATCTGAATAAAATTTGCACCGAGCCCGGCATTGGTTACACTCCCGTTAGAAATTTGGTCGAATTAATTAAGCGTCAGTCGCGTTTTCAAATTTAATTACGCTAACAGCCTCGATTACGTCGCGGGGCAGTCACGAAGAACCTTCTCAGGTATTTTTGTCCGGAAAAAAGACAATTTATAACATTTGGGCGAGGCCCCGGCACGTGAGCAAGCTAAGGGGGTCAACGAAGTCCGGCCAATCATTGTTATCGACCGGCACTGCCATTGTTGTACAGTCGTCATCCTTCGGAACAGGCGACCATCACCGTTTTCCGCCGAGTTTTGCAAACTGGCCCATTTAAATCATCCGAAATGGGAACAACGAAGAAACAATGTCCCTTCGATCATGTTCAATTGGTAAAAATTTCTTAATAGTCCTTAAAAATCAAACACAAATAACCGGGGAGGTACAGTTTAATCATTTCTTTTGCGAGAAGAAAATTTCTTGTCATTTAGAAAGAAACCATAAAGCGCTTTCCAGGTACACAGTCATTAATCGTCGCATGCTCCTCAGAACTAATTACATAAAAGATCCTCCGATGATACCTATGTACTTCCTGTGAGGATAATTTATCCTTCACACTTTAAATCAACAAATCCTATTTTATTCATAAAGTCATAATTTAACCCTTTGCACTCGGGTGTTCCCTACAAAGCACCACTAAAAACTATGCTATAATTCAGAACAATTCCTACGTTACACAATGTCTTTGTGTTTAATAAATCGCTAAATGTTTAAGTATGAATAAATACACTTGATTTCATACCGACAAAATGAAAAAAGATGTAACGGAAATATTCCAGGTCTGATGAAATGTGCGAATTCTGATGTCATACTTCGACTACAAAGGGCTGACACTCTGACGGCGGTTGCCTGGGTCTATTTTGACCCAGAGTATGAAAATTAATTCCTGGCGATTAAATTAACGGTGCCTAGAAGAAATGCCTCCAAAATACGTTCCGAAAAGTTGATAAATAAATCAGCGAATATTTACACGTGCCGTGAACGCATAAAGGTCCGCAGTCTGCTCGTAAAATCAAACGGATAGAGAATTTGACTTGCTGAAAAGCGTATGATAAATTCCGGGGAGGTCAGGTAATCAAGTATACAGCATGAACGATTTAAGGGGACGTTGGCACGGTGAAAAGGCCCGGACGGTCTCAAACGTCTTCAATATTCGATGCGCCCATCATCCCTCGAGACGAACACGGCGGAAAGGAGTGGGCAAAATTCCGGAGGTTGTTTAAACATTCGGTTACCTCGCTCGAAACGCGGTCGTCGCGTTCCATATTTCATCGGCGCCGATAATTGCATCAGCGATATTTAAAAAACGACACTGTTTGCCCCTGTACGCCGGTTCACAAAAGTATTTCAACACATGAGCACGCTACAACTAAAATATTCTCTGTAATTAAATTTCAGATCGAAGAGAGTACATACAATTCTTGAACGAGCGGAGTAATTGATCATTTTTTTTTTAATTACTTGATAAGGAAGGGTTGGACTGTAATTTAGCCCATTTCAGAACGAATAAAGAAGCAATTTTAATGAAAATTCGAAGGCGCATGCTTCGCCGAGTATCTTCAAAGAGCAGCTGTCCAAGAATTCGTGCAAGTTAACAATTCAACCAACAGGCGTCGGTAATTGTCGATCGTCATAGGATATTCCTTTTGCAATCCGTTTGGCGAAGGCGCGGCCCGGTGAAACGAGGCACGCGCGATTCCACGGAAACGATCAGTTTCGCACGAAATCGCGAAGCTGTTAAATAAACCGTGAAAGTGCATATATCACCGGCAAATGAAATTCCAAGGAGATTTGCTCGCGGTGCTCCGGCCGGGATCTGGGTTGCAACGCCGAAACGAGGGGAAAATCGTTGAAAGTAACGAAATAGTTATTCGTGCCGCGGAATTTCCATATCTCACGATACAACAACAACCTGCCGAGGAAAACCACGTTGCAGGTGGTCCTGAACTTTTCATTCTGATCGGATTATCAGTTTTCGTTTGCATGCAAAAATTCTAAGATAAATCTAACGCAATCGTCCGGCCGCGTAGAGAATTTTTTTCCCATTTTTTGCGTAATAATTCGGATTATAAATTCGCTCCTGACCTAGTTAGAGTTAAAATCGCGAATAAATTCAGAGGAATGCAGATTTCTTTTAGAAATTTTATAAGCGTGTTATTTTTACTTTTATGACAATGACATGCGAGCCACTTAATGCGAAAGTGGGCTAACTCGATATTTGTCTGTTCGATCATCGACGAATAAAATAATTGCGACATAATTTTACCCGTGGCTTGAACGTTTTCCGATTTTCAGATGAAGCGCTTAGAAAAATGAAATTTTCAGTTTAATGGCGGCCATTTAAGCGCGGGGAAACGTGAGAAAGTGATTATTAGTTCTTTTCGGCGCAAGTCGCGCGCATCGCTTGGGTTTCCGCAATCGCGAATTCATATTCACTCTGTTATTTTCGCGTTGCCTTTCCAGTCGATTAATCGCGACGTCGACCGACGACGCCTTGTTAATATTCAATTTCATCGAGGGCCACTTTTGCCTTGTTTTACGATCGATCGTTCTCCGTTATTAAAATTTCTCTTCCGTCCACGTGTTCTCGTTGCTCCTTCGACGACACGGTGACCAACAGATTTCGCCCCGCGGCTAATTGCACGGCAAACTCCGATGCTAATTGTGTCTGGAGTCGCTTCTTCCTAATCCCTTAATTCCTCCTGCAATCCCGACTTCGAAGGGATGCGATCAGAAGCGGGATCATTTTCGCAATTCCTTTGTTCAATTTTCTTCCGTTGCGACGTGACGGCTTCAAAAGAAATTTCAAAGCTCGCTCGCCTAAACTAGACTATGTATCCCTTGATGCGTCGCTCACGAGCACATAACCGACAAGATTGCATCCGAGCTTACGGGGCCGCCAATCAGCACGCGGAAAAAGGTGAGCGCGTGCATTACGCGCGTATACGTGCCGTCTATAAAAAGAAGCTATGTCATCGCTAACAACTAGTTGTTATACGACACGGAGTATTGCGTTAGGAACACACGGAGAGAAAGAAAGAGAGAGAGAGAGATAGGCTTGATCGATTCCATCGGGACTCGAGTTTCGGTTCGATGATCTCCGACAAACAGACCGAGGATCGTCGCGCGTTCACGGCGAATAAAAATCTTCGAAAATTTATAGAACACTAATCCAAGCTCGAACGAACTTCACTATCCTTTCGTTTTATTTTTCATTGACTCCAGAAAACATTTTCAAATTTTAATAGGCGCTAAAGGGTTCAGAAAATACTCAAAACAGTTGGATAATTAGGAACTACATAAACCAAAGAAAGTATTGATTTACACCATTTTTGCATTAAGCAGATTGATCATCACTTTTATTTAGTCCGATCGGTCCTTAGGCAATTTTCCACTCCAAGCAGAAAGGAAATATTTTCGTTAGTGTAAATATTTGTGGCAGGTTGATTTAATACTACTGATGACTGTGACCATTGTTTCGACATTGCATGTAGAATTTTTGCGACCTCGCCTAGCTAAAAATGCGAAAAATACTACGCACGCATCGTTTCGACCAATCTCGAGTTTTTAGCATCAGAGTTTCTTCTTTAGAAATTATTAAAATGGGTGTTGGCACTCTCGCCGCGATGCTTTCCGACGTGCAGGTGCATCCGTGTGCGCCTACTCGGTGCAACGTCATTCCTGAACGCTCAAAGTGTATCTTGACACGAATTGGAATGAAAGTGGATGCGCTTTTTAGAGCAGATTTCGTCCGTTTCGAAATTGTTGAAGGAGACGTCCGCCTCACTTCTACGTTTCGCAGATGCTAGCTGTTGGATGCACGAATTCGTCCCGGCGGTTACGGATTTATCCCCATAAAGCAAACGAGAGATACACTATTATAATTAGCAACTGCTGAATGCGCTAATATCACCTTCATAATGTAAATTAACTGAAACAACGAGGAATAAACGAGACAGTTTGTCCGTTGAAAATACGATGTAACGTGGTTGCCCTAATTTTAAAGGTGGAAAAAGTACTGTATCTTCATAACATTAATATTGAAGACTGAACACCCGTTATTTTTTAAATTTTTCCCACCGTTGCACCGGGCTACAAACGAGCAAATCTGTCAAAATTATCGTGTCAGCAGACTATTGCTCACAGCAAATTCAATTTTCGTTTTTTCTATGTCCAAAAATTTAAGGATTACGCTAAAATATAAGCAAAAGCGTAGACAAAAGTTTGATAATAAAAGCTTGCGTAGTTTGATGGGGAAAAAATCCAGAAGTGCATATTAAACGTATATCCACACTGCAAAATTAACCGTGCTACCTAGACCACGTGAACGTGTTAAGCACGATTGGGTTCGGCAATAAGACGGCTCTAATCGTGGTATAACCTTATCCGTAAGGGGATAGTAAAGATGCGATTACCGGCGTGTCGCGTTTCATTGCATCGCATCGGTATACATAATAAATTGCATTCTAGTCGGCTCACGATAACTTCCAGCACGCGTTGCGTTGGCATACCGTTAATACGCTACGTTACCATAGAGTTAATGCTACACTTTCCTGATGAAAGACCGTAAACGATCATCATTTCAGGCATAAATCTAAAAATTAAACCTATCATCACCTTATACTATAAATTAGCATAAACAGTAGACTAATCATTTCTCTCTTCCAGCAAACAGGACTGTAATCGTTTACAGAAATTTTACCGTTATTAACTCTGGTTTGAATTTACTATTACAATTTATTTCATTCAATTAGAGTTGAATGTGATTCAAGACAATTTCAATATAAATTTTAAAAATTTGTTACTGTCCGAAAAAATGAAAAAAAATTACATCACTTTTTAGCATGTATCATCTAAACAAATCGGCGTATCTGTTCATGCGGATTAATATGCCATTCGAGAAGACAAATATTCGTCAAATTTTACTATTCCGTCTCCAACAGTTTTTGAGAGATTAATCAAAATTGAAAAATGTTTATTTTGTAGGGAGATTCGGTTCTCTAGTTACGATTGTTATTTCGCCGGATGTCCGCCAGTACGAAAAAAACTACGCTCTCAATGTTTGCAAGCGTTCTGATCGGATGTTATATTTTTGCGACGATTCTGCTTCTTCGCGGCGAGCGAGTTTCCGGACAAAGAATAGAATTCCCGCGACGACAGGAAGCCCGACGTTTGTTTGACTGAACGATAAGGTCCCGACGAAAAGCTCTGTCCGTCAACCCCCTTCGGTCTCGCAGCTTTTTGCACTCTTTCCTCTCAGCCATCCCCCATCAAGTCGCCAAATTGGTCGACGTAGAGGCAGACATGTAAACAACCCCAGGAGAAAATCCATTTTTATTTGCGACAGTGCAGTTCGTCGAAGCGAAATGCAAAAATTCGCTGGAAAACCGTTTTTTACCGTGAAGGTACCAATCACTGTGCCTGTATTAATTATACTTATTTCTAAAGCATACTGACTATTAAAAAAGAGATATGAAATTTTTCAGTAAAATCAGCTAATATGCCTCTTTTTATATTCATTATGCTTTAGAAATAAGTATAATTAATATAGGCACAGTACCGTCACAGTAAATCAAATTAAAAAGGAATTTGTATGAAAAGTTCTGTGTGCTCAAAGAAAATGGAATATGAAAGTGCAGCATCGAAATTGTAGATTGAAATTACAGTTTCCTAATTTGTAACCATTTTTCAGAAACCAGTGTCGCTAACAAAATAATCCATCTTGACAATTTCCGTGTTTGCACATCAAGCAAGCGTGAAAGTAGGACAATTACATTATTCGGTCGGCGCACAAGGAATGCCAGATTTAGTTAGAAGCATGTTCGCGTCATTGTCGTTAAAAACTTTAAACTACATTTCTAAATTTCATATTAATAATTGATAGGCAGTGTGCAGTGTTTTATTCCGACATAAGACGACGCTTTTCATTCCGAAATAAGAAAATCGTTGTCTCCTCTTTTTCTTCTTTATCCGAAATACGACGAAAGCCGGTCCCGAGCCATCGCCTTATATCGGAAGAAAACTATAGTGAAATATCGGCGTGGGTCAAAAATGACTCCGGCATAGGCCTGGAAATCGTAGGAGTCCGAGGGTTAAATTGCAACAGGAATTCTTTCACGGTACATTGTCCATCATGCTTCGTGGTATTTATACTACATTAACTATTATGATAAAAGCCCGTCTATTTTATTTGCAAATTTAGTGCAACTCGAACGATTTCGTCCGTTTCCCGATTTAGAAAGTATCGGGTTGACCCATAATTTCGCACGGATGTCTGCTGACTTACCATTCGACTGCTATTATTAGTTAGGGTACTTTGCAGCTAAATTTGGAACTTCAATAAACACTTCCCTAACTTTTAATGTTTCAGTTACTAGACACTCGGCTATCCGGCGTCGCCGTTGGTTTAACAATCTTTTAAAAATATCCACGCATTAACAATGTAACATTAGACCACACCATCTGGTTCAGGAGAGTCCAAAGAATAATTTCGTGTACAAAATTACTGTGCAATTGTTACTGCAAAAACTCTACTGTTGCGAACAAAACGCACCAAACTTTTAATTACACAAACGCGAATAAATGCAAGAAAAATGGGTTAATTATTTTTATTGAATACACCTACTGGGTCTATAATTTTAGTATAAATTATATTAGTATAAATAATAAGTATAAATAATAAATTTAGTATAAATAATATAAAAATGTATATCGGTTAATAACAAAGAAGAGTGGAATGAAATAAACCCAGAAACTTTAGAAAATTAATACCACACAGATTGAAAGCGGTTATAAACATTAAGGGATTCCATACGAAATATTAGCTATGCCAATTAAGTGTGTCAATACTTTTGTTTCAGTAAAAGTTGCATCTAATCTCCAGTAGGTATGATTAATTAAAAAAATGAACCCAATTTTTCTCTCATTTATACGCGTTTGTATAATTAGAAGCCAGTTGCGGTAATACTTTTGTTAACTGTATATGAAAGATGCTTGCTCAAAGTTATAAGTGCGAGTAGGTGTTATGGTTGTAATTACGTGAAATTGTTGTTTCGGTTACGACGCGTGAAAACGGCAACGTTACGAAGGCATTCGCACCGGCACCCATCGTGGCAATACGATCAGTTTTGCAAAGCTTCTGTGCGTGGGCAAACGGTACCCAAGATATCGCGTGGGTTGGAAATCCAAGTCTCGCCAACGCTAGTTTTGCTACGGTTTCCAAGGCTATATGCAGCGAAAAAACTTGGCAAAAGAGCGGACGAAGAAAGGCTAGCAAACGAGCATCTATAGAGGCATAGACCCTAACCCGGAACGACCATACTTGCGTCTCAGCAATTTCTACCTCAAACAATCGCAAAACGCCACTTTCGAGCCATCCATCGATACCGGAAGAAAATTAGTCTCTTGTTCCCTGAGACAATCGCATTGAGCCCTCACTTTATGCTAGAAGTACTTACAGAGAAAAATTAATACCGGACATTTTTACTCTAAACATTTTCTGTCTTTTTTGATCTATTTATATTTTTATTATCTTAACACTGTCATTATTGTACCATATTTTTCGACCTAGGCAAGTACTCATTTTGTTAACACGTTCGGTACCATTTTTTCTTTCCATAACACAGTTTCTGAGCAAACTCGCAACACTTGAGCAAAGTCAGAAGCTACTTTAACTTTTTAACAAGTTACCATAACTTTTTAACCGATTAATACGTCCAACTCGTGAAACATCTATTACAACATTTTCTGAACATTTACCGTAGTTTATTTACAACGTTTCATCCGTTTATTTTAAGGCAGAAATTTGAACGCGATAAAAATGGTTTTATATTTCAGTAAAGTGTAACAGAATGTAACCAATTTATATCTTTCTGCGTTCTTCCACGCCATACGTAAATGTATAGTTCAATTGCGGACAGCAGCAGGGTTAACTTCTGGTCAATTCGAATGACATGTCCCGTTTCTGCAGTGAGCTATTCCCAGAGGGAACAAATAAAAAACTAGAGACGTCCCAGATACATCATCCCAGCGCTCGAACATCGCTAGCAAGTAAAAGCAACAGGAAAAGAAAAAGAATCTCCCTAGAGCGGTCTCTGCACAATTTTTTCCTTTTTTTCCTAGTTCGGTGCGCAAGTATTTTACCGATCCACGGTTGGCTGAGCATCAAAATTATAGACAGCTCAATTTCAATTTTTTCTTTGTCGGAACAATTTGTGAAATTTACCAACACGCGAACCAAAGAGCAGACACAAATTTGATAATAAAAAATTGTATACTTTCGTGGTAAAAAAGTCCCAAACTGGACTTGCTCATTCAAATACCACTTAAATACCTTTTCTTCTAGGCTAAATTCAATCTTTATTTGAGTCCAAAAATTTATGGAATTTGTTGAAACATACACAAAATTGTAGACGAAAATTAGAGAACAAAAATTTTTCTACTTCCGCAGCAAAAAAATCCCAAAGCAACTCCTTTTCCTGATCACGTTGCCACAGGCTCAATTGTTGTTCCTCCCGTGTCCAAAAATTTGAGGAGCTTGTTAAAATATCGGCGAAAGCGTAGGCGAAAGTTAGACAACAAAAATTTTTCTACTTCCGCAGCAAAAAAATCCCAAAGCAGGAAACACTCCTTTTACACCTGATCGCGTTGCACCAGGCTCAATTGTTGTTCTTTCCGTGTCCAAAAATTTGAGGAGCTCGTTAAAATATCGGCGAAAATGTAGACGGAAGTTAGACAACAAAAATTTTTCTACTACCGCAGCAAAAAAATCCCAAAGCAGGAAGTATTCCTTTTACACTAGATCGAGTTGCACCAGGCTCAATTGTTGTTCTTTCCGTGTCCAAAAATTTGAGGCGCTCGTTAAAATATCGGCAAAAATGTAGACGGAAGCTAGACAACAAAAATTTTTCTACTTCCGCAGAAAAAAAATCCCAAAGCAGGAAACACTCCTTTTACACCTGATCGCGTTGCCACAGGCTCAATTGTTGTTCTTTCCGTGTCCAAAAATTTGAGGAGCTCGTTAAAATATCGGCAAAAGTGTACGCGAAAGTTAGACAACAAAAATTTGTCTATTTCCGCAACAAAAAAATCCCAGAGGAGGAATTACTGTAGCGAGCTCTACCCTGATTT
>CM052118.1:16793946-16856253 GCA_028454245.1 Halictus quadricinctus
TCATAAAAAAGCAACCTGCTCATATCGATATATACTGCTTCTTAAATGTCCATGACATTCGACAACGGTGAAATTAACGAGATTCATTCAAAATTGTGATCAGAACAAGCATTTAAAAATCAACATGAATCCTACTTTTCATAAAAAAAGTTACCTCATTTCTTATTGATACCCTCGAGAACCTATTTAACATTATGTGTCCATTTTTGTTCGAAAAGAATAGTATTCATTGAAGTAACAATGCTCGGTAAACCAAAGAGAATCGTCAAAGTTTTATGTCATTGGTAAAGCATATCTTTTAAGTTGCATATAGCTTGCATCAAAGAGCATTATTTTCAGTACACTTTTCTCCGTGAAATCACGCAAGATTCGCGTCCCATTCGGTCCCGGCACGAAAGTTATTATTGTTTAAAGCGGCCCTGTATCACACTGTAAAGAGTGCCTGAAGTTATCAGTGATAAGAAAGTTCGATTTTCGCGAATTAAAAATAAAGCGGGCATTGAGACGAAGATCCCGTAAATATGGAGGCTTCGAAACTCGGAGGAAGATAATCCTTTTCGAAAGAGAAAAGCTAGGAAAGAAGAATGAAGCGATCGCCGACAAATAACCGGAAACTCCAGCTGATCGTATCTGTGATTCTCGTTCTCCTTCTTCGTCGAACGCAATGATCGTTTAAAGTCCGAACCGTCTGACCATGGCTGGTTCTTCGTTAATTACAACGGGTTAACGACCGAGGACTTCATACTCCGAAGCAAAGAACTGTGTCTTCTGGATTTCTTAACACAAGGCAACGCCTCGTAACGTTCATGATTACTATGTTATACAACTTGACCTATTTTCTCTCTGGAATGCTTAACGAACGAGTGTCGTTAAATAAGAAGAACAGAACAGAATCTTTATTTAGAGAACCGGGAATTATTGCTCCGGTGGTTTCGCTCAAAGAGGAGCATCCTTCCGCTAAATAAAAAACGTCACAAACCAAATGTACGGTGATTATGCTTACTTTCCGTTCTCGAATTAAACGAAACTTTAGCATTAGATCCACCGAGCATAAAATGTGACTCGTTTTAAATTACACGACTGAATTTCTTTAGGCTCCTGGCAATTTATTTGGTAATTTCTAAGGGGCATCCTTGTAATTTTAATGATTCTAAAATATAAAATGCGAAACCGCCGTGGTTGATGTTAATGCACTTCGTACCGAAATGGAGAAATAGAAGATTATGCATCGGCAAAAAAAGTTGCTCTTTGAAATGGAAAAGTGATTGATGGACCACCTTGTACCTCTTCCAATGGCGCTCGTCGAACTCACGTCAATCTAAGTTACGTTTCCATGCTCGTACAAGGTAATATTTACACGCCATTGGCAACTTTCACGCTGTCGAGATCGAAGAGTCAAAGACGGCGTGTGCGTGCGCTATCTTCCCGCGTTGCCGATCTTGCATAGAAATTTTGCCGGCAACACGATGCATCGTGATCGATAATTGAAATCTCGAGACGCCTGAGCGCTCCGAAGATGATTTATTGAGCACGTGTCACGGTTCGAGCCCGACCCGATCAATATCACCGGTCGCTCGATTTTATCCGACAAATCTCAGACGATCCATACCGGTCGATATGTTTCTATCGATGTGTCGATGACCTCGATTGCATCACTGCGAAATGCAACTGCACGCGACGCATTACTGAACGCTGTAAGTGCTCGGTTAACAGCGCTCGTTCCATCAACGAAAAAAGTCGATCTTCAGGATTTTTTCTGGAGAAAGCTGCACGTTCCAGGAAGATAACACCTTTCGCGTTTTATTGTATGACGAGTTTATCGCGTAAATAAATTGTTTTATTTCACTTTCGTCGACTCTTGTTGTTACGATTGGCTGATTGCTGCATCGCCGGTTTTATCGATGATCTAGGGAACAGGACTTGGTGAATAAGTCTGCCATTTTATGATTACTTTCTAAAAATGGTGATATGAAGCTGGAAGTTGCTTCTGTGTCTGTTTAAAAAATGATAACTTTTCGCTGGATCCGCGAAACAAATTTCCCGACTTTACTCATTTTTCAGAAGTGTGAAATTTAGTGTTTTAAATGCTTTTTGGCGCCACTGCGTAATTCGGTCTAATCATATTTATAAGGAATATTTGTAAAGACATATCGATCACTTAAATTTTCATGCTATTCGAGGTTCCCTCTCTTCGAGAACGTTTCTAAAATATAAATTCAGGAGACCCCGATAAAGTTGACCTTGTTCCGGGAAAACGCGACCGAATTTTCCAGTTTGGAGCGCAGCGTAGTCAAGGGGTCGATACGCAACGCATCGTGACACGCATCGCGATACGCATACTCGGCATTTCTGCATCTGTTGACGAGCTACGAAGACCGGTCACGGTGCGATGAGACAGCTTCCTTTGTTAGGCAGGATAAATTATATTCAACCGGGGAAAACGAGCGACGATTATCGAGAGGCAGGGCGGTAGGAAGAACCACCCGCGCAATAATTAATGTTAAACGCCGTCTGTGCCGTGAAGATTCGATGCCAGATAGGCCGGGGATGCCACTAAACGCGATCTCTTTCGATTAGCTTGCATTAGACCAGAAGGGATCGAAACCGGAAGGGGAGTAACCACTTCGCGGTAAAAGCTCGTTCGTTCCGCCGCCGCCGCCGCCGCCGTGTATTTATACCACAAAGGTGGCGGAGAAGCTGTCTCCGACGAAGACGAGCCTGCAAAATGGATCTCCCGTCTATTCCCGCTTGACACGTACTTAACATTTGTTTGGATTCGGCCCCTGATAACGACGGGGACTCCGAAGTCACGCTGCTCTCAGCCAGCCGTGCAGAAACAACCCCCGCAGTCGCCGAAGCTTTCAACGTTGCCGCACCGAATCGGGCTTTTCAAAGTTTTCCCTTGAAATCCGCGGCTCCCAATAGTACCGTAATGCCCCGATTAGTGTTCCTTCTCGAGAAATTTTATAATTCATTATTTCTCATTTCTCGAGAAATTTAAATCTAGGAAAATTCTTATGAATCTCATTTATTTTATAACATATAAATTCTTAAATTTTCTTAAATTCTTAGTTAAAACTGTAGAAAAACTGAATACTGAATTGGGTAATGAGTTTCTTGTCGTTATTGAAGAAGAAATATGTAAAAGAAAAGACAAGATTGTTGTATCCCTTAGAAAATATCTGCATAATCCAGAGTCTCTGCAAAAAGATTCAGAAGATACATTTTTTTATTTAACATCCAAGGCAGATATGTATAAAATGGCAAAACAAATTCTAAGCAGACTTTTTGGAGCATATAAGAATGATTCTTATGAAAATAGTGAAAAACTTTCAGATTCTCAGAATGAGGAACTATCACTGGAAAAACAGAATTAGAAATTGCAGACAGCCTTCAAGAATTTAGTGTCAAGAGTTTAGCGGCAGAAGAAAATAAATTCCGGGCTCTAACAACGGAATTCCAAATTTTTTAGCCCACTGGAAAAAGGACAGCCAATCTTCAGCAACTTTTGGATGTTCTGTATACGATAAAGCCAACATCCACACAAAATGAAAGAAATTTTTCTACGGCTACAGATTTTGTTACAAAGAAAAAAGAAGTAGATTGTCTGATTCTACATTAGACGCATTATGCTTCTTAAGAAGTCATTTCAAAACAAAAGCGTAATGTTTCACTTTATAAAAATTTGGTAAAAGTTTCCCAATATTTCGTTATTTTATTAAAAATTCTCGAAATATAGTCTTATTTCTCATTTCTCGAGAAATGAAAAATGAAAATTTCTCGTTGAGAAATCAGGAACACTAGTCTCGATACGTGTCGAACAGATGTGCACGATATCTCTGAAAAATATATCCCATTCACTCATACTTTACTCTCTCTCTCGCACATTGAAGGCTCAAAATCTCCGATTGTTTCTCTATGAATCTTTTACTAACATGTGACATTTTTCGGAATAGGTTTACGGAGCACTAAAAGTGACTATTTTACATTACTTTATGAAAATAACGAGACTTTGTCTGTCCAAATTTGCAGCCATTTTTTTATAATATATTCCCAAGGAAATAAATTTGTTGAACAATTCCTCGTGGATGCATCTTCGCAATCTCAGTAATTGTAAACGTGTTCATTAACACGTTAACTGCCACGTCAGTCACATATGACTGACAGTGATTTCTGACTGGATTTAGAAATTAATTTTTATTATAAGATATCCAGATAAACCGAATTTTATTGGAGTCTTTCGAATTCCAAAGGGTTGAGACAGCATCCTCTATAATACATTTTAAATTTCTAGTTTTGGTTTCATTCATTAAATTATTCTGATTTTGTAAGAATCTCTGGGATTGATATTTGGCACGTAACGTGTTGAAAATATTAGAACCAGTGTGCTCATTCAAATCTATAAGAGTTTATTATTACATATACCTCAACTTTAAGCAATTCATTTCCAAGTATGCTGACATAAAGGCACGTTTATCTTACCTACATTACTGTACTTTTCAGCCTTTCTTGTGACCAAGTGACCCAGACTTGCAGGAACATTGAAGATTGACCTCGCCTATTTAACGCGATTTGATAAACACACAGATCTAGTTCAGTCTAAGATAAGCGAGCGTTCAGGTCGAAAAATGCAAAACGGACCATCGGATATCATATCTCTACGATTATCTCTCTTTGCTTTCCATTGACTCGCTTTATAAAAGAAATGGATTAGTATGATATTTCTCACTGGAACACCCGATACAGTTTGCGACGGGAAATGTGTAACAGAAATTGCAGATAAGCTCACGGTTGTTTTATCACCGACGATCGCTAAGCACCAAACATACAAGAAATCCGCCTCAACTGGTTTATTTGATCGGAAGAAATTCTGTTTTGAAACTTGCCCGGATCTAACCGTGCCTCTCGGATAGCCGGTTGTAATATTCGCCGAGCATAATACATTCTTATCTGACCGGCGAGCCTTATCAGCGACGAAACACGACTCGTTTTACAGTCGGTGGTGTAATATTTGCGTGAACTTATCGTTATCGGCTCTGGTAGAGGAGCACGTTAGCAGAAGTCGGAAGGATATCGTTTGTATTTTGATACCGGGGATCCGTGAGACTCTTCTACCATGTTAGCACGGTTTCTCAACAGCCTAACAATCTCCCATTCGTTCCGCCGAGATTCAAACCGGCAAACGAATGTACAATTTTACCACAGGCTTAACCTTTGCTCTCCAAAATTTTATCGTACTTCATTTCTAGCCATTCCCTACCGCTTTAAGACTTTTATTTAAACTGTACTCCAAGAGACAATTCCTAGATTGCTGCCAATTTTAAACTATATTATTTTCATTCACAAGCAACCAAAATACTTCTATGAATTTCTATGCATTCACTCCATTCTAGAGGTAGGTATTTTCTGAGTGTTTCTGATCCTGAGTGTCAGAAATTAATTTGTACACGTAATTGTTGATCATCTAAGTAAAAAGAAGATTAATATTACAAGAGTCACACTTAACGTAGGAATTTCTCTACATACATTCGAGTGGAAAGGCTTAACATCTTATCAGCTCTGATAATGTCGGAGTTGCTGTTCACTGGATTAGACGTAAGAGGGTGCACCGTTCAAAATTGGTGCAATTGGTCCGCATCGATCGGTTGCAGGCCACAAAATGCATTTCTACTAGTTCGTCCAGCTGCAGTGCAAAACTGTGCTTTAATTTGCATCCAGAAATAATTCAACAGCGCTGCCCCGACTATTTACCGTTCCGTCACGTTTTCCGGAGGTTTGGGTTCCTTCTGCGCCGCACCTGCGCGCCAAAAGTTCGCTTTTAGCTCTTTTCGGCTCCGTTTTGGGGCCATTCTTCCACGAATGGGAACCGGCTCGGCGTTTCGCTTTTCGGCGCGCGCTCGGTTCTGTCTGGAAAGTCAGCTGGCACAACACACACGCCGTGCATAACTATAAAAATCCTCTGTACGATGAGTCACGAACTCGGACTAACGCGAATTCGGACCGGTCGCAAACAGCCAGCGAAAGCTCGCGAAACGAAAACGGTTTGATTCGCGGAAGCCAATGAAAACGCCGATTTCTGGGTAGATCTAGACGATCTGCTGGATCCACGGGACATGCGAAAATTGGATCATTTAAGTCAAAAGTGTCCTCTTCGACGCGAACAGCGTTGTTCCAACTCCATCAAAATGTACTATTGATTTTTTGGTAGGTGCCCAGAGTTCTGGAACTTTTTTGAAAAGCATCCTACTACTGTAAATTCCTATGGGAATGGACGAGGAAAAATTCTGTAAAAAAATTGCTGTTTTAGTTTGAAACTATCAGATCACTAAAAGTTTTTACTAGGATACCAGCTTGAATAATGAAATCAATTGAATCATTGCTTCAATAATTTCAGTGATTCTATGATTTGATTCAAATTGAGAACAGCCAATAGTTCCAAACTTCTTGTAGTTTCACAGAACATAATGTTCCCGTGTTCAGATTGTAAATACAGAAAACTG
The DNA here is from genome assembly GCA_028454245.1 of Halictus quadricinctus. Classification (NCBI taxonomy): domain Eukaryota; kingdom Metazoa; phylum Arthropoda; class Insecta; order Hymenoptera; family Halictidae; genus Halictus; species Halictus quadricinctus. The sequence continues at coordinate 16,800,447 of CM052118.1, forward strand.
AAGACAAACAATATACAGAAGATGCAACAAAGATTTCAAGAAACCGCGGTTCGAAAACGCGCTAACTGTCAAAGAAACGAGCGCCCGGTTGCGAAATACCGGAAACACGGACACATAATTGAAAGGCAGATCGTTGATGCGAGTTATGGCAATAAAGTGTGCAAGTACGAGCAATGGGTGGTTACTTTTAAACGGACTCGAGCCATGAGAATAAAGTTAATACGGTGTCCGCACACCCACGCGCACCCACGCGCACACCATTTCTACAAGATAGAGCTAATTTCGAAAGTTGAAGGTGATCTTGTACCGTGATAGCGCTTCCATGGCGGAACAGATCAAAGGTGATCAACATTCTCGATCGATTATTTACGAGAGTTGTTCTCAAGGAGAGGACGAGCCGCCGATATTCGAAGAAGTAGAACTTGAAATTGAAAATCGATGAAATGGAACCTCGAAACTTTCGAAAATCGAGGATGCGACTATTTTTACTGCTTTCGATGAAAACATCCCACAAGCTAATCATCGTAAACAGACTGCGAATCTATCAAAACTGGGACACAGAATTATTTGTTCGGACTTGAAAATTAATGTTTAGCAAATTCTCTTAGGATGTGCAACTGCAAGGTTGAGAACGTTGAGGTGTGACGCGTTTTAATCCTTTTCAGTCCTTATTTCATTAAATAAATTACTTTGATTTTATAGAATTTTCGAGATTGATTGGCAACCAAAGTGTTAAATAAGTCAGTGAGTGAGAGAATACAGTGATTTCTCTATATATGTCTCCAAGGCCTGGACGATGAACGTCGCGGAATTATTCCCACTACCTCCAAAGCTCGAGAGGCCTCGAGTATGTCTCCTGGACGATACAAGACGCTGGCAAGACCCGTGTTGACATATATCGAGAACTCACTGTACTACACTGTCAAAAACCAGGCGTTGTTGTCTATCCTAGTCGTCTAGATCTACTGTAAGTGTCGCAATCGCGTTGAGAACTTCTAACAAAATACAGTTTTCTATTTTTAAGCTGTCCCATTATTGACCAAACCAAGCGTGTGCCGTCTCTGTAAAAGTCTATGGTCGTGTTTTCTTGTTGGAGAATTTCGAGTTCTAGTATGCGGAGGTGATGATGGGGTGACGACTCGAAGGAAACTCGAGTTCCTCGAGTAGAGCAACTGGAAAGAGCACTGTACCAGAAAAAAAGCTCTCCAACGAGTCGGCGCACCGCGATAAGCGAGTTTCAGAATTTATTTCGAAGTGGCCTCTCCAGTATTTCAGTAAGATCATTAAAGCCATGTTTCCGGCACGCTCAAAGCAAATGATCGCGTGTGTTCAAAGAGCCGAAAGAGCTAATTCGAAATTCCAGAATTCTATGGGCGGCTGGCTCCGATCGCCTTTGTCGAGTGTTTGCTTCGTTAAAAAGTTCGCGGCCTTTAGTTCCGCGGGAATGCAAAACCAGCCGCTGATCGACCGACTTAATTGGCCGTCCATGACGATCGATTTGTCCCGAAAATCGAACAGTCGATTACGCGTAGTCGTCTATACTAATTAGACATTAAATTTCTCGGGACTTTCATAAACGGAACGACGGGGTTCGCGGTATTAGAAGAATTAGTCGTTCGAGAATGCTCGTTCACTCTCACCGTGAGACCTCTGCGATCCTTGTAGGCGGATCGAAATGTGAGAACGAGCCGTTTCCTTCTATGGTAACGCTGATCAACGCTTTCCACCGCTTTTTTATTCATCTGTGACACAACACGTGCGCCGGCACGTCCGAGGATACACGTTCAATGAGATATTTTAACGGACGATCCTTCGCAGATCGTTTCTTCTCGTTCGAGCTTGCATTGTGAAAGCCAATGTTAGTAAATACTCTCTCTCCGGATTTTATCTGTACGTCTCCTCCCATTTCAACTGGCACTGTGAGAACAGATATTAGCGGTACACGTGTTCCTAGATCGTAATCAATTTTTTCGTTTATCTGCAACCGGAAAAAGTCTCCGCCGAAGCGTTGATGATATACGAGTTTCGAAGTATTCCAGGAAGCTCGAGAAATTGTAAGTAAAAAAGTTATTTATGAAACTGTGACAGGTAATTTTACATAAATACGAATATTTCGTTTTATTGTTTGATAAAGGTTTGACGTTTTTACCGTGATAGAAAGTTTGCCACTCGTGCTTGTTATAATGAAATTCACTTTGGTTAACTTTGCGATTTTTAAAGGGGCAAAAACGGTGGTTTATACTATGATAATCGCAATTTTAGTGCATAACATAAGAGAAAGCGAAATGGCGAATGAAAAATACCAATTGAAATAGATTATTCCAACCAGAAATGAACAGGTGCGTTATCGGCACATTATACTTGTGTGGGTTCAGAGAACATAATTTATGTACGCGATTATTGCAAAATAAAATTTTTCGTCCAATTCTGGCCGTTTTACTATACTTCGCGTTCTATGTTTAATACTAAATCTAACCGAACGCTACAAGCAATACCGCAGCCTTATAAAAGTGGCAAGATAGAATTTATTTAGATTTACAAAAAAAAAATGTATTCAACGATTTCCCACGGAAGAGCAATTATAATTGTAATAACTGCGGAGCAAAGAGCATAAAAACGGTCGTTTGACTAGTCGCGCTGAAAATAGGTCGTTCCATATCTGACATTCTAATGCATTCGATTTTTCAATTTACGACTATTCCGCGACTTTCTAGACGATAAAACAAAATGGGTATCTCGCATTAGCACCTTCTCCTCTATAATTACGAACAGTGGCCAGACACCGATTGCCCACGTCGCATCAGACGAGACGCGTCGGTCCCGTCGAGGCAGCAGCGTTCTGTTTGTCGAAGAATTATGGTCGCGAAAGAATGCGATTTCTCGTGACATCCGACCGGTCCGTGCAAGTAGGCAGCCTCGCGATCGTCATTCCGAGCCTACGCGGCTAAAGAACAGTGTCCACGCAAAACCGAGAGGAAGCTTAGGATCCCGTGCAGACGCGGGACTGGCTCCGCTGATGGAATACGTGATCACCCTATTAATTAGTTGTGCAACGAGTCGACAACACCCGGAGCATAACGAAAATTATACAGTTGCGATTTATGGGAGCGTTGTCGAGCCGTCCGGCCGTCTTTAGCAATCAATGGCCAGTGCCGTATCGTTTCGGGCACCGTCGGTCTTCGTCATCGTTCCAACAAGGACAGAAACATCCAGAACAAAGAATTATTTCGGTCCACACAGCTAGATTTTTTGGAAACGCGGAGTACAGTGATTCCTCTGTATATGTCGCCAAGGCCTCGATGATAAACGTCGCGGAATTATCCCCGTGAGGGACCACGAAGCTCGAGAGGCCTCGGGTATGTCTCCTGGACGATACATGACGCTGGCAAGACCCCTGCTGTTGACAAATATCGAGAATTCACTGTATAGACTGAATAATGCACAAGGGTTGCCCTCTGGGGCCAAGAGTAATGTAGCCACGCCCTCTCGGGTCACTCTACACGGAGGAATCGAGGTAGACTTCAGAGTTATGATTGGTCTCCGAAAAGGTTCTACTTCTAGATCACTCTGTGCCACTTTGATAATCTTCCCTTTGTTTTTAAGGAATTTACAAATTCAATGTATTTACCTTTCTATGTTAGGAACTAGATGTTTCTTGTCCCAAGATTCTGGGGTAAGTGCCGTGGGGTTCATCACAGTCCTCTTACCAAAAGGCATAACCTTCCCCACTCCGTGGCCAGATCCTTCAGGACAAAGAGTCCCTTGTCTTTGGCAATACGACGTCGGGTCGCCTGCCTTTCCTAACATTCTCACTTTCAATAAACAGTCAATGCTTAGACAATCGATAGCTGTGAGACTCAAATCGGTCATCAGCTATCGCATCGCCTGCTGCCAGGACTGTTAGGTTCACGTGCCACAGACATTATAAAGCCCTGCCATAAATCTGTCAAGGAATAAACATCCCTTCGGCCATTCCCACCGAAACCTCTCGTTAAAAATGCGTTAACGCTAACATCTATTATACTGAGTGTTCTACTGAGAATGTTAGATTGAGCTCGAAACGCAAGGGACGTTTTCAGGGAAGCTTTGTCAGCGTCAAATGTTGGGCGGGTAGACTCCCAGCAACCATTGTTGCTCAGACACCGTGACGCTTCATGGTTCGAGAGTGAAATCTTGTCCTTGACATAGTTGTCCTTTATTGCCCCGATCCCACAATGCGACAGTGAACAACCGACATTGTCGTCGAACAGTAACAGTTCAAAGGAGCCCGTTTACACTGCACACGTCTCTGTCAGAAACATGAAACTCCAGCACGTCGAGCTCTGACATCAACAAAATACCAAGCCCAAACTTTCCTCGTGAAAAATTAATTATTTTTGCAAACTCGTGTCCGCGGCTGGCAGAATATTGTCTAACGCTGCAACAGTTGTTGGGAGTATCGAATAAACATACCTGCGGCGCGCGTGTATCGCTAATCGATCAAAAAATCGGACGGTTCGCGGTCCGTTGCCAGTCGACAAGGGATTTCCTATTCGGTGCATGCGTCGGACAAAAAGTGAACGTCTGACGCATTTTCGATAGCGTGGGTCGACAGACGAAAACGAGTCCTCCTCGTCGACAGTATCTCTTTTATGCGAGTCAGAGATTTGGCACGTTTCGCGACTTTTTAACACGCTGGGACGAACGGGAACGAAAATGGCAGTCGCGACGGACGATGTCGGAAGTTAATTCTTTTTGCGACGAGGTAAAGAATATTTTCATTCTCCGGTAATTTTCGAAAATGTTGCGAGCTCGTAAGTTGGATTTCAAGAAATATGGAGACACTTTAACCCATTGACTGCCACGCAAATTTAGCGCGTCTTGCCCTGGGTGCCACGGCTTTATTTTAAAAAGAACATGAAGTTTTACAAGATATAATAATATTAAGTTACTGATATAATATTGCAATGGCATTTACAGTATTTTTATTGAAAACAAAAACACTACGAGATAACTCGTTTTGGTACAGACGCTTACTACGAGATATCTCGTAGTTGGCAGTCAATGGGTTAACGAACATTTTTAACACGTTGTCTATCGCGTTCATCGCATGGGGATATTTCTTCAGCTTCAAAAATTCATTTCTATTGCGACACGTTCAAATAAATCGTTCTTATTAGGATTTTTAGAATGTGAATGGAATAACCCTTTATGGGCGCTTTTCTTGTTTGAAAAATTTTGACCTGTAAACAGTTTGAATAGAAAAATATGTTCAAGATTTTTTCAAAAATTCTCTTGCAATTACTCATGAAAAATTTTAGCTTTCCAATTTCGGATTGACTAGATTAGTTTGATTTTTTGGTGGCTGATGTTCGGTGAACTTGTTGAAATAAATAACTCTGCCGAGGGTCAGAGTTGACCCGGCGTCCGGGGGTCGCGTGCTCGCACGTTTCGCAATCTAGATTAAATTCAGCGTAACCGCGTGGCCTAGATAGCACGGTATCACAGAGGGAGTCCGGTAACTTACATAAACGGTGGTGACGGTTGCGTTTCTAACCATATCTCTGACGTCGTCTATTTCTCGTCTGGACGTCCCAGGCGCCGCAGTGGGCGCCAGCATCACCTCGCTCGTCATCCTGGAAATCGCTGTCTCTCAGACAATAACGTCACCAGAAATACCACCGCACAATATACGATTTATACCTCCGCAAGAGCATCGAGACCCCGCGACTCCTTGCCGGCCGAGTCTCGCTTGGACACCGATATCCGCGGACACTTTGAACCATTTAGCGCTCGAACACTATCCCCGCGAACTGCGAAGGTACACCGGAAGCTGCAAGGATTCAAATCGTTCAACCAATCCGAACTCGAACGATTACAAGAAAGACCGTCTGCAACCCCTGGCCATTGAAAACGTTTCGTTTCTTTGGCTAAAAATCTTTCAACGCTGGCAAAATTCAAACAAAATATAACAAAAACTCTGCACTACTGCTCTCATTTTTATTACAAACTAATCAAATGCAAAGAGACATTTTATGAGATTAAGAAAAAGTTTATAGCAAGGGAAACACTGACAACATTTCCTAATTCAATGGCCAGGGTTTCTATCCGCACATTCGAACTCACAACCGTCCGCCGTAACAGCACAGTGGCTCTTATATTTCCGAATAATTGATCTACAAATGTACAGACATTTGTCGAAACGAAAAATCACAAGCAACAACAAAGCCACGTACGGAGCACATCATTCTTCCACGTCGCTGCACCGTGCACCGTGCAAGGGACTCGACAAATCGAAGACAACTTCCCGAAGATCGTTCAATTAATCTTCATGTTTCGAGACGCTGTGCGAAACAACAAGGAACAACTGAACCGAACAGGAGCCCGATCAGATCGCCAAACTCGAGCGAAAATTCAGTTCACTTCTGCTCCGTTGATCGACACAATAACGCGAGCGGATCATCTTCTGCTGATGCAAAAATCCTCTCTGAACTCGTACGACGAATTCAGTCCGGAAATCGCGGATGCCACTTGCGATCTGTCGAATCGATGTCTGAGAATGAACCACCGCCGCGGATTCTCACGGTTATTATTATCCGAGCACAATGAACCGAACAATCTTCCTCGAAGGTTTCGCGCGAACTCGAAATATTTTCTCCGCCACGATTTTAATTAGGACGGTTCTGTCGTTTTTGCTTGTTCGAAATGATCGCGGAGGGGGTGGCTCTATCGACCGCAGCGCATCGATCGGCGGCGATCGAGCCGCCGGAGAACGGAACTGACCGCGAATACCAGAAGTGTTCCGAGTTTGGAACGAGACTAGAGGCGAAACGTGGCTTCATTCTCTCGGGAGAGAGAGAGCGTGGAGAGACGACGGCTCGTGGTGGCTGCGTGAGTCAGCTGGCGGTGCCTCAGCCTATGCACTCGTACAAACGCGGATCGTTAGGTCGCTGGAATAAGGGAGGGGGGCAGACGAACGAATCATTCTGATTCACGTAAAATCAGCCCCGTGTGCCACAGCTGCGATAACCAACGTTGAATGGATCCCAAGAACTTGGACGTCCCACAAACTCTCTCCACAGTGAAAAATCAATTTTTCCGTCGCAAAAACGCGCGAACCTTCATTTTCAGATTCTACAAACACGGTGACTCAATATTCGGTGACTTAATATTCGCACACTCTTAACAATGGGTCTACGGAGCACTAAAACTGACTATTTTGCAGTACTTTGCAAAGATAAGACACACCCACATTTTTAGCAATTTTAAAATAATATATACCCAAGGAAATAAATTTGCTAAATAATTTCTCATGTATGTTAGAATCTTAATAATTTTAAATTAAAAATATTAGAATCCCTCATTTTGACCGGTCCCGTAAACCTAATGCTAAACAAATTTTTTTTTCTTTTTGAGAAGTTAGAACAAGTGGTTCACTACATAAGGTGACAAAATTTTGAAAAGATTGCGACTGGCCGGAATTGCGGAGAAAATACTGAAAGTTGTAATTTCCAACTTTTTTATGTGGGCCTATATTGAAAATTTGAAAAGTGTTTTTCGTGGGAAAATCGTCGGGAAAAAAAATCTGAAACAATTTCCACGATGGATCGTGACCAGACAAGAACCGAGCTACCTTTCGTGCGGATGCTTCGGATGTAATGAGGGTAATCAGAAAATTTCGCGTTAATTGAGACCGTAATCCGACCTGGAGAAGCTACTTTCGAGGGAAAATTACAGGGGATCTTTTCCGTTTACGCGCACGGGGTTTCGCGAGGGGTAGCGAGTGTTGATCATAGTCAAACGTGGGGGAATAAAGCTGCCTCGCTACCTGTCTTTCGGAATAACAGCAGAAGCTTTCGACGGAAGATTGTGCTCGCTATGTAATTAGGTACCTTTAATAATTCGGTCCCACGACCCGGACGTCCACGAGCGCAGAATGCAACTTTTGCGTTTGTGCACTTGGGAGAACTGCACGGGAGGCGATGCAAGAAAACGTCGGTGCCGACACAGTCCTTTTGCCAGGCTTTGTGGTGCCCGAAGAGTTGGTTTGTGTTCTCAGGCGTAATGGGAAACCATTAAAAAGCAACAGAAATGCAGATTATTAGTCGGCGTGCTCGATTGGAAACGTAATCGAGAACGCAAAGCTGCGATCGGCGAGTCCTTAATCATTCCGAGACTACCTCGGACTCGTTGCGGAGTTTGCGATGACAATCATCTTGCTTGCAGCCGAGGTCAACCGAAGCGATTAACAACCATGCTACCTTATCCGGGAATAGCTGGGACTCGACGTAACTGACGTATTTTTGGAATTTCCAGCGCGTACAAGTTTCGAGGTAATATTTGGTCGCGGATTTTTATGGAAAATTAAGATTGCCTAGCCAGGTAGACGTTCGTTTCTTTTCTCAATAATTTTAGTTTAGAGATGATAAAAACAAGGAGTTTTCGCTGAACTCGAAGACGAAGAAAATAGAATTTCATCTCCAAGTTATAATAAAAATGTAAATTTAGCAATTGTTTCCAATAAATTATTCGCAATTCGCGAATTAGTGCGCTTTCCTCGCCTCGAATTTGTATAGTAACTGTCTGTGTGTGTATTCATGAGGGTTGTGCATACCGCATACGTTTCATTATGCATTTCACCGGTCATCGTGATATTTGAATCACTTCTGTTGTTCTCTCGCCTCGATACACTGGAATTAAACACGCTGGGAACAAACGCGTTTCGCAATTACCCGGCCATTCAATTATTTTTTTCCAATTAAACCAGTAAAACGAGACGCTCGTCATGTAATTAGCCGTTTATTTACTTTAAAAACGCAGCTGTTCGAGCATTCGTCGAGAAATGCAATTTATACTGATATTTATTCAATGTTTATCTATATGACTGTTCCAAGATTTAAACTTTGATTATGTCACCATGATTCAAAGACTGGGAAACAAAATTTCCATTTACCCATCCGCTAAAAATTCGCTATATCAAACATACAAATTACATTGTTGTGTTTAAAAGTCTTCCGAAAGGTTCGAGACTTGAAAGTTCCTCCGTAGAAATTTAATTAGTACACAGATTCATTTGGATGCCTGCTACGATAAAAGTCAATCGAAGTCTCAACAGATTCCACTGTTAAATTTGTTTAACTTAAATTCATATAATATGAATATTCAAAGCTTTCAAATCAACTTTAAGCTTTTCATTGAAAAGTTTAAAGCGCAGTAGAAGAGGAAATTAGAGTGGGGGGGAAAGTCTTGGTCTGGCGACACTGGTATTATTTTTGTATTTTCACGAAATTATCGTAGCTCAAATATTGAGAATTTCTCGAGAATCGGAGATTTAGCGTTCGATTACTTTTCTCGATCCGCTGTATACGCGAAGAGCATCACGGCGTCGTGTAACGTGCGACGCACGATCGTGACGCTGGTATGCGAAGCATAAATCATGAACAGCTCGATCACTCTAGAAGGCATCGTCAAGGTGCGTCGCGATTTTCCTCTTGGAAAGATAGCTCTCCCGATCGGCCGTGAATCCAATGTTAATGCGAGCGTTCCGGAAAAACCTCGATCTAAGTCATCCAGTGTCCACTGAACATGACCAAACGCGATCGATCCGTCAAGATCATTGGGGCAGCCGTTGCTTTATTTAGAGCCGAGTCCACTGACACGGGCGACTCGCTATTGACACCAGAACCACCGACTGCTAAGGTCGGAAAATAGTTTTATAAAAATTACACGATTTCACAAACGATAGCCTGCGGATCTTTACGCAAAATAAAAATTGCCTATACGTATGGACATCGTCATATCCCTCCAATAGTTTTATATTTGACCTACTAATTTTTCTCAAAAATGCTAACCGTAACTTACGATCTAATTATTAGAGCCACAGAACGAAAAATGCATTTTCAACCATGCGATGAATAATGTTGTCTATAGAGCTGCTGTACATTTAGAATGTAGTGTATTTTCACTGAAAAATCGTTAATCTAGTGACAATTCGGTCACTGTATACGTAAAATAAATGAGTATAGTATTAAAACTGGCTATGCCAACCTGAAGGACTATTGAGATACGTGTGAATTTTAGTTTTTGGATATTTGAAGTGAAAATTTGAACGCATTTTCTGCAAAGCTTAATGATAATAATTAAAACAGATTGAAATAGGTACTCTGCAACTCGTATATTGATGGTTTCGGATGTCGCGACGAATGGATTTTTGTAAACAGACGTTATTTGAATGTATATGGATTCTCTGTGCGAAAAAGAAGAACAGATCAGCCGTTTCTCAGCCCCAGAGACGCGAGACTACCCCTATGCGCAGATATCTCACGAAAAGTCTCGGCGAAGTAGCTGTGTAATCTAGGTCATCGGATTCGTAAGGTTTTGTTCAGCAGCTTTCGCGGAAAAATGTGGTTTTCAAGCGAGACCAACGATAACAGCTCGCGGTATCATGCACAACCGTCACAGGCGACAGCTGAATCGAAAAACGCATGCATTACGTTTCACCGAGGATCCAATAACGATTATAAATTTCGATATCGTCTGTCGGTATCAGCGTCTCGTGCTTACTGTCACGGTGTCCCAAATGAATAATGAAAAATTACAACCATCGTTCCGCGAGATGCGGTTCTCCTACCGTCACGAATCATTGCGCTTTATCGTACCGTGTTTTGCATTTTTAATGCATTAATTAGAATTTCGAATCCCCCGCTACGACAATTAGAAACCCGCGGTTCTTTATTCTTTTTCAATTTGCATGAAATTTGCGTAATCATCGCCGCGTTTTATAGCATCCTTGCAACGTTTTCTGCAACGCTAGAGGGAGCTTCGCGACACACCTTAAACTAGGCGCTTAGTTTCCACAACATTAATCGGCGGAAACAATTGAGACTCGGAGATCCTTCGAGATCCCGGGATAACGTTGTCCTCAGCGTACTTTTACACGAGATCGTTCGGTTGGAAAAAAGAAAACCTTAGTTTTCTAGGAATTTCTATTAACCATTCTTTGCGAAACTGATTAGACCAAAATTTTCACCATTCCGCTTACAAATCTGATAAGTGGTTCTTTTTTTTTTTTAATATGTTTACAGTGTTTAAACTTTTGTGTCGCTTAGAGCAATATCAAAACCATCCCCTAAAAAAAGACTGAGGGAACGTTGCCGTGGAAAAGGTCAAAGGTCGCTCGTTATTTCGTGTACAATATTCCCAGAAAAATATCATGAAAATGCTTTTCGGCAGTGTCATTTAATCAACGCTAAATTAATTCCCGCGTGAAAAAGTTTCATGATCATGAACAATGTCCTGGGAAGATACTCTCGCCGACGTCTCTCTCTGCGCGCTCGATGCACTGCGGATCGAACATCGGCACAATACATTATAGAATTTTCTGTGCGGGTGACTGCGCGTTCTCACGGTTTTCACCTAGAGCGAGTAACGATGGAAATTATATCGCAGGCTAATTAAAATGATTCTTTTACAGTATCTACTGTAGTAGTAGGGGAACAATTACAGCTATTAGCTAATGAATAATGAACCGCTGTTGAGACAAACGCGTGTCCGAAATCGCGCGCTATGAGCTCGTTAACGTTGATCTTCGAATAGGTCTGTTCAACAGTACCAATTTTTATATAATTATGCGACGGATAATGCGGTGAAATAACGTTTCTCCACATTCCGTAGTTTATACGTGCGATTATCGTATTATTCTGGTATTATTATTTGTTACTCGTATTGTTCTGAATAAAAAAGTGTTACGGTACGCCCAGTGTTGCCAGACGAGGGGAGGGAGCACGAATTGAGGGGAAAAAGTTACCCCCTGGAGAATAGCACGGTAGAGGGGGAAATTAGAGTGGGGGAACGAGTCTTGATCTGGCGACACTAGATACACCCTGTATAGAATACTTTTCGATATTAAAAATTGTGTAGCGTACTAATAAAGACATTGAAGGGACTACTAGTTGGGAAATAAGCTCGAAATTTGTACAATTTTCCAGATTAATTATTTCCTGGAGCAAACGATACATAATAGGAAAAGTATCCTAATGAGACCGTCGAACCCGCTTCCTACGAACCGTCCCTTATTGCCAAACAACGAATTACACTTTCTTGTCGACGGAACGGAGCCATTTCGCGTGAAAACAGTTTTACGACGGTGTTCATAACTAAAAATCGAATTAACGCCGCTAAAGGAGGATTTCTTGCGCGATCCAGAGGCAACCGGGCAAAGAATTATTACTTGGCACGGTGTTTCGTCTTCGTTTCTCTCCATTGTGTGTTGCAGTCGCTTTAAATTCCCGACACCTTTTTTCGCAAGAACCAAAAGAACACGGCCCTTTGTTTGGCCATACGCCAAGGCTTGACCGCCGATAACGAGGTCGCTATGATGCCTATATCGATTGTTTACCGCTATTATGGGTTTTGCGCAGACTGCCATGTGCCAAGATTAACGGTAGCGAATCGAACCCTGAATTAATGGACAGGCATACGAATGAATGGAACGGTCAGCATGGAATTGTTTGCGTTCCTGGACGAACGCCTTTCCTTCAAATCCGTGCTAATGCACCCGGAGTATTTCTGAATACTATCAGCAGGCTGATTCACCCGTGACGACTCATAGCACACAATCCGTCGACAATGTTTCGTTTCTCTGTAACCAGCACGCAATGTAAAGGCCGATTTATGCTATCCGCTCGGGCCACAGTCGCCAGATCAAGACTTGTTCCCCCACTCTAATTTCCCCTTCTACCGCGCTATTCCCCACTCTTCCGCCACGGCCCTGTCACGTGACGTGTTCCGTCTCTGTCGTGCATACACCGGCACTGGCAGAGAGAGGGTAACTATTTCCCCTCGATTCGTGCTCCCTCCCCTCATCTGGCTCAGACACGGAACGGTTCCGGTAAAAACCAGCGAAATATAAGCGACTTATGTCAGATTGGGCACTGAATTTGTCGATAAACAAACATTAAATCGCGATTCCCGATCAAGGAATAAAATAATCGTGGAAATTCTTGAGCACAGACATCATCGCAACGTCGCCGATACACCGAGCCCCAAAAAAGGCTCTGGCGATGCGATTCCAAGGATGAGCGTCCCGGAGGGCTTCGCCCGAAGTCGTTGTAATTAAACGGCTAATTACGAGATCGTGCATCGCGATTCCCGGAGATCCAGTACCAAAAAAAAGAGACTCTGGAACGGAGGCAAGTTCGCGGGCAGGTACAGGCTCTGCCCGTGTCGCCGTGCAATAAATAACCTTGCGTACAGGAAACGAACGCCGTATTCGTCATGGCGTCACAGGCCAGGGTTTATGCTCGCCTGGTATACGCCACCGTGTTTCGACCACAGACAGGTCGTATATTTTTGATTCCGTTTCACTTCCTCGGAACCGACGCGATTGGTTTTAACTGTGAAATCGGAATTGATGCGACGAAATCTGAAACGGTCGGGAGTCGCAACGAGATAACAGTCTGGCGAATTCCCTGCTACCTGGGAACCCTTTCTTTCGTGGAGTCGATCGCTCTCCGAGAAAATTGGATTCCGCTATCGATTTCCCAATCGTTGTTCTTACGTGAATTAATAATTTTAATTCCTCGCGATTCGTTTCCTGAGATTTATTATATTTTGTTGTGCGCGTTGTGGGTGTTGGGTTTCTCAGTAATTTTGCACTACGTCGATACTGGAGCAGAAATTTTAAATTAAATTTACTGCAAAGTGCGTTAACAATTTCATCGAGGTATACTCGTATTTATTAAATTCCGTTGCGAGTGCTTGCAACGTTGTATTACTTTTGATAAATTTCTGTTATTTGCTAATCAAATAGTATGTATTTAAAAATATTTGCAAGTATAAATATGCTCTAACTTTAACCATTTATGACTCATTGCAAATACGCGAGACTGTGATTAGATAGAAGCCACGTACGGTCAACGGTTTTATAAATGATTGATTATAATTCTGCATGTTGTTAATAAGAAGATATTGGAAACAGTCGAACGCAATTATGTTGCGACTGAGTAATTTTCAAATTTCAATTTTCGCGGAAGTTATAGAGCGTGAGCATGAACTTTAATTGAAACTTTCGGTAATTAAACTTTCATAAATCATTCTGTTTGCGCCATAAATAGCATCACAGCCTGCACAAGGCTGCATAATGCATCGAATTGCTTGGCTGCATTGCCTACAAGTACGAACTTCAAACTGTGCGTCGACTATTGCATCGGCCACGTGATTCATCTCGAGGAAAGTTTGACCGAAAAGGCACTAAACCAGGCATTGACTGCACTAAACCTCATTCCGAGAAAGTTCAATCATTAATTAGAACCCCACTACAACCATCAATCTCTTCACCGCACGTTGCACGCACAAAATACAGTGTTCCCTTCCTGTAATCGAGTTTCGACGACTTAGCATGCCGCATTATGGGATTAGTTATGTCTATATTTCCGTTTACCATATTTTGTTCTTTATTGTAGATCCGATTAATTTGATTAGATTCAAGTACGTTTGGAGAAAATGAAATTGTTCTTAATATGCTGCAATTTTTGCTTGATTTAATTTCCCGTGAAAAAAAAAAAATAAATAGAACAAGGAATTTTATTGTACACTTTTAATGTATTCTAGTATGGCGAATGATCTTGCCTACGTTGTATGTTCGACCACACCCTATGTACGAGGTAGGTTAACCGAAAAAACCGTAATGCAGTTCATCCCTCTTCGTCGCCAGCAATAGGGGAGCGAAGCTATTAACCAATGAGAGAGCACCGCATATCTATAATCGCATTACGCGACCCGAGTCATGCAATTATAAGAGGCAAACATAACGCATTGTCACGGTCAATCTTTAGGGCAATTCTGATCCATGAAATCTCATCCGACTGTGAATTTCCGACCTATTAAGGGTTTAACCCTCCCTATCTGCGAGGCTAAAAAATATACTCTCTTTCGCAATTTTTTCCCCCTTTAAACTCGTACATTTCTGCCCGGAAAAATTATTGTGTTCTGTAAAATATGTATTCGATAAATACCGGAAATTTTATTATGAAAAATGTTAAAAAATGTGCGAGATATTTCCATTTTTAATATGCGAGACTATTTATAAATTGTTGGATCGGAATTTTGAAAAATTAATTTGTAGCAGATTGCAATTGCAAATTTTGAATAAAGACCGAAAACGATGCTCTCCAGTCTGACTGAATTAGTCGATTTGCTACAACAATAATCAAAGAAGTGACTGCGCTGTTGAATTTGAGTAATCACCGGCACTAATTAATGCGCGATATTATTGGGTTGGATAAATCGTCGTGAAAAGTATCCGTTTCGTCGTTCGACCGTGTACATTACAAAAAGATCTGGTGTAATTGAGAATACGTGTGCTTGTTTCGTTAATTAACATTATACGATATTGGAAAGTGTCTTTGTTTCAAATTGAGAATGCTGTATTTCCAATATGAAATGAACAATAATGAAAATACGAATATATAATTCGAGTTTTCATGTGAATAGTTAATGCATAAAAAATTGACTGCATTCACAGTATTCTTCCAAATTTTCTACTTGAGTTATAACAAATCTAATTGATGTTTGACTATTCCCCTTATTTCTGTTTGCATGTAGTACTGCTCTAGTTTACATCCCATACCATATGGACTATTCATCACAGTCCATATGGTGGTTATCGTAGTAACTCATTATTACATCCAAGCTATAGCTATGGCTAGGCTAAAATTACAAATTTAAAGACAAGTTGAAATAGTTCTCGTTCATAACACAACTTTGCTGAAACATTGCTGCCCTTACAGGGTCCCATCATCTTACAAAAATAGATTTAAAACATCCTTTCAAAACATAACTTCATGCAGAACAGTAGAGGCCCGGTACTACCTCTGTGTTTATTGCTTAGGGCGAAACTTTGTTACTTAGGGCCAGATTTAGTCGAAATTTTGAAGATCATTTTGTATAAAAACGATGTCTACAAGAAGGACTTTTGAAATACGGTCCTACCATCTATCAGTAAAAAAGAAACACAGATATCTAATATGGATCATAATTAAAAGAACTCGTCACTCTTTAAGATCAAGTCCTGCAAGAGTTAAATATCCATTCGCACATAAGATATCTAATACAAATTGATCAGTCGTCAACCTTTACATCCAGTCCTGTAAAGGTTACATTTATCCACCAAACCGACCATTTACACAGATACAATATTTAATATAGGTCATGGAAGAAGTCATCACTCTTTAAGGCCAGTTCTGCAAGAGTTGAACACGCATAGAAGATATCCAATACAGATCTGAACTGACTCAAGAGTAGTCACCCTTTACATCCAATTCTACAAGGGTTAAATCTTTAATATAGGTCATGACAGACTTACTGGTCATCACGCTCTACATATTGATCCATACAAAATATACATTTGCCAAATACAATACCTCAAAATAGTCATCCCAATGACCCAATAGTCATCCTCTCTTACGGTCACACTCGCAAGAATCAAGTTTATCCTCAAAACTATACATTGGCATGGATGGACGTTGCCAGGGATACATGTGCATGTGCAGTAAGAGTCAGCGATGAAGAGGTTAATTGTCAATAATAACAGTGTTAGTTAGAGCGATATGATGTTTTTAAGGGAATAATAACGTACCTGACGGGAATCGTAAGCGTCGGAGTAGTGTTCGGCTTCTTGTCCGACGTGCAGTTGCTCGCCGGCAGGGCCCTTACGTCGATCGTCTGCCGCGTTGCGATCCATTGCTTTGGAATCATGGACGACTGTACCGGGCGCACCGTCAGACGTCGGATCCTCCGTCCTCGGGGCAGGTTCCACTGTTTTGCCCTTGACGAAGAGGCGCGAGATCGCACTCCACATTCAACGGAATCACAGCATCCGCGACGGTGGCAGCGACGACGATCCGTTCGAACGGGTCCTTGTCCTCGTCATAGTCGGCGAGACGGTGTTCGTTCAGCGGTGAATATTCGCGGAGTTTTCCCGACGGGAGTTCTTTTCCTGTCACGGTGTCATCGGGCACACGCGTGCAGGTTCGTCCCTGAACGACGGCGACACCCGAGCGACGAGGTTAGGCGTACGCGGAGAGCGGACACCGTTCGACTGTGTTCGAAGAAAGAGGTTAGAAACGTCGCCCGCTCCGCCACGGATTACTCACGGCTGAAACGACACGGTCCCCGGTGTTCGTTCAGTGCTTCGTCTCGCGAGAAACGTCGTCCGGGACGACATTCGCGAAATTTTGTTCACGGTCGCGAAACGGCGTGATCGAGATCCCACGGGAACGCAGGTTCGAGTTCGAACACGCACGGAAATGTTTTGAACCCGCCGGACCCGATGCCTGGACCCGAGCAACGCTGCGCGTGGCCGTTGTTCTCAATGTCGCGTGTAATAATACCGGTGAAACGCCATAACACGTCGCAAAGGACACGCAGCGGGAGCTAAGGACATTCGGCCCGCGTACGCCGAGGACCCTGCTATTTTTGTCGGCGACTATTGTCGCGAGAGCGTTCCGCACTCGACTCGGTCGCAATGTGCGAGGCTCCCCTATCGATTTTGCGCGAAACACGGTGCACAAACCGTGCACGGGATGCACGCTCGGGGAACCCCGTGTGTCTCGTTGACGGATTCGGAGACTGGTTACGGTTCAGCTTCTTCGAGAGTTCGTCCCCGCTTGCTCGATCTTCCGGACACGGTTGTCGCGAAAATGTTATTGGCACCTTCGGAGAGGGGCGTACCTCGTTTCGGATCCGTTCCGAAATTCCTCTCGGATCCTGTCGTTTCTCGAACAGTGGTTCTTGCGAGCGTTTCTCGCTCGATTATTGGGATTTCTTTTGTATAGTTATCCTACGGTACAGATTATTGGGCTCTCGTTGACAGCGGCACGAAACCACACGAGAAGACTATATAATCTCTCGTACACAGCACAGACTTTTTCGCACTAGCACCACCAACGATTCCTCGACTTTTCGCGATCGTTATTGCCCACTCGGTCCGCGAAACACCCGAAAATCGCAATCCACCGTATCAATGACCGCGAATTCTCAAGCGAGAAGCATTGTCAGCACGAAAGATCGTCATCTCGCACGAACATCAAGTCCACCGCACGTTCGCCGTCCATCGTGGAAACGACCATCGATTCAAAGCGAGATTATCGCTGAACGATACATCAAAATGGCGTTCGAGATTCGACGCCATGTTCTCCCCGATCGAGTCAATTTACATAGGCACGGAGGGCACACCAGAGGCGAAACTCCGCCGTTTTTTCGAACACCCGTAGCAAGTACGCATGCGCTCGAGTTCGGCATGAATATAGCCGCGGAACTTGGCTGTTGCAATGCGAGCAGTGAAGATACTTCCGCAATTTCGTCGTTTTCACTTTGTAAGTCTATTTATAACAGAGAATAACATTGTTCTTTACCTAATTAACAATAGTATACATTATATTTAGAAAATTCGAATGTTACATATATGTTTCAATACTGAAAAACTGATAAACGTGTTCGCCACGAATTTGAATTTGCAATGTCCATTACTGAATAATTATTCGCTAATAAAAGACCAGCAATTTCAGTTTAACGTATTATAATCCATTGGATGTACGTGTAGAAAGTTATTTAAAATTAGACAGTGATATTGCCTTTGTATTTTTTATACAAATGCAAATATAGTATGTTTTTCAATCATATGAAAACAGTCGCCTTTAACAAAAGGCAATCTTAACACCGGTTAAGTATGCGGCATGATAGAAATTACGGTTCGTAAAATCGTGTATATTTGTTGGGCATCTTTATGTAACATGCTACGGTTCAAATGTTGGCGCGTTTTCAAGCATTTCAAATATTGCCGCGCTTCCCAGCGTTCCGAATTTCTGTCACGGGGTCGCTTGTCACTCTTTTATCCAATGGCTCAGAGAAAGAGATGGAAGTGTGAATTTAAAGAAGCGGCAATACGGTGTGTGCGTAAAGTGATAAGATCATTAAATTGGAAGATATATATTAAAGGTAGTAACAATTTAATTTCTGGTATACTCGGTAACATTTGTGACTTCTATGATTGAATTGTTTCTTTGGTGTTTCAAAAAGAAATCATGCGTTTGTTTCTTCGAAAACTTCATCGCGAATTATTACCTGTTACGAGGGAAGAGATTTCGTGTCCATTTGGTAAGTGAATTGTTATAAATTTTAAATAAACTAATACCAATTATAATATCAAATTGCATGTCTTTTCAAATTGTCGAATTGAAAAGATTCTGTTCATTGATGTTGAAAATCCTTAACAATTTTATCATATATTGTTGGTTATATATTGAACAATCTATTTGGAATGCATATTATTACCAAATTAGGTTAACAAATTGCTGTAAAGGCATGTGTACCTATACGTAAATATACTTTCATGTAAAATAATGCCATAAAACGACACAAATTACCGTGTCATGAGCATTTGGCGCCATCTGTGAGTGGTTAGATGAACTCTATAGAACAGAAACAGGATTTGAATTTTTTTAAATACGAATTTGAACGTATTGTAAGTGGAAATTCGTTACAACAATAATAATAGACGTACGAATATTAATAACGAAGATAAACAACAATTAAGACAACACGCGAAAATTGGAACAATTTTTTGGAATTCCACTTTATCATAAGATAATGTAGTTTTTTTCTGTGATGGACATTTTTATCTGTAGATAAAAGTAATAATGATAAAAATAATTTGTAGTGGATAAAAATCATTAAAAATTTCATTTCTAATTGAATAAAATTCTAGGGTTGATAAAAATAGTTACAATAGTGAAAAATGATAAAAAAAAAGATCTGCACTGAGTGTGTTGTACACATAATATAGTATGTATTATAGAACGTATTTACAACGATATATTTACATTGTCATTACAAAAGGTTGTGTTAATAGTGCTACAGACTATATACTCATCGATTTAGTTAACCGCATACAACATTCACGCACCCATCGGCTAAAATAGACTATGCTTTGTTCCCATTCACACGGCTAAAACGCTCGTTAAAAACAACGCCCGCTTGCGACACAAAAAAAAAAACAACGCTGGTATTATTCCCGAGTAGAGGCATGATCGGATTCCGCGTCGAAAATAATTTAAAACTTTAATCTCACGTGTTGAGTGACTATGACAATTCTCTCGCGCTTTCTCGTGACTTCGTAGAAAATATAGATCTATACAAAATACAGAGAAGAATATAAGAGGGGACAAAACAAAAGGTCGTACGGCTACTAATTAATTAAGATTAAGTTCTCGCTCTATTGCACGTAACGTTTCGACGCCGTTTTACGATCCGATTCCATTCCGGTGGCGATGTCGCCACTGGGAAATCTTTTGTCGATCAATTCTCCATTTTCTACGTGTGTATTGTACGTTCTTCTTTTATTTTACATCCGCGTACGTAGAAAGAAGAAATGCGCTCATTTGTAGCCGCAGAGTGGACCTGCAGCTGTCGCCATCTTGATCAGATAACTTCCAGCGTTCGGCAATGGTTCGATAAAATGGAAGAGAAAAATCGTAGATTAGCAACATTTTGATCAAATACATCAGAAACCTCGTAACGAACAATTTTCTTCGATTTGGAGACACAAACAAAAAATTGTCCACTGACCACTGGATCGATAATGATTTTTTTTATCCCTTGTACAATTATGATCGATACTAAAATATTCTACAAAGAGACCTTGATTCGAACAAAAATCGTTGTATGCAAAATCAGTCTTCAATATTTCATCTCTTTTCTGTCGAATTTTTTTCTCACAGTCCAATCTACTTTTCTGTCCTAGATGCTTTCGTTGAATTAACTATGATATGCACCGGTCCACTCTGCGGAAAGTGTCACGTTCCCCATGTTCAGCTGGAGCTCGCCGACAAAAAGGAATTATTGTCTGACGTCATAAATCGCGAATGGGGCGAGGAACGCAGTCAGTGATTTTTGGCTGACCATGGGACAGCGTGATGAATGGTATTATCTCGCAAATGAAAGACTTCGAAACGAAGTGTTGATCCAATTCCCGATGGTTCTCGAGCAACGTTCCGAATCGGAGATCGCCAATCGAACGCATTCGAACGATTCGCTTCCGCGCGAGAAATCTTTCGCTTCTCGGGTTCGTGTTGCATTATGAAACAGCTTGTACACGCATGAATCTGCTACGAGTATTAACATACATTGTTTCCTGTTCACTCGAGGAGACGCTTTTACTTACAGACATAAATAAGACTAATTACAAAATATTATTCATCTTTCTCTATCCGCTTACAAAGATACCTTCGACGCGCAGAAAACACTGGTCCGAGTGTTTTCTGGAACAATAACAATAGAAGTGGAAAAGGAAAGGTAAACGAGAGAGAGAGAGAGAGAGAGAGAGAGAGAGAGAGAGAGAGAGAGAGAGAAAGAGAGACAGAGACAGAAAGGAGAGCAACAATGTCCTTGCTTCTTTCTCATCGTCAGACTATAATATCGAAGTTCGAATCATTAAATTAATATCACTAAACGACACATTAACCGACTGAACATTCGGACGTTAGATGCGATATCTGAGTTGATTAACAATTAAAAAGGGCGTAAAGAGAAGAGGGGGTAGAAGGGGAAGGGAAATTATGAAGAAACAAACGATCCGGAGTATTGATAAATGTCTCGGACTGTTACGTATTGTATATATATTACTGCATATTCGTTAAAAAAAAAAAGATAAAGAAATCGGACAAATCACGCGTCGGATTGCACGTCAATCGATCGATCGGAACTCCTGTTCGTCACCAGCATAAAGTTATTACGATCGTTAGTACGGAAGCACTTGTTTCGAAAATTACACTATCTACTAGTCAAAATTTGGCACCAGACGACCGATGTTTCTCTGCGTACGCTTGAACCTGCCATCGATCAGCTTGTCGTTCGCATCGAGCACAGACCCCCACCCGGAAACTGCGTTCAATTGAACCGAGTCGAACAATCAAATCTCGGGGCTCTGTCGAAAAATCCACAGAATACGTTTCCAACGACAGGATCTCGGAAATCGGCCTTCTCGATCCATCCCGTAGATCCTGCGGCGATTCAATGAACGCTCAATTTGCTCGAGCGATTTCCGACCGTCGAATGCTCCGAGAATATGAAATCTTCATCCACATATTCACGGTTTAATTAATTGATATCATCACGACTTCGGAAATATCGGAGGATGTTGAATTTTCATACAATTTTTCTATGAAGGTGAGTTTTACTTAGTCTCGAAAAATCTTTTCCCATCGTGTAGCGTAGTTTTCCCTTTTTTAGGGAAATCTTTCTCCGAGAATGATGCAGATATTTTTTCGGATGATTTCGCCTGGAACATCGTCGAAGGTTATACGATCGTTTCAGGATTGTAGAGCCGATTCGATTCGACTCGATTCGACTTGAGGATCCGATTGAACGGTGTCGTTTACGCTCGCGACTCGGTTCCGCAGTGCGGTGTCCGTGCAATGCTTACTAATCACGGGGACGATCAGTGGCAACCGCAACTCTTGACGACCATGTTTTTGTACTTCTTCAGTATAACGTTGCTTTCGTCGAGAAAATACAGCACGGAGATCGGCGAGAGCTTGGTCGGCGCGCAGCACGGCTTTGGTACCTTACCAGGAGTCACCAGGTGCACCAACGTTTGGACGATCGCGTGATTGGTCGCGTTCATATGAGCGTTCAGAGGGAAATTGCATTCACCGCTGCAGTAATATGCGTCGTACCCGTCCGGTGCTATGATCCAGTCCTACGAAATTAATATTCATAAATCGTCATGCGAGACGCGCGAGAGATCGCTCGAAGAGCAACGTCACGAAATTAGCAAACGTTTTTTTGCGATTACGCTCGCTCGTACAAGTCCACGTACACCGTTTGTTATTCTCGAAAAACAGAGACAAACGTCTCTGAAAACGGAAAAACGTTTACGATTTCGGAGGACGGAGGTGTGTTCCGTGATTGATTGCGAAAATTCTGAACTCGAATGAAATTGTTAACCACCGTAAATAAAAGTTACTTGTACAACTCTGTTCTAAAAGTTTAGTTTTGATAGCTATTTTGTGGTATAAAAATTCTGAAAGATAATGCTTTCAAACCGATAGTAGGTACAAGGATAAAATATAAAAGTTGAAAATATATTGTGCACACTGAACTGCATGATAAAAGTGAAAACAAAGAGTGTTTCGTAGTAAACGTGGAATCGCAAACATTTTATCGTAGGAGTCAAACACGTGAATAATTTAAAATGCATTCTTTTGCTTCATATCTCGACGAGGTTGTGTTCAGACTCTGCGAAAAAAATACTATGAAAAACGAAAACGTTACGAGTTGTTTCGAACCTTCCATTCACTATCGCTATTCGACTAACCTCTATTTATGCAAATGCTCCATGCTGCATTCTCTTTGGATTTATTCACACTGTGGTGATCGTGAAAACGTATGACACGTAAAACAAAATAGTAGAAATTAGTTGAAAGTGTTTCTGCTTTCATAGAAGAATTTCAAGAAACACAAATCAAATTTCATTTATTTTATTAATGCTTGCAACGAATATTTGGCGAGTTATTAAAGATTTTTAGGCACTGTAAATAAATGTAAATTTGCAAAAGCATTTAACAGAGGGTTTGTGGTTCCACGTTTATTTATTAAGACTACTCAGATATGGAAATATTTTTCTTACTTTTGAAAGAAATTTCTAAATCTTCTGACGTGATTTGAAAAATCAATGACGATACAACACGGGGATAAATGATAATCAACTACTGCGTGCAATTGCGCAATTTGACACAACTCACCTGCCACTTTAGATCCCTGAAGCTGACGTACAACGTCTGGATTTTGCAGGTCTTTGAGTTATACTGCACGCCTGGATCTGAAAAACAACGAAACTCGATTAGCATTTTTCAACATCCTTCCGCTGTAGTTCACTAAATTATTCTATCGCGCGAACCCTTTCGCAATGCAATTTCGCGAGGGAAACATCTGAAATCAGTCTTCCTCGAATCTGGACAAACGACTTTAGATACGTGCATCATCATCCTGCAAACATTCTAAATCATCCCGTGACCCGAGGGAAATCGGGA
The DNA here is from genome assembly GCA_028454245.1 of Halictus quadricinctus. Classification (NCBI taxonomy): domain Eukaryota; kingdom Metazoa; phylum Arthropoda; class Insecta; order Hymenoptera; family Halictidae; genus Halictus; species Halictus quadricinctus. The sequence continues at coordinate 16,824,515 of CM052118.1, forward strand.
TTCCTTCGTTGAAGAAATAAACTTGGGCAAACTGCCCTTCTCCAGAATCACAAACACGACTTACGAAATTTTGTTATCTTTACCACGCGCTTACGACAGCGAAACTTACGATCCACCGAAAGGGAGATCTATTTTAAACGAATGATCCAACTCCTATCGCTTGCTACTCGATATTACGTTATACTTAATTAGAAAAAACTAGATATTATTTTCGGCAATATTTTTGATTTCTTAACCCGTAACTGGGGTATACTTATAACTCTCAAAAAATATTTCTGTACACAAACTTACAATACAAAATTTATACACTGTTTAATTTAAACACAACGAGTCATAACTTTCTGATTTTTCTTTCTTTTCAGGGTGCAATTAATTGGAAATAACGAGTGGACCAAGATTCAAACTGTGTACACATTTTTTGGGACATCCTGTACTGTACGATAATTGCAAATACCAAGTTTCTTTAACTTCTTTGGGACATTTGGATTATTTAGTCTCAAATTATATGGTTAAAGGTATCTCAGAGAATTTATATACAATTTTATATATTCTGTATTATATACAATTTTAAATATTATTATATTTTATACAATTTGAGCGAACACATGGCAGGAATGGAAACATAGAAACAAGGCAGTCTCGATTTACAATCATTTTAGATCATGACGCTGTACTATTTTTTATCGGGTGACCGCTGCGAGTGTTCGACCATGGTATCGAATCCGAGAAAATGAGTGCCGGATGAAAAAGCTTGCGAAAAGAGTTCGACTAGAAGAAATTGATTGGTACATCGGACGTTACCTTCCAGACTTACCGGTGTACGGATTATTCCGATAATCCAAGCTCGAGGACTCGCTCTTTTTTCTTCTCCTTGCGTCTCGCTTTTGCCGTACCTTTTTTTCCCGGATGCCAGAACTCTTGAAGTATCCGACCATGAAGGGCTGTTTGTCCGGATCGCCTCTAAAACCAACGATCCCAATGTCCTCCGGTCTCATCTCGTGCACTGGAAACACAAACAACGACAACGTTTAACAATCACCGATCCACTTTTCACGTTTTCTTTTCTACTTTCTTTAATTCGTTTGCCCTTTTGTTGTATCGGTTTCTCAAAGTTGCAACAATTCAATACGGTCTTTAACAACTACATTACGTTACAATGCGGTTGTGATTGTTCGAAGTCTATAGAAGCGTGTTCTGCTTCATAAAAAAAGGCGCAAGCGAATTTAATTGTTTCTATCCTCGGCGAAGAGTGCATTTATTACCATATCAGCGTGAATATATTTAAGTGTTCGTTCCCTGGTCACCCTAATTCGCATGTCAAGGGGTGATAGCTGTAACACCAAATTTCCCCAGGGGATCGCAAATTTTCTTGAGTAGTTTGATATCAGCGCTTCCCCCAACGCGCAATTCTCACAAGGGATAATATTCAAATTACACAAGTCATACACAAGTCAAAATATTCGACACATACTCTTTTAAACTAGAGGGTGTGGGACAGTAAAATATTTTTTAAATTTCGAAGAAAGCAATTTGCTTAAGCAATATCTGAAAAGAATTTCGTTTATGATTTTTCTTACTAACCCAAATTACTAATAAATCACCAATTTGTTTCTTACAAAATTGTTAACCCCCAACTCTGAGGATTGTTTTCACCCCTACGATGGCTAATAGGCAACAATATGCGTTGAACATTTTTCAAGAAGCTATCCCTCGCATAAGTTTGTGCAACACGAATATGTTCCCTTGTCAGCAACGCCTAATTGCGGATTTGATCCCATAATCGGACCGCGCGCGCAGCAATGATCGCGTTCGCGGGCGTGCTAGAGTGGCCGGGCGGAGCCAGGCCGTGTATTAGAATTATTAATAGCCAACCTTCAGGAATATTAACTATTTAAGAATCTCAACGGCTGTATCGGCCGGCCCGACGCGTATCGAGAGCCGTTCACTTCGCCGATATAGGCGACAGCTCACGGTTTCCCAACACGTTGGCCCTGCAATTAAGTCGCCGTTGTACCGTTGCGCGCGTTTTAAATCAATTGATCGTTCCGACAGCCGGCATGCCGATCGCTCGATCGTTCTTAATTATCTTTACGCGGCGCGCATAACGATCCACACCCCTGCGCAGTGGCTCACCGGTGTCGGGGACGGGAAGGGGTTGCTGGGAGTCTTCGGCGTGGAACGTTTCGCCGGGATCGAATCGTTTCGTAATGTAATCGGAACTTGAAGAAGTTGTGACACTTGTTTATCATAATTGCTGAAGCCGCGTTAATATTCATGCCGGTAATAATTATATTCCTTAACAGTGTACACCGCGACAAAAATAGAGCCGATTTGCATGGATTAGCATAGTGTGTCGCAAGCTGTTCCGCAGACCCATAATGGTACCGATATTCGCGCAGGGGACGTTAGTCCGTCAACGTTGCGGCCGGCTCGATCCGAGGATTTCTCGGATTTCTTTGTTTCTGAATCGTTGAAATTAAACAATGTTGTAAGGATGTTTTCCTTTCTGCAAGGATTATTTAATGCATCAGAGATGATACAAGATCGTTGAAACGCAGATCTTTTCACAAAGCGGGTAATCGTGCTTGTTCCACGGGGGTGAAACATATGTGTCGACGCACGATGATTTATAGTTAAGCAACGATTTGCAATCGATGAGCAGCAACGTGTTATGTTAAAGCTGTTCATCAGACTTTTATTAGACAGGCTGCGTTACAAATGGAACGTCAACTCGGCCAATGATTTATTGAATATATTCTGCCGGAAACAGAACGTTGATCGTTCCCTATAAATAGATCGCTTGCGATGTTCGTGACTCAAATTAACACTGGCAAACTCAGGTGGAGACAAAGAGAATTCAATTGGGAAACGTGTTTCATTGTTCTTTTCGCTAACATGTAATTATTAATACGTTGCTAAAACGAAATACTAGATGATCTTCTATATTTCATTCATCTCGTCGATTTTTTAATAACATGTTCATACGGTATGAGGCACAAATAGTTCTCCAAGCACAAATATGTAATTTAAATATATAAAATTGTAGAGGCAAACTTCGACTAGCAAAGGTCTGTTCTAAATTCACAGAATTAAAACATTGCATTTAAACTTGTGATAAATAAGAAGTCGATCAACAGGTTTCTTAATAACTGTGCTCTAACTAAGCACAATCATTTTCTTCTTAGTAACATTCCCCACAGAAACAAATAAACTGTATTATCCGAGTAAAATTGCAATCATTGAAGAATTGATTGGCCCTGTGACGGCGTAGCCTGGGTCTATTTTGACCCAGAACAGCTATTACATTGGAAACATTAAGTACGTAAAAATAAGAATAATGTATCTATTTTTTAAATAATACAAACCCAAAGAAACAAATTTATTAAGTAATTCCACGTAGATGGATCTTCGCAATCTGAATAATCGTGAAAACCTGGTGTTAAAGAAGCTGTGAAGTGGACGGGAATAAACAAAATGGTGGTTTTCGACCGTTCAGAGCTGGAAACAGATGAAATTAGCTTGGACGACCCTTGCGATCGAGCGAGAAAAAGGAAAAAAAGCATGGAGGCATTGTTGAGAGTCGACGGTTGTACCGAAAGCGATCGAATCTGTTAGTCAATCCGCATCGCGGCCATAGGGAAACGCGTGAAAACCTATTCGAATGGAAATGGAGGAAAGGAAGAGAGAAAAAAGTGTATGGCGCGGCCGAGACGAGACGTAGTGGCGAATCGTCAATTACAAACGGAAAAAGGATTATTCAAGAGAAACCGATCGGGATGCGGGTCGCGTCGCGCCGCGCGCAATATCAAAATTCGAACGAAAGGACACGCGGCGTACGTGCGAGCAATCCAAACGGTCCGATTGTATTCTCGTGGCCGGCAAAGGAGGAGACTCGTTCCTGCGACGAGCATCGCTGCCTATGCAAATGATCGTTCTTACGAGCGCGACCGCGACCGCGCGCCGAGTCCGAGAAAGCTATTAAATTGGCTCGCTGGAATGCGCATTTGCCGTGATTGCACGCGGACACCTGCTGCCCCGCACTTTGCGCGCCTGGCCGTTACAGAATCGACGGCTAAGACGAGCCTGCCCAGCCAACTATTTCCTCGAGACGAACGCGACCGGTTGTTCCGATTAGCACGATAACGCCTCGAAAAACCTCAGCACCGAAATGTCGCATACACTGGCCCACGAAGATACTCGAACGCCCTTTAAATCGGAATAACATTTTTTCAAAAATCGACCAAACCACTCCACTTTAACTTTGATACGGTTTGACAAATATTCTAATACTGTTCACAGTTCAGTGGACAAAATGACAAGTAATTTGAAGGGAAAAATTATATTAGAATAGCCCACAACTTCCAGATGAAATAACCGTTTGAATGCACAATGGAGGTAATCTCGGTGCTAAAAAGCGGAATTCGTTGGGCAAAGGACAATCGATTTTTCCTGGTTAAACTGCCGATTCTGTTAAAAATCGACAGAATTTAAGCAACGCCAATTTCTCGGCATGTCGGTTTCGTGTCAGAGGTTCAAGGATAAAGTAATTTCTTCCTACAAAGGGGCAGTCCTAAATCGGGCGGCTACGCTTTCGCAATACTTCTGACAGTCAAGGACGCAGAGAACCGGTAACATTGTTCGCCTTGCAATTTGTTTCAGCTGGTCGAAATTCTCCAAGGACGTTCGACGTACTCCGAGAATCTTTCTAAACGGAAATCTAAACCAGAAACTGATACGCATTGTATTATTATCATTGTTAGCATCGACGTCGATAGACTCGTACCATCACTAAACATTTGCGAAAGCTTTCCTGATAAATCGTATTATTGTTCAAAAGTATCAGCGACAAAGCCGAAACAGCTTGTGCACTCTTCAAAATTGCCGTTGAAATAATTGAGTTTCCCGGAGTTGGTGGGAATCGGATAAATTTAGCGAGCGAGTTCTATAAACGAAAAGCTCGTTGGTATTCCGCGGGACTGGCGGATTCCTCGAAACGATAAGGGAACGCGAAAAATCTGCTCGTTCGGTGTGGCAGTGCGCGCTCCGCACGCACGTTTCTCCGCGCGCAAGTCAAATACCTTTGTCACTGCACTATTAGCATCCTGATAGCGACTCCATTACCACTGAATTAGCATCGCAATAAGCACGGGCGAAACAGGCAGCGTTTTAGTACCGGCAAATCCTCCTTCTGGGGTTTCGTCGCGGAGCTTCTCGCCGCGCAATCTCCCTCAATATCTTGATTGTCCAATAAAACGACGATCGCGGACATTTCTCTCAAACGGTGCATAAAATCTGCTATCTCGACGCGCGGGAAAAAATCACCGGAAGAAGAGAGAAAGAGAAAGAGAGTGTGTGTGTGTGAGAGAGAGAGGGAGGGAGGGAGAGAGGGGGAGAGAGACAGAGAGAAACCGTGCACGGTATTCTCGAGTCTGACCAGCTAACAACAGCCTCCAGTTACCCATCTCTGCTGGACACAAAGATCTTTGAACAAGCTCGAGCGGCTATTTCGTGGCCTCTCGAACTTCATGGTTACGTAATCGAGCTTGTCTTCGTCGTCTGTCTTCGTTTCGTCAAGTATTATAATTAACCGAGTGCAGAAGTTTCGACGGGCCCCGCCATGCAAAGCGGAATCGCCGTTTCGTGGGAACAACCAGCGGTTTCGTTCGAGTTTTATAATCCAGCTATTTAGTTGTTATTTCGGTCAACCATTTTGGTTTTAAGATGGACTCGAGACGAACGTTGTCGGAAATTTCTTTCATTCCTTAACACCGTTCACTGGCGTTTATGTTTCACACAAGCCTTACCTATTTCATTAAAACGATCAGAGTTGTTAGTAATTGTTAGTAGTTACTTAACTATAATATAGTTCATTTTGGAACCAATAAATTGATATTCAGTGCCATTCATTTTATGGCAATCGTCTGTAGGCTAATCAATGGCACCAGTCGTCGGTGACCACCATGGGCATGCTCCAAAAGACACATAGAACTTGAAGAGGATCGTGGACATTACAGAAATTAGAGTGGGAAACAGTAGTCATTAACAACAATTGGGCGACAATGACCAAGTGACAAAACCAAGGATTCGCTCTTCAGAAAAGAGAAAATAGCAAACACTGCTGAAGTCAGAATGGGCGAACTTGAACTCCATGAAGCTCATGATTAGGCCAACAGTTAGGCCACTTGTTGGTCACAAGGTCCCGGTATACCACGATGCAGAAACTGCGACAACACTCCTGCAATACTAACATTATAACACGGTTTCTATATAGCATGACTTAATAGACATTTTATAATACACTTAGCAAACAACCCTTCTACCCCTCTGATTAGTATTACATTCTAGATTTCACTGGATACAGCTTCTATACAATTACCGAACAAATTAACCGTGTTATAGGAGGGTCCAGTGTATTAGATTCTTTTTATTCAAATGGATGTTGAAGTGCGTAGATGTAAATTTGATCATCTCACTACATTCGCAATACTGTAAAATAATAGACTTGCTACTCTCTTTCAGGTCCGTTGTGAAAGTCAACCCGCGTCGCGGGTCCCAGTTAGAACAATCATCATTACAAATCTCTGCAAATCTCCACGAGATCTCGGAAACCGAAAATTTTGCATCTCCCTTCTACGCCCAAGGCACCCGGCAAGGCAAGTTTCATATCGGTAGATCACGGGTTTCATGAGGAAAAAAAAAAGAAGTCCCATTCGCTGAACACCATCCCCTATCCGAGAGCCGTCGCGACTGGGGAACTTGTCGTCGACTTCAGCGTCAGGTTAGCCGTGAAATAAATCGCTGGCTATCTGACGAAGGCTGGTTCTGGCTCGCGGTGATAACGAGGTGTCGCAAGCCAGAAAACCGAGCTGGCTGGCTTGCGAGCGATCGCGCAGTTAGGCACACGTGGGCGTATCACGCGGAGGTGTGTAGCCGGTCTTTAGAGGCAGAGAGATAGCCGGCCGTACTTTCGAAAGCATCTGGTTTTCTGCAACCGGGAGGAAACTTCCTCTGGCACTCCCGGGGGGGGGGGGGGGGGGGGGGGGGGGGGGCGGGGGGAGGGCCGCGTGACGGCAAACCAGTGCAAACAAACCGGGGGCTCTTAACCGGAAAGAAGAAGCAACAGGATCGAGAATGTGGAGGAAAAGAGGAGGCGAGGAGGACGGATAAGCCGTCAGTAGGGTATGCGTGCGAATGTGCGGTGAGGGTGAGGTGGGGGGATCCAGGAGAAAAGATCGACAGAAACAGAGGGAGGGGAAGGATCCGCGACGGGACAGGAACCGCCATGGAAAAACAAAGAGGGAAAACAGAGGCAGAAATTACCGAGGAACAGAATCATGACTCCGTGAACGTGCACGCGGCACGCGGGCTTGTGTGCCGTCGCTTATCTCGTGTTTTATATTGAATGATCAAAGGTAAACCGGTTGTGCTCGCGGGAGCGAGAGAAATAGAATCGGCGAGCGGCGGAAGAGAGACGGAGGCCAGAAGAAAGTTGAGGAGAGGGAGGCCGCAGCGAACGAGGGTGGGGGTAGAGAACGGAGGAGGGGCGGCGAGAACCAGAGGGGATAGGAGAATGCCGGCAGGGCGGGGGGAAACGGGAAGGGGAGGGAGTCGCGAAGGAGAAGAGAGGAGGAACGAGGGAGAGGGAGTGGGGGCACAGGAGGAGAAGGAGGGGTACGTTCGTGTGCGTACGCATATTAGTAATAATTAGACTGCGGATCTCCTTGTAAATGAAAATTCTGGAGATTCCCTTCGAAATGAATCGAAAATCAAAACGTGCTAGAATTTCTATACAACCGAAGGAAAATTGTTAACAATTTAGATAAACATTCACGTCTATCAATTATGAAGGATGAAATATTAATGATGCAGAGATTTGAATTGCAATTTCCTCGGGGACTGGAAAAATTGAAAGTCGATTAATCTGAATTACAGAATTCGATAGCGATAAAACCTTCCGAACTCGTTCGATTGTTCGGCAATCGAAATTCAACCACTGCCGTGAAGTAGTGGATGCAGTACCTCGATCACTTTGCATTCCCGAGAATATCGGACGCAATCAATCTTTCCTCGATACAGTCTACTAATTTTACAACGTTCTCCAATACACCTCGGGTGAGCCGAGAGATAAAAAGGTGACGAATTCCTTTGATACGGTTTCCATGTCGGAACATGCAGCTACACGATCCGTACAGTGTCCTGGAACTCTTGTAACAATTACAAGTTCGTGTATCGATCGGTTGTAAAATTACACTGGAACACAACGAAGTTTCTTACCGGACAACTTCAACAAGATTTTGCTCTCAATTTGTCAGAGCCTTTTAACGAAACACCTATAAAGACCAGTAGTTCAAACTTTGTGGTAGATGCAAAACATAATCTTCAGTGATATCAGTAGATCAGTAGATCAGTAATAATCTTGAAAAAAAAAGAATTCAGTAAAAGATAAAATGAGAAAGAATTCAGTAAAAGAAAAATTCAGATAAAGTGACTGAAAAGCTTTACCTTACGAAAACCATAAAATTTAGATTTTGTGCAATCTTTATTGAATCATTTCCTATGGAACTAATTTCAATGATTGTAGTATTAAAAATATGGGACCGGACATTTGACCAGTGGTAGGTTTAGTGCTAAAATCACAGTTCGGAGATCGATGATCAACAATTCGTAGCGTTAAGCGTTCCATCGAATTTCTTAGAAGGATCTATGGTCGAACGATGATTATAAAGATCGTCGAAGCCCGTTCACGGCTCGACGGTGTTCGGACACAGTGAACACGTGTCCGTGAAGAATATTAGTCGGTGATCTCCGTTAGCCGGCTGTTTTTCGTGTGTTATCCGAGCGAGATTTCAATCGGTCAAGGCTGCCACGTTCCCATGCTGGCTGGCTGGTCAGAAACGAAAATCATCAATGATCTAAAGCCGATCGTAGGCCCCCGTTGAACAGGTGTATTTTATCTGGAGGATCGAGCCGCGGTAATCTCTCCTCGCGACGACTCCTCGTCCAAGATTCGGTGGCGGAATCAGACTCAGGGGCGTCTTTATCTCAGCATCTGGGTCTCCGCTCGCTTACGGTGTCTCCCTCTTTTCCCTCCGTGGATGCTTCAGCATCCGACCGTGTCTCTCGCCTTCTGTTTCTCGGTCTGAATCCCACGTACACGCACTTCTGCCGAGCGAAGACAACGCGACGCCAGAGGTCCTGCTTCGGCTCTCCTCGATCCTCGGATCGCCACGAAGAACGCGGTCCAAAATCACGATTGAAAATTATAATCGAAAAATAGCGAACACTCCGAATCTATTTATTGTCAGTTTTATGACTGCGGATTTTAGACATTTGTCAGAAAAATCGTCGCATGTTAGCGACATTACTAGAATCGAGTGACGTTCGCATGTTATTCTCGACTTATTCAACTTCTGTTTCCTACAATTGACTTGGGCAATTTTTACAGGTACAATAGGACGCCGATTATCCGAATCTTCGATATTTGGAGTTTCTGTCGTCCCAAAACGTTACGCATGCAAATACCAGCTGAACAATTAAAAATGTCCTTTTTGATTGGTGAGTAATGAACCGAAACATGAGCAACTCCCTGACGAAGCTGACTACAATGCTCGCGAAACTTTCAGAAAATAATTCCTCCAGGGCTCGGCACACACCCTTAACAGTGAGGACTATTCTCACCCTCATGTGCCATAAATTAGCGGAGAAAAATTGTGAAATGTCATCGCGCCACTATTAGGAGCGTGCTAGTCTTTTAAAATGATTTTCAAGATTTTCTGCAAATTGCTTTTCGGGTGAATCAACGATGTTCGGGGGAGGGGAGGGTTGATTCGCAAGCAAGCATGAGCTCGGACACCCATGGCATACTCGCCAAGCCGTCGCTAGACTCTCGGCTGCGCGCGTTCGAGTACACGTTGCGCGAACGAAGAACGCTTTTCAGTATGGGAGTGAGAGCGTGAAACAGGTGTACGCTCGAGAAAGCATACACCTATGCAGCAGCGGAGGCTGGCTTCTCGAAGCCAGGTGTACAAGAAACGCCCGGAATTCACCGCGTCGAACTTCTGACCCCGAAGCGTTTATTAGCCACGATCCATTGCTCAATGCGAGCCGCGTGTGCCGTCCACGCCGCGTCACATATACACGGTGTCCCAGATTTTTCTGGTCGAACTGTGTCGGCCTGATCTATCCGTAAAACAATTATTTAAAAAAACGAAGCAAAATACGTGAAAAATCATTAACAGGAAATTAAGAAGATTTCGTAACAGAGTCAACTAAGTGTTGTTCTACTTTTGGTTTCATCAATTACGTTACTTTTATTTTCTTGAATCATTTGGGTAGTGCATTTGGCAATCAACGTGTTATATAGAGCTTGAAATGATTTCCAGCGATTATTGGAGGAGTTATAGCGATGATTCCACTCACCTGAACGATCAGCCGGATGCACCGAAAGATACAACCCTTTGTTCCCCTCGGGGTTGTTTACCCAGTGCTGGAGGGGCTCGCTAACATTTAAAGTCAGCCATTTCTCTTTCCCTACCGTCGTGTTAACTGCGTCCACGTACTGCAACTCCTTCGTTCTGCAACAGGCAAAACAATCTTTTATATACATATATGGAATTTTCATGGACACGATTTTCTAAACGATAATCTTTGAATAATCTTTCGGTATGCATGAACAACAAGTTATTCGACAAAGAGCGGCGCGATCGTACGTTCACACGTAAATATTAATTTTTAGCTTGAACATCCTTTCGTGGAATGTTTAATTTACGACTCAGCTCGGAAAGTGTGCAAAGGAAACGGTGCTGCGCAAAATCAGGAAATTGATTCTTGAACAAACTGAACCATTTGTTGCAGAGCCGTGATTGACACTACCTCGCTAACATAACCCGCAAGCGGACAATAAGTTGCAAGTGTTGCAACGCATTAGCCGCTAAAAGCCTCTCGTGATGCTTACTCGGTGTAACAAATATCGTCGCGATTTTCCGCGCATACATTAAGAGAAACTCGCGTCGGTAATTACGTTAACACGCAGTTATGTGGATAACACACGGTAGATACTTGTTACGCGGAGATTGCCACGGTGATCAAAACAAACACGTTCCTCGTAAACAATAGCGCTTAGTACGATTGCTACAGTTAGAGTGATGCAATTGCTGCATAGAAAACTGGTGATGTTCGACGCAAGTAGTAATCATTGAAAATTAAAATTATAGTTCGAAAGATTAAGCATTCGTCTGCTAGAAATTTGCATTTCCATACAGTTATTATCAGTAGACAGCGGATCTTTATGCAAAATAAAAATGTTGTACCTTAATCGCAACAAACTGGAGTGAAATAAAAATTTATTTTCCTTCTTAATATGTTCAACTGGTTGTAAATAGTATAACAGAATTTTTTAAATCTTCTAATCACCGTTTCGAATTACACCTACTTATTTTCCGCTAATTATCAGTCACAGAAATGAATACTAGTGGAAATTATTAATGGTTAATCGCAGGGTCTCGGAAGAAAAATTGATTTCTCTGTTATTGTCATTTTTTGAGTAACAAGGTGAGGAAACTATGCGATAGAAACATCAAAATAACACGAAGCACGCCGAGTGGAATCTCGTGACTATAAAGTTACAGCAACATAGTCGAGCACGAGAGCAACTATTTCCCTATTTATATTCTCGCGGCTGTGCATCGTCTCTGTAATATGTAGGAATGCTTCGTCGAGTCGCGCAACAAATCAACAAAATCGATCAATAGGAAACCACTGAATCTTACGTAACGAATCCAGCCGCGATACACAACGAGATCGACGCGATTCCTTCGATCGCACTGATCTGGATCGAAGAAATCGGTGGCGCTTTGCTGGAACTTTCAAGCTATAAACAACACCGATATGAAATTTTTACCGAAGCAAATGAAAGTACAATTACTCCCCGAGCATAAACAACGTGATATATTTTCATTAAATAGTTTCGTAAAACAGTCCAGAATTCAATCCGAGCCACTGTGCACGATGACTCGACGATTCGCGCGAATCCGTCGACATGTTAATAAAGATTTCATCGGGACACGTCAACCGTTGTTCATTGAGCTGTCTATTAGTCGAACGACGTATTTCGAGTTTTTTTTTTCCTCCTTCATTTTTTTCCCGGGATCGATTACCGTTCCCGTAATTGAATAATCGGGGAAACATTAGCAAATGTACACAAAGAGGGACGAATCTCCGACAGTTACGCGTCGAATACCCGAGTGGAAGTTGTGCGCACTATTTGCTAATAAACACGTTATTTTTCCCCGGCATTCTTCTTCTCTGAATCATGCGGCTTGCCTTTTGTATCAATGGCTTTACGAAACGTCTGTCGATGCGAGGTAACGCGATACAGTGGAACTTCATTAGCGGAACTGACAGAGGGAGAGTTGCCTGTTCAGATAGTGGAGCAAAAGCTTTCCAAACTTCTCCATAACGAATCAACCCTTTGACAGGTGTATTTTCTTATTTTTCGTATCGGTGTAAAAAGAAACCATTTCAGAAGATTAACGAAGCTCGTGAAGAAGATTCTTAACGACTATGTTATTAAAGAATCACGGTTTTCATTCAAATAACGATACTAAAAGATTGCATTCATTTATATGATTGATTATACGCCTCCCGGTTTAGAATAGACTTCATGAAACATTTACCAACACATTTGTGATATTTCTCCGATTAAAATGAGTCCAAACACGACCTACATCGGAGAATATTTACTTTTGCAATCGACACTTCAGTAGAACCTCCATTATCCGAACGACACGTGTTCCGCAAGTGAACAGTTCGATACCAACCTAGACGATTTATTGAACAAATCAGTAAAGATTGAATCCAACTCGGATTCCACTGGCTAGTTCGGATAGTCGAGGTTCTATTGTATCGTGGATAACGCAAGCAATTATCATCTGAATTGTGTCGTGTTTGGTGTCATATCAATCGGGAAGATGTCAGAAATACGTCGATGGTATTGTCGTGCAGAAATAATGAGAAACAAAGAAACTTCATGACTGATATTCTTTTCTAGGTTCGATGCTAGCGGTAATAAGGAGCGATCTGTCTGTGCACGAGACACGTGACATTTCGGTGCCGAGGTTTTTCCATGTATCGAGGGATTACCGTGTTTGCGAAATCGTCGGGAAGAGTTGAGCGTTCTGGGTGCGCGGGAAGGAGCATAGTCACCGCGAAAAATCATGGTGTCGAAAAGCACGAGAGACCCTGAGGCTCGTTACAGTAAATGTCACTGTCTGACTTTCGTGTGGCGAGGCGAAGCGAGACGGAGGGATCGTTATCGAGGGCCAGAGAGACAGCTGACGGCGGTGTCGTGGTCCCCTACCACCACGGGGCAACACTTATGGAAACCTGCGCGCACACGTAAGAAACCAGAGTCGCCAGCTTGTCTCGGCTGGATCAGAAGGCGGAGGAGGATAAGGAGGCGGAGGAGGATGCGTCACGCATCAACTTTGACGGAAGAAGAAGCTCGTGAAGAAAAGGAGAAGAGGACGATGAAGAAGGGAAAGGTGGAGGACGAGGAAAAAGAGATCACGACGAGAGACGAAGAAGAGGATAGGACGAGGAGGAGGAGGAGGAGGAGGAGGAAGAGCGGAGCTGCTGCGTGCATCTAACTGCGTAGGCACACCAAGTAACTCGTGCTCTTAACTCGGACCTCCGAGAGCCCGTCTCCATGGCTAATTTACCTCAATTTACGGAATAGCGTTTCCTGTCGGGGCCCGTATATCGGTCAGGTCGCGGTATCAAAGTCTTAGGAGGTACCGCAGACAGGGATGGCTCTAGACACGCTGTCGCCATCCGCCTTGGCCGAGCAGCCACGTGGACTCGAAACCGCCTGCCTCTGTCCGATGCTCAAACCGTTCCACTCGTTTTCTCGATCTTCCTCGACCGGATCCTCCTCGATCGATACGGCAACCCATATTACACCAATCAACCCCTTACGATCTATTTTACCGTTGCAGTGATTAGTTCATCGACCTTCATCAATTCTTAAAACAAGAAGACAGTTCATATTTATTGTATGCCTAGGTAATCTTCGATGGCTGTATGTCGACATCGAAATAGAATTTTCTTGCATTATTGCACGAACTGTTTTATCGTTGCGGCGATTGGGACTTCTTCGACGTTTAATTTATCATATTTATCTTTATCCTGTGCCGTCTCCAACTAATCTATATCGACAACAACAAAATCAAAATCGTCATTCAATTACTCAGTTTCCGGCGAGCTGGTTAAACGAACAGCTTCTGCACGAGGAATTTCTTTTTTTTTTTATTAAGTTTCACCCAGTTTAGTCTATTTCAGAACAAATAAACTGCTAATTTTATAATGATCGTGTTGAAGAATTCGTTGCTTCTTGTATGTTAGAACTAGAACAGCCGGTCAGTGAGCGTGTTAAAAATAGATAATTGATAACAAACATTCGAACGTTCCTTAACAGGTTCTTTTCTATTAACTCTTCAACTATCATCGTCTTTGGTAGAAACACGGAGTTGGGGACGGTCTCTTTGGATTTTCACAAATATTTGTGCCCGAAGTCGAAGTTCACGCCAACGTAGCCTGATACAAGGCAGCGATAGCCGGATCTGACTAATTCGTATCATATTAACGGGCCCCGATCCAAGATCGAAGTCGATAGGCAATATGGTGTAACCACGGTGTCGGTGTTTCTCGAAAAAGGAGTCCGGAGTCTGTTGTGTTCGTGGTAGTCGAGGCTTTCGGTATATGAATGAGGGAGGCAGAATCGAGAAAAGAAATGGTGGGCCGGGTCCCCCGAAGCTCTCACAGGTAGAACAAATACCTGGGATTTTTTCGGCGACTTAAGGACTGCCTAATTAGGGGCACGATGACGATGTCAAAAACCACGGACTCTGCCCGAAGGAACACCGAAATTGGTCTAGCCACCCGGCTAACCGAAACTGGACAAAGATCAACCGAGAGAGAGCGAGAGAGAGAGAGCGAGAGAGAGAGAGAGAGAGAGAGAGAAAGAGAGAAAGAGAGGGGGTAAGAGAGGAAGGATACTGTTTCTCTCGCTCACGGTGTTCGAGAATTTCCAGCGGTAGTTAAAGGTCACCTAGGAACTATCAACCACCCTCTCGACCATGGTTCTGCAGCCCTGCAGGTAGAATTCCCAGTACCTGAGAGAGTTTCCTCAAGGCGCTGTCTAATCGCTGACATGACAATGACATTAACGGGAGGAATCATCGCAGGCGATGCGAAAACCTACAGGGTAAGTGACCCCTTTGTTATGCACACCCTCTTCTAACACGCTGAAAAAATCGCTTCTGCCCTCCTGTAGCACAACAGCTTCGGATACGATTTATTTCGCAGCTCGAATGATCAGAATTCCTTTGTGTTTAATCATTTCTTAGAGCAAGAAGAAAATCCGTACTCATGGTAAAGTAATTGGAAGCGAAATATCAAATGGAGAAAGATATCGGACGACCATAAGCGACAATTTATCAAGAGACTGTTGGCACAATGGTAACAACCCTCTTAATATGACAATCGAATGAAAACCTCGAGTAAGAATCTCCGTTGCATGTATTATAAATATGGACCCTCATTCGAGGTTTCTAATCAATTAGTAAACGAAACAAGAATTTGTTTCAATATAACATTAGATTCTACATATTACAACGTATTGACTTATACAAAACTGATCGGCATAAACAACTTTGTTTACAGTGAGTTCTCGATATATGTCAGCAACACGGGTCTTACCAGCGACGTGTATCGTCCAGGAGACATACCCGAGCCGTGTTATGTTTATACTCCTTGGCGTCCGAGGCCTCGTATACTCCGCGGTAGTGGAGATAATTCCGCGACGTTTATCATCCAGGCCTTGGCGACAAATATAGAGAAATCACTGTACTGCATATTGTGAATGCACAGGCGTCTTATCCCGATGCTGTGCGATAAGATTTTATGAAATCGTATAAGATAACTATTAAATCACGAAATAACGTAACGCTTTATGAAAGTACAAAATGCTTATTGCAAGCAGCAAGTTTTAGCAAGAAAGGTGATAGTGTCGCTTTCATTCAAAGTACGTACAAGTTGATGCTCCTTTCGAAGCTGGTAGAACAGGTCCCGTTGCAAGAAGATTATTTGTTTTCGAATTTAATTAACGATACACGATCGCGCATGCTTTTGTGTACGTATACAATGAGGATTGGTCGCCGGATAATTCTTTGCCGGGACGTCCGGTATAAAAGCCAGCGACGAGCGGCAAGAATCATTAGCCGACCGATGTACGGATAGTTGGACAAGAAGGAACTGAACAGGTTCTAATTGCGCTCGCAGCAAGCGAATACTGTTTCAACACTCACCCGTCTTCGGTTCTCAGGACACGGTACGCCGTGATCATGTACGAGCCACGGTTTCTTCGATTCTTCACGTCCATGCTGCGATAGAGCCTGAGCTCTGCACCAATTATGTGTTCCCCAGGTGGTACCTCGGAGACGTCGAACCAGAGCCTTTTACCGCGCTCATGCCTCACTCCGGGAACATGATGATCTACGGATCGAGAAAAACCGTCTCATTAAAGCTCGGTGCAGACGGCGAGCGCCGACTGAATGCGACGCGAGTGTCGAACGGCAATTAGCCCCCTCGCTCTGACAATGAGTAAATTGTGGCTGCTCGTTAGACGGTCGCGATGCGGCCACTCGCGGCCGCAAAAATCAATGGGAATGCGGAGAAACATTTCTCTCGTGGGATAATCAATCTCTGCGGGGAAATAGAAATTGGTTGTGGAATTCTATTGATCGTGGCTATCAATATTTACGTGGCCCAAGTGGTATATCGTGTACAGACGGTATTCCCTGATCTCTTACACTTTTCTTTTCAATTGTTTTATACGAAACTTCTGTCGAAATATTCGCGAGACTTTCCTGATTTAAATGGCACCAAACAGGGCAGAATTTCGGTCGTGTTTAATCGTTTCAACCACGATAGAGGAGAGAAGCAGATGTGGACAATGTTAAGAACATTTAATAGTTTCGATGAAGAATAAGTTATTTCGAAAAGTAATTTAAATATTTCTACATCAGTTGCTGGTAAGAATTGTATAATACATATTTATTATGCATTCTATGGTTTAATAAATATCCGAATATTTTTCTATCTCTTGTCAAAGGATGTTAATTTAAGGTTACCACAAAAATTTTCTAAAGCTCAGTAACCATTATGTAGTAAGTTTAATTGAAACGGCCGAATGATAATAAATATTTCACGGGCGAGGACGTTAACATAAAATACTACCCGTGTCCCAGAATGCATTCTGAGGATCGTTCTCCGTTGGCCTTTAACCAGAATCTTTCGGAGTAAAACTTCCTGTACATTTTCGGATTTTAAAGGGAAACGACTTTTTGTTATCGTGTCCGAAGCTTTCACGCGATAGGAAACTGTACAACACGGGTTAATGGAACCGTGGGTATTGCGCCAGTAGGAAATAAATGGCCTATTTGAGCATGCTACGGCTATTATGAGGTGGTAGTCTAAAATATAATTTTTTACGGACTAATGTTACTTAAGAACCTCGAATTGTTTACCTGTCTATGTCCAAACCGATGCTTTCCTCGACGATTACTAAATTTCTTAGAAGTTCTTTCTTTTCCAATCATTTATGCTGTTTCGAACATCGAAGTAAAACAATTCACCAATTACAAACATAATACCTCCCAACTTCTATACGTGTGACAAGTTTAATTAACGTAAGCATCGTATGCTGTTACCAATGCGTTTAAATTTTAGCCCTAGTTTTCTTCCATTGTGTCTCCTTTGTGACCAAGAAAATTATTCATTGCTATTGTGAATTCTTATTTCACAGCAGAGTAAATTCTATTTGCTGTTTTCAAGTTACGCAAATTTCCTTACGTTCACAACAAAAATTCGGTCACCTAAAGTGGGTTAAACATTCAGACACTGAAAATTCACTAAATATCTCAAATAGGTTCGATAAACTCTCGATTATCTCACATGTTCAGGAGTCTCATAACTAGACTACGAGTTTTCTGCATTTATGACAAAAATGACTGGCTGCGATTTGAAACATTGAAGAGTTTGCAACTATTAACGAGAGAAATAAATTCCAATTCGGTCTGCGCGTGTTGCAAAGGTCAAGAGCAATTTTTCTTTTCCATAAAACTGCACAGTCTACTCGTGACGTGCCAATGTGCCCAAGTGTCTCAAAAATTCCGTGAAAATGGCCAAAATGGCCTGAAGCCCATTCGAACCTCCCAGGCTGCTTCGATCAGCCAGCATCCCCAATCCGGGCGGCCGTGGCTCGGTCTTAGCAAAGCGCGGTTAATTTCATCGTGCACGGTTAGCGAGCGGTAAATCAATTTTCTGCTGTCCCGAAACAATGCTGCTCGTTCCGTTCGTATCTTAATCCTCGGGCGCATCCACCGTTAGGGTGCATCCTCGCTGGGGTAAGAGCGTAGACAGAGAGAGGGAGAGAGAGAGAGAGAGAGAGAGGGAGGGAGGGGTAGAGCGATGGTCAGCAACCCACGACACCAACACCGATAACCAGCTCTCCTCCCGTTCCGGCACGAGAGATCGATAAGAGAATTGTTACCCTCGTAAATGAGAGGGGCCCTGGCGAACGAGTCGTGGACAATTCGCAGCGTGAAATCGTCCTTTTTTCTGCCGCCAAAGCGAGCGCCTCTCTGCGAGCAAAAGGGAAGCAAAGGAAGATAGATAGAGAAAGAGAGAGAGAGGGAGAGAGAGAGAGGGGGGAGGGAAGAAAGAGAGAAAAAGAGGGAGATAGAGTCAGTGGGGTACCCTTCCTCCAACGGTGGACCCGTGGGCCCTTAAGTAATGCCTAATGCCTCTCTCGAGGAGCGGTTCGGCCGAGGCACAGGTGAGGAGGGAAGAGGACTAGAATGAGGAGTAAAGCGAACGAGAGCCGAAAGGAGGGTCGCGGGAGGGGGCGAGGGCATAAAAATTTGTTTTGTTTTTCTGTGGAACGGTCGCATTCCAACGGCACCTGATTGCCGCGAGCCGAGCTGGACCCCTCGGCTCTCGGGGTGGTCCCGAATAGCTTGGGACCATCCTGGACCGCTCCACGACCGACTGGACTTTTGTTTTTTACCCCACCAGGCCTTCTACTTCTCTACGTCCTCGATCCCCGAGTCCGACGGTCCTTTCTCTCTCCCTCTCTCTCTTTCTCTCGATCGACCGTACTCTTTCGTCCCGTGGCCCCAGGTCTCTCCTCCCGTACATCTACAAACCGTCCGAGCTTCCTCTCTGCTCCTCTCGCGTAACAGCACGCGAGAAACGCAGAAACAGATATATAGAGAAAGAGAGAGAGAGAGAAAGAGAGGCAGGACCAGGAGGCCTCCTCTTTTCTCGTAGAACGGGGAGCGGAGAGCGTTCTTGCGATATTTTCCTGGAAATATCCGTGAGCTGTTCTTCCTCTCCTCGGCTCTCTCCTCTCGAGAGACCGAGGATCCGCGCCGTTTCAACGGACCCGATCGACGAATCAGCCGATACCCGACGTTCTACCTCGACGACTGCTCCACTACCCACCCCGTGACTCTCGCTGGACAGATTATTGGTTCGAAGTAAAACACCGGCTAGACGACGACGACTCTTTCCGATGATTGGAGGAGAGACCGTGGGAAAATTGCTGCGCGAACGGACCTCCGATCAGTACCCGTTTTCCGGTCTCCAACGACCCGCACCAGACTCA
Source organism: Halictus quadricinctus (assembly GCA_028454245.1). Taxonomy (NCBI): domain Eukaryota; kingdom Metazoa; phylum Arthropoda; class Insecta; order Hymenoptera; family Halictidae; genus Halictus; species Halictus quadricinctus. The sequence goes on from CM052118.1 coordinate 16,844,241, forward strand.
GCGACGGTCGGCCTATTTGCGTCTTGACTACTTGCACGATCCACCAACGATTCCGTTTACCGGAGCTTTCGGTATACTCTGCAAAAGGTTTGCCTACGTTCATCGGCTCGAAACGATTTGCTAGTTTATAATTATTCCGCAAACCCGCCGAAAAGCATTCGAATAATTGAAGCGCCTCGAAAAGGTCCGCAACGTCGTTTTAGCAGTTTGAGCGCCTCGTTTGCGCACAGACGCGAGTCGCGCGGAATCGATTTGACGCGCTAAGTGTTGCGCTGGGCTGACACCAAAGTCCGAGAAGTCTAATCAATTTTTGAACAATAGAGTTATAGATTCTTTATTTTATAATTATTGGCATTATACAGATGTTTCTGCGGACACCGACTGGATACATTTATTCACTCAGACGGATTTTGTGAATAAATTGTGCAATGTCTCCATAAATACAGTCTTCTGATTTTTAAAAGGTAACACAAACTAATTAGGTTTAGCGATAGGTAGTTCTAGTGTCACTTGAGCCCGCAACCGAAGATTCGAGATTTATTACGTTCACCATTATTTTAACCCTTCGCCCTCGAAGCTGTTTGCACTCGAGAATCCAGGCATTTCATTTGATCCAGGATACTTTTGAAAAGTACGAGCTTTTTTCAGAATTTACTAGCACCGCATTTGAACTTTTAGCAATTTATTAAATCCAAAGGCATTGTGTCGAAACTCTGTTTTGCGATTCTACTTTTCAATTACAATCGATGCAAAAGTTTCGTTCACCGAAGATTACCAATTGAAGACTATATATACTAAAGAAAGAATTATTGTTTTTCTTTGTATTGTACCTTAAAATCATCTTTAAAAGAAACTGTGATCATCCACGGTCGACTTACCCTAACCGAAGAATTGTGGCACCCACGAATAACCGTCGTGGGAGTAAAACTAATCGTGCAAGCAAATATTAGGTCGTCCCATAACTTCGTTTACTCTTGTACCATTTAAATTCTAAAAATAAAATATGTAATCAGCCTTTCATTCCACAACCTCTTCCGACCTTTCTCGCAAAGACATCATACCGTCACTATAAAATTTCTGCGATTTTTCATTAAAATCCTTTTCAATGGTGAATAATATAAACATATCGACGGCACGAACTTACGGGACGACCTAATAGAAAATGAAGACGCGAAATCTATCTCAACGATTGCAACAACAATCCCGAAAGCAGTGTGCACAAAGAGTTAATAATGACCGACACGCAAGGCGGTTGGGATGACCAAGAGAGAAGAGAGAACGAGAAAAAGAGAGGAGGAGGGGTGGCAGGAGAGAGAGCCTAAAGTGAACAGCCGTCACAGAGACCGGGCCTAATCATTAGTCTAACTACGAGAGGATAGGAGAGCCCGGGTCTCGGCGCATTCGCCACTTTTATTCAGCGCAGAAAGGCCGAACGGTCCATCCATCTCTCGCGTTTCCTCTCTGGTTTCTCGTCCTCTCCGTTTTGGTTCGGCCCGGTCCGAAGGAGTCGCCCTCGGCGCTCGAAGATAGATAGATAAGGGAGGGAGAGAAGGAGAGAGAGAGAGAGAGAGAGAGAGAGAGAGATCCTGGGAATAAAGGAGCAAAAGGAGCAGCCAGGACGAGCCGGGGCACCCAAGTTGAGACATTTTTACCTGCCCGCGGCTTCATGTGGGGAGAGATATTGACTCGTCTTCCCTGTTCGGGTATCCGCGCGATTTGGCGGAACGGAGATGGCGCACGGGGAAACTTTGTATAATATATAGGCCGCGCCGCGAGTCCCACACGTATACACGCGTGGTAGCCACACGCACGCGAAATCCGTCCAGATGCGCGTACAAACCCGAGGATCGGGCCCACGCCGCGCCGGCCCATAAATCGGACGATACTTTTTAGGGGAGTACAAGAACCCCTCTGACAAATCGAAAGATCATCCTCGACTAATTACAACCGCAATTAATAGGTTTCTCGGCCGGACCAGCCAACCACCGCCCTTCCTTCTCCGGCGTTTTACTCCCTTCAACCCTTCACTCCTCCAAATTATATTGTCGCGGCAGCTTATGCTCGTTTTCGCAATTTTTTAAAATTTTTTATATTCAGCTTTATAGAAGAGTAATTACCGATTCATTTTTGTTTGAAACATTTTCTTGTCTGTGCACCGGAAATGCCCGAAAAGTTCCGATAACGTGTGAATAACGAATGATATTTAGTATGTTATTGAAACAAATGGTGATATTTGAAATCTGTCTTCACAGGTGTATTTGTTATAAAAAGACACAGAATTTTGCTACCGTACACCATTTTCCTATCTGCAGTAGTCTCCAAGGTATTCGTGGAAAGTGTTTTTTTACCCTCGACTTTCAGGTTTCGGCCTTAGCTGTTACCAGGTTTTGAAATAACATAATAATTTGTAATTTAATTGCGATTACTCGGCCGCCTTATCTTAAAAGAATCATACGACAACATTAAGAACCACTTAACGCTCCGCGCGGAGCGGAGAGGCGCTTGAAACAATAATAACTTTCGTACCGGGACCGAATGGAATGTGAATCTTGCATGATTTCACAGAGAAAAGTGTACTGAAAATAATGCACTTTGGTACAACACGGAACTATATGGAACTCAAAAGACATCCTTTATCAATGACAGAAAACTTTAAAGATCCTCTTTAGTTTACTGTGCATTGTTATTTAGATAAATTGTAAATATTAAATCTTAGTACACAAGATATACACTCAATATAGACAAACACTATTCATTTGAAACAAAAATGGACACGTAATATTAAATAGATTCTCCAGGACATCGATAAGAAATGAGGTAATTTTTCCAATGAAAAATAGGATTCATGTTGATTTTTAAATGCTTGTTCTAATCATAATTTTTAATGGGTCTCGTTAATTGCACCGTTTTCGAATGTCATGGGCATTTAAAAAGCAATAAATATCGATATTATTTATCGATAAAAAAGAACTGCGAACGCGACAGTTTATTTACACTGATAATCAACTAGTCTCCAATATGTAAAAGATCGTCGTACGTCTTGTACGTCATAATTTCGCATCGTCGCGAAGTCGTTTTAATAAGTATAGCTGTAAAATAAATCATAAGACAACGGGTTGTGCGAATTGTAGGAGTAACGCGAACGCGTTTCCTGTTCTGAGAATGCGTTGCTATGATCACGTTAATACGGAATCTTGAAGGGGAGTCTGTTCGCCATCTTCCGTTTTCGAAGATCGTTCCATAAGAAAATTTCTACAAAATTGTTAATTCTGTGACGTACACGGCCAGAACCTTTACTCCGATGTAGATTGAAACGCTCGAGCAAATTATTCGCATAAGTTTGTAATGGGTTTGCGCGCCAAATAACAAATTGAAAAGAGACAAGGTGTTGATATTTATCGTCGGTCGTGGAGGCATTAAAGCCGAAGTAATTGTCAATAAATTGTCGCCTGGTTGTCAGGGAATTAGCATTAAAAATAACGTCTGATACGCGGCGATGTCCCATAGAGAAGTCAGGTGCGAAAAGGTCAAGAGCAAACCGCCTCTAAAAATGATAAGCAAAACATCCTACCTCTGAATTATCGATGACTTTGTCACCCGGTGGATTGCAGATTTATTCGGAATTATCGACGGACACGGATTCCGAGATTCTAATTAGTATACAATTTGAATACACGATGTCCGCGATCAATAACGTTGAGAAAACCGAGCGAACATAATGAATGATTTTTCTTATTGCCTCGCGCAGCCACCTGGCGCGTTTACGTAACACATAATGATATTCCAACTATAGACCATTCACGTTCAAATTGGCCGATTGATTTCAAAATTTTCATTAACCGTTTCAGCAAACCGTTCCCCACCTCGGACATAACTCGCCGCGTAATCGAACTTTACGCCTGCCACTCTAATCGCTGCTAAGTGGACGTTCACCGCCCACGCAACAATATTTATTATAATCAATTTTACACACGATTACGACTTTAGTAAATAGCGAAAACGAGGGGAAGACAGATGATCACAAAATTAATTACCGCGTGCGTGCCCGAATCAAAACGATAGCAAATTGCTGTAGCAATATTTTCCTTCTATCTTCGATGCATTATTCAACAAAATTATATTATGCAGTTCAAGCAAGGGAAACGCAAATGGTTGTATATGCCACATAGTTTCCATAAAATTGAGCACACTTTGCTGGAATCTAAAATTCGAGAAATGCTTCGAACGAAGGTTGCTCGGATTTGTGAGAGCTGTTCCACGGTGAAAAATTTTAGCTAATAATAGTTAAAGCTTAGCTTAGCTTAGCTTATTTTAGCTTATAATTTTGCAAAATTTGAAGAATCTACCGTTTCGGACGGGACACAGGATGTCACGGTGCTGCGAAAGGTTTGCGCGTGCAAACGAAATCGAAACGAAAGCCTAGCTATCTCTCGATGACTTGGACGGGTTCGTAGAGAGCGGGTTGCAGTCTATTTAGCTCTTGTCGTCCTTGTAGCTGTAGCAAAGGCTCCGATGGTCGCCGCGAGCGGCCACAGTAGCGGATCACATTCAAATCAATTTTTTCCCCGGCGATCGACACAATTATTTGCAGATCCCGCCGCCACCGCCGCCGCTCGGGTCGCAAACAATACGCGCGTCGGAGAAAGAAGGATCGAAGGATATCGGAAGGGGGTGCCGAGGGGCGAGCGATGGCAATCAATTAAGACCCGCCCCGGGCGTCGTATAACGTAATAACGCAATTTAATTTATGCCGGTTTTTATCGGACGCCCGGAGTTCCCAGTACTGGGTTGGGTACATATGTCGAATAAGTTATGGTTATGGGTATCAATTTATATGCATGCCGCATATCGCGTCGAAGAGCCTAGAACGTTTCTCACCGCGAGCCACGGCATCAGACCTCTCCGGAGATAAAGCAGGAGGGACAGATAAGCGCGAACGAGGAAAAGGGACCAACCGCTTTCCGAGAACTGTTCGAATGCGGTTCTTCTTCTGCCACCCTCGCGAGAGCAGACGCGAGAGTCTCCCGATGCTCTCTTCTCTCTCTCTCTCTCGAAAACCGATCTGCAGATTTCCTGCATCGCAGTTTTCTGCCGATCCATTAACACTCTGCCTCGTCGAACGACACAATTTCTTTTTATCAGACTTGAAAATTTGCTTCTACTACCCCGTCCGTTAGCTCTTTTATGACGCCATTTTCATCGTCAAACTTGAAAATTCATTTTTATTACAATCAGCACCGTGACTGTCGCCTTTATTGGCACGATTTTACGATGACACAGTTCCTTATCAAACATCAAAATTTCTTTCTATTACCATCCATTAGCACCGTTGACTGCCACCGTTAGTTCCACGATTTTATGCGAATGACACAAATTTTTTTAGCAAACTTGCAAATTCGTTTCCATCACCATTCGTTAGCTGTTTGACTGCCACCGTTAGTTCCACAATTTCATGACACTATGTTACTTTATCAAGCTTGAAAATTTATTTTTATTGCAATATATAGAAAAACCAAATTTGAAGATTTCAAAAATCCCTTTGAGGTACGTGCATATCTCACTGAAGACTACATCGTGTTCGAATTTGGACGAAATCCGAAACAGTACAGTGATTTCTCTATATATGTCGCTGGATGATAAACGTCGCGGAATTATCCCCACCACCACGGGGTATACCCCTTGAGGGGCCAAGGAGTGCGGACGCCGAGGAGTGTAAACATAACACAGCCGGGGGTATGTGTCCTGGACGATATATGTCGCTGGCAAGACCCGTGCTGTTGACATATATCGAGAATTCACTGTACTCCGAAAAGACATTGTACATTGTTTCGATTTTAAGCGACTTTTGTGATCACTAACGTGGCAGTCAACGTGTTGACAGGTTCGCTACCGACGGCACACATGTGCAACGATTTTCGCATAATAAAAATTCAATCAATTTTTGTGCTTCACTGAAAATTGTAATGTATAATACAGTGTGTGACAATATTCTTGCGAGGGAAGCCCCACGAGTTTGTTCGGCGTTCGACGCGTTAATTTCGGCAATTCGTACCTGTTGAGAAAACCGCGAGAACCACCAAGGAAGTGTCGAAATGATAGTAAACGAAGGAACAGTGATCGGAGCCGCGGATTTGCGTTACACGACCTTCCCCCCGCATTCGGTGCACATCAAGATGCAAATGTGGACGAGTTTACATGCGAGCGTTCGCTCGAGTTCGAGGCCGTATGAATAAAGCGACGCAAGGCGAACGCGGAAGGCTGTGAAATTAATAGATTACGTTCGCCAACCGTACGAAAAAATGTTTCATTACCCGTACTCTTTGCGCCACCCCTTTGTGTTCTGAAACAATCAATTTATTTCCCCTTCGCCAAGAACTACTTGCGAATCGCACGGAGTTACTTCGAACTCTCGATGCTTATTCTGCTCTTTCGTCGAATTATTTATTAATGTTTCAATAATTTTGCCGACAATCTATTCATCATTGGCCGTACAAGTTAATTGCTAGCTCGTTTTAGAACAATGGAAATAAATGGTGGGTCAACATGGACTGCCTTTGTATCGAAGGAACGTTCGCTTAATCGTACGGATAATTGATTTCCGTTTTGATTTTCACGGTCGAGCAATATTTCAACCGTGGCTCTTCTGACACCGACAGCTTTTACAGTAAATCCTGTCAGGGACGAGAGGCCGGAAACGTACGGTCTCGGAAAGGCAATGTTTCATCGCCTGTCGCGGAGAAGATCTTCGTGAAAGATAAGATTTTTACCTGGTGTATATCCACCGAAACTGTTCACCGCGCTCCCGTAACTGAAACATCAATGGCGGAGCCGCTGTTCTCGATAATGAAAAAATATAGAGATTATCTCGCGGCCAATCGCAATTAGCTTCGTTATTTATTCGAATTCGTAATTGCGACAGCGCGTCAGAAGCCTCCACCGATCCGTCTCTGTCGGGAGTCCCAGCATGATCAACTGATTTTCAAATTTTAACAACGATACATTGCCCGATTCACGATGAGAAAAAACCGAGTTGAACACTGTCTACTCACATCTATATGTTATTTTTAAATTATTGAAATGATCGAAGATAGGAAGATCCGCAGGTTACTCATAATAGTCATCGCATATACAATCGTCGAAGGTGCCATTTACCTTCTATTGCATTAATTTATACTTTGTTACCTATCGACAATATGAAGGGTCTATTTGTAGGAAATTGTTAATTCTGCTCAGTGTCTGGCGGTCAATTCAAATTGATTATTAAGTAGCATCGAGGCTGTAAATGATCCCAAGCAATTGTCAGGAAGACGAAGTTAAACGATTTCCTAGATTAGGTTTTCCACAAACCACCGATAAAAATATCGAAGGAGTGCCCAGTATTCCGATTGAGAGGTGAAAAATAAACGGCCCTGATTGTTCAGCGAACCCAGCGCCAATGACAACAATGATGGCCGCTTGATCAGGATAAACGGCACCGGAAGCTTCCGTTCTGTTCGAACGGCTCGACGGCACGTCAGCGTCCGCGGCAAATTATTCATACGGGATAAATCTCGCGTCTCACAGATTCGGTTCAACGAACCTTGCAAAGGGGAATTCCCTAGCTCGGAGGAGAGCTCCTTTCCCTAAAGACGATGCCGCGGTGGCATCGTAAATTGTTCCGCGTTCAGTCGTCGTGACGCGAATAGAGCACGCGGAATGGTAATTCTCCGAGTGAATGAACCAGCGAGAGACAGGTGTTTCTCGGAATCGGGCCTATCTTTCCGACAAAGCGCCGCGCTTTTTCCGCGAAATCTTTCGACAAACCGTCGAAAGGCCGATCTTCGAGAAACCGGATCGCGATCCTCGATCCGCGGATTCAGGCCGAAACTAACGGAATTATCCGCGTTCACTTGCAATTAGAGCTGCAGAGGTATTCACCGGAAATCGAGGTGAACAGTTATGTCGTTGGTGTCTAAGAAATTTCGAAATTCCGTGCTTCTCTTACGGAAAATGTCCGAGCCTGTGGAATTTTTCGGAAATTTATTTGGAAAGTGTCCTCGCGTTGCGGATGTTTTAGATTCTGTTTCGGAAAATGTCTGTGGGGACAAGTGAGTTTACAATGTTTTTCAAACGTGCTTCTATAACAGACAAATAATGTATCATCGATAGACGGATTTGGTGTGTTTATGACAAAAATTGGTGAGCGAAGTTTCAAACAGTGGATAAATCAAAAGAATTTAAGAACTTTTATAAATTATTGAAAAAAGAAAGAAACTTGAAACTATGTGGTTCCTGTGTCTTGCAATTAATGTATCTTGTAATTTCCAGGGCCTCGAACAAAGTACAGTTTTCGCTAAAAATGAGATCACCCTACGAGAAAATAATGCACCATTAATTTGCCTGATAATTTTAACAGTTAACAAATATAGTGTCATCAACTTGTCTTATGATTAGACCGTGGATCTTTTCGCAAAATAAACATTTTGAAGTAGAATAAAAATGTGTTTCCTCTTTTAACGGTTTTATTAAATTAAAAATAGTGTAACGGCGCTGCTAAATTCATAAATGCTGAATGAGCTAGTAATCTCAATGATTTTCCCAGAGGACTGTAAGTTGAACGTGCAAGAAAACAATAGATTATCAATCAGTTTTACAATTGTACAACGATCGAAACAATTCCCCACGTGCGAATGACGATTTGCTTAATTCAGTTGATAAATTAAGTGAAAAAACGGAGGAACACTGTGTAACTGTACTTGGTCGAGACCCGGGGAACACGGAGGATCGAGAGGTGCGCCAGATTGTCTGGGATCTCCCTATCAAAAGCGAACCGGAAACCGGGCGATTTCACGCGTTAGCCTCGATCGACTTGGATCGTTTTCGTGATCACGAATCCGCTATAACCGGCCCTCCCCGGCGTCCCGCCTGTGATTTCACACATCGAGAACGTGTTCGAGATGTCCTTGTAATTTATCTTCCTCGAACTTTCTAGAAGAATTCACCGGTGTTACTCGCATACTCGCTCGCTCGATCGTGCGCGCGCGCAACCAATCAGGCAACACCGACGAAAAGGATTCCGGCCGAATAGAAAGTTCTATGATGAGAGCAAGCATTTGCATAAGACGACCGCAACGAAAGTGGAAACTGTCTGTCCTCCTCTCTCACTCTCTCTCCCTCTCTCTCTCTCTCTCTCTCTCCTTCTCTTTCTCTCTCATTCTTTCTTTCTCTTTGTCCGTTTCCGCGCCCCCGCCGATTTTTCGAGAGATCCGCGCCGATTTCGATCATCCGAACGCGCGTGACATAACCGGAGAATTATGTTCAAGGGTCCGACGAAGAATTCACGATGGGCGGTCTGCATGAACGGTTGCCAGGACCTTACGGGAAATACACATGTATCTGCGGCGAGTAGAAAGTTCTCACCGATCTACGGTGCCCCGAAACGTATTCCCGACGCGAAAAACGCCCGGAAAAGGTCCCCTCTTTATCACCTTTCAGCATCTTTGCGAAACTCTTCAAGAAATCGATGCCAGAAAAACTGTACCTAGATATACCCCTTCAAGTTTCGCATAAGCAACGAATGTCATCCAGGAACTGGGGATTCTTCTGCAGAAATGGAAATTTCGATTGCAAGAAAAACGAGCTTCATAGACATCCGTTACTTCTTTTAATAATTTCAATAAGTCACAAAAAACATAATCTTATTCTTAACCCTTAAGTGGTACCAGGTCTTTTCTAAAATTCTGTATAAATTTTCTCAGTTACCTTCAACTATGTAATTTAGGACTAAATAATCCAAATGTGCTAAAGAAGGTCAACGAAACTTGACATTGACAATTATCGTGCAGTAGTAACGAAAGTTGGTGTACAGAAATATTATTGAAAGACTCCAGTATATAAATTAAGGGTTCGAGTCGTCTGAATTCTCACTGTTCTGTGTTTCACCCGTTCATTTTCATCATAATTGCATAAAGTCCACTGTCCATTAATAACGAATGAAATAAAGATAATTTCCAACGAAAAATAGCCAAGGCCTTTCTCATTGATTGCTCTATTCGACGCAGAATAAACAATGGTGCAAATGTACTTTCGGTCCCGAATCCGAAGAAAACCGTGGGCATACATTCTCTCTATATGTCGCCAAGGCCTGGATGATAAACGTCGCGAAATTATCCCCACTACCGCGAAGCTCGAGAGGTCTCGGTAAACATAACACCCCGTCCGGGTACGTCTCCTGGACGATACACGACGCTGGTCGTGTTGTTGACATATATCGAGAATTTTCTGTATTGGCGAAATAACTATGATTTCGGTTCGATCTGCTCGCGGTACGTTGGGGCGTTGATTTGCGCGGTTCGCAACGGTCGCGGCGAGGTTTTCGCGTGTAACGCGGTGGCAAAAGCGAGTGAACCGGGCTCGAATAACAAATCAGTTGCGTCATACGACGAAATTGAGTCGAACGCGCGTCATATCGCGTCGAAAAGTCGCAGACGGAACGGTTCCGTTAGAGAAGAGAAGAAAAAGGAGCGACGCTCGGCCGAGGGAAACGGAGGAATTGGAGCTGAAACTGGTTTCTTAATCGGCAGATTTGAATTCAGAAACAGCTTTGAAAATGTTTTCAAACCGATCGATGTAATTAATGCACTCTGCATAAGTTTACTTCGGGATTATAAATCGCTTTGACCAACTGGATTCTACCGGTTTCGAAGCAGTTCTCGTGGGTGTGAGCATTCTGCGGCACGGAATGCCTCGTCTAGCGTTTCTTCGGTGACTTTGGCAGATCTTCGGCTCGATCTCTCGGACGATCGTTCGACGATCGACGCGAATCTCGATCTCGCGAAGCCGTTCCCCTTCCCTGAACACCGGAATACGTGATCGAGAAGGGAAGACGGCAACTGAAAACGACCAGACCTAACTTTTCGGCAGTCGTCTCTGCGTTCAAGTAGGACTAGGAGAAGATAGCGATAAATAATATACAAATAAATGAAAATTCACAAACATCCACGAATTAATTGTTAATACACTACGTTCTTGACGAATTTATGGCAGAAATGAGCAGCTGTTAGAAACAGTGAGAAGATTAAAAGAACTGAAATCCTTTTAAAAGTATTATAGAAAAATCTAATTAAATATTATTTATTTGCGAGTGTAGATCACATTTTTCCGGGACATTGCAGGGTTCGGTGAAGTTAAAGTTGAAGTAAGAATCGTCAAAGATGCGATGAAGAGAGAAGTTGGCGAGTGTAGCATGCAAAAAACTGTTGTCGATACTACGGTGTTGCTATCTGTTACTAGAGCTTACTAGTTTAAAGGTAGAACCTCGATTTCCGTGGCTGTTCTGCGGGTTCTCGTCCCATAATATCCGGTAGGCAATAGTAAATCGATCCACGCAGCTCGATCCGACGCTCGAAAATACGTCGCGAATCGTATCGAATCTCTTTACGCGTTCACCGCCATTTTTTGAACGTTCAATTAAAAAATTAAACAGTTCTCATCCTTGAGATACTTTGGTAGATGAACATCATTCGTAGAACACAAATACTCTACAATGCGACAAAAAATCAAAAAATTGATTTCTTCTCCCAACTTGGATGACTGCAAGAATTTTAACAAAAACTCCTCCGTTCTACTAACTCGAACGGTTTGAATATAACGCAAGTATTCTTAACACAGGCTTTACACTTACAATATTTCATAGAACATAACGATCCTCTCATAGAATAAAAAGAAAACTGTTACAGAGAATTTATAGCTTCACACGAAGCACAGAGATTTCTTATATGTCGTCAAGGCCGATGATAAAAATCGCGGAATTATCCCCACTACCGCGGGGTATACCTCGTGAGGAAAGCTCAAGTATGTCTCCTGCACGATACAAGACGCCGGCAAGACCCTAGGTGGCTAGGTGAGGCTAGGTGGATTAAAAACTGTCCCACCTTTTGCTTAGCTTTTTATGCATGGTGGGACATATTTTAACTCACCTCGAAAAGTTGAAGTTACTCATAGTCATACAGTTTAATATTTTATTTCAAGTTTC
>CM052118.1:16856353-16930468 GCA_028454245.1 Halictus quadricinctus
TTTTAAATTCTCGTTTTTGTTATGAACGCATAAAATCCGCAGTCTAATCGTAAGATAAAAGAACCGGTGATTTAACAATGGTAGACTTATTGTTAAATTGCAAAAGGTATCTGCAAGTCTATCCACAATGATTGATTTTGATTCAGGAGGTAGCCAGTAGCCAGCTGAACTGGGTGCGATCAGCATTCCGTGAACGAGAACAATATTATTGACGACGATGGAGGGCCGTGATACGGAGAGCCGCGAAAATGAAGGATAGCTCGTGTACTTACATGCAGAGTGAAACGGTACGCTCACGATTAGATTGTTCGACAAGTGTGCAACGTGTTGCGTATACACTCCGCTTGTACGCCTATTGCGGCATTCGCGGAATGTTGCATGTAACACCGGGTGTTCGCAAGGTTTCGAAGAAGTTCGCGAACGTGTATCACAATGTAACCCGTCTCCGTCTTACGTAATAGAAAGCACGCGGTGTCGTTCGGATACGGGAACGACTGAAACTCGGAATTCAATTTGCATCGGAGCGTCCGCGCTCACGCCGTAAAAATTTTTGCTTGCAACCGACCGGAGAACACGTCGCGCTTGCAAATCTGCTTGTTCTTCCTGTAATCGCTGCACGCGGTTGCCAACCAGCGTATTTTTACACCTAAAATGGCTGCTCAACGTTTCCGAGCCAAAAAATTCCAGTCGCATCACCTTAAATCCATTTTTGTTTGCAATGCTAATTCGGTCGTTAATTTGCAGTAGAGCTGCACGCTCGGCCACCGTTTGTCCGACTATTGCGGCGGGATTACGTTTTGATAGTTTCAATTTCTGAATTTTATTTCGATTCTTAAAGCCGTAATACTTCTACTTACTAGTTTTACAAAAAGGATTAAATTAACAGCGACGATAAAACGCCGAATAGCATTTTGGTAAAATTTCGCAATGGGTGCAATTAAATCGAGAAAGGTACAGACAAAATACGGAAAATTCGATTTTGCCTTTTGAAACGTAATAAGTATGTACAATTAGCACATACAAAGCGTCGTTATAATTTTAGCAATTGCAAAATTAAAAATGTGGAACTGGCCATCTGATCGGTGATGGTAAATCGTTGGACAAGGTAGAAGAAATGAGTGAGGTTGACGGGCAGGGGGGTATTCGGAAGAATGTTTGAAAGGGGCCAGTCCACCGAATTTTCGAAAGCATTTGCACGGCCCTGGGTCATAGAGATAGGACCGCCCCTGCCGAAGAAGTAGGCGGCGTTCACCAGCCCTGATCGTTGGTGTTACTCGGCACTCTAACGTCGTGCCGGAGACCAGGGTTAACGAAGAAACACTGTGCGATGGCGGCCGACCCAGCCTGGAAATTCCTCTAGTTTTTCAACCCCTTGGATCTTTATCAGCTAGCTACGCGGAATTCCAAGCGATAACCGCGCATCAGCGTTCAAACTGTCCTCCGTTTCCGGTGCAGCCTCGAGAACCGAATTTTATTAGCATTTTCAGATGGAGAACTAAAACGGAAATCAATTTTTTGGAATATTTTGAGATTCCTATTGTCTCCAACTACAACAGAATCGATTCACTAATTTTTCCCATATAATCTCAAGAACGCCCTGTTCTGTTCAAGTTCGCTCAGAAATATATTGTTCCATTGTTTACGGTGGTATAATATAAATTTATATGTATAAATCATGATCCACTCGTGCCAATTTCGATCCCAGTTAATCCATGGAACTGAAATGTAAACATTTTCCAATTGTTTCATTCAGAAAACGCGAATAAATTCCGTATTATAGTAATTCGAAAATCGCTGTACAATAAAACCAATGACAATTGCTTCTAATGGCGTTTAAAGATTGTATAATAGGTCATTAGAACGCAAGTAACGAGAAGTGATTCAATCTAATACTAAAATAGAGATCGAGCTTGTCATTAACGATATTTTTAAACCGAGATCTTTATTTGCTCGTTATTTATTTGTTTTGCTCGTGGATGATTCACGAACGGCGTCTGCGCGCCATAAATCACCTCGCAAACATTGTAAATAGCTCATCAACGTGAATGCCAAAAATTACCGATGCCTTTACCCAATTTACAACCGGTGACATCACCGCAGACGCATCTGCTGTTTACAAACAAATCGTCGGATTATTGAATGACGTAAATCAGGCTTGACCATTCTCGAAATTAGCCACCGTCCTGATGACATTTCACAACCACGTGATTTCCATTAATTAATACCATACGAATTACTATAAATAGTACTAGACGTTGCAGAAAAAGATATTAACGCTTATATTAATGCCTGGCTAATCCGATTAAAACTGTTCTCGTTGCGAAATGACAAAATTGCTAAGACAGATGTAAACTGAGTTTAATAAATAAGCAATATAAATTGATTTACGTTGGAGGCATAGTATTTAATCAAAATACTATAAAGTTCAATGCATCAGCATAAATACTCGGTGAAAGAGTAAAACAAATCATTAACAAATGCAGTCCGTACGAATCTAAATTTAACTTAGACAAATATGTTTTTCCACTTTTTAGGATAAAAAATTCTTTGAGAAAACAGGCCGATAAATGATCCAGCCACGTTCGTTGTCGATCGACAAAGTGCCCGATCCCGGTCGAAAGATACGCGGCTCGTCGTCGAAATAAATTTCCGAAAGACGCGAAACGAGCGTCGCGTTTTTCGCAGGACTATGGAGAAAAATAAAAAAAAAAACGGAGAAGAAGAAGAAGAAGAAAAAAAGAAAAAAGTATGCCGTGTGTCATATTTATGCGCAACCGGCCATAAAAGCAAAAAGGGGCCGGGGTGGGCGGACGACGGTGAAAGCGAATCTGAGTCGGTAGTATCATTAATCTGCCAATAAAGCCAGCGCAAGGCTCGTAATATCCAGTTTGTTGCGAGAAATATTTGTTTACCCGACACGATTTCCTTACTCGCGAACGGGGACAAAATTCTGCTCCCGCGGCGGAGGCCTGTCGCAGAGAGCTCTCCAGAAAATCTGTAAACATTTTCGGCCGGGCTTAAATAGATTTTCGCGCCCATGAATAATGCACGAGCCCGGATAGAAATTGAAGAGATATTTTTAAATGTGATATCAAGACGCTCGTGCCCGAGAGCCATTTTCTGGGCCTCGGGTCACGTTTTTGCAGCGGTTTTAATAGTACCAGTCGCCTCTTACCCCGCGAACCCATACGATTCCATAAATCAGCAGACTTTAATACTCACCTTCATTTGTTGGCTTATAAAGAACAAGAAAAACTGGTAGATCGTTCCTTCCGTAAAGTCTTAATTTATCAAGAGACATTTACAAAGAATATTTACGAAAAATTCCCACTGTTTTTGCACCAACCTGAAGTGGCACTCGAACTACCAAATGTTAACGTTGTTTCTACTAATATTAATTGCCTTGTATAAAGGTCAATACACGTCTTAATAAATACTTAATACGTGTCCTAATAGATAAAATAAAAATAACAAGTACTGTGTGTGTTCTCGTGGAAGCATCTTTACAATCATAATAATTATTGTGAAATGAAAAGTCTGAAAATAGTGATTTCAAGTCGTCTGGTAGTTGCTAAACGGCGCACGAATGGAAAGAGCAAATTTTGGGAGTCTCGCTGATGTCGAAACGTCGGGCGTGGATTTTCGGTCACAGGTGGTTTTAATGGGCTCATTTCGGAGGCGATAATCCCGAAAGTATGATTACCGATGCGTATCGGGCTGATCCAATAAAACGTTGGTAGCTTACAGCCCTGGCACGTCATCCTGCACGTTCGTCGATGAAGCTCCCGAAGAAAAGCAAGAGATCCCTGGCGGTTCACTCCTGTCCCCCACCCTGGGTGTCCTCTCTCCGTCTTACCTGTGCCAGGATCCCCTCTCGCTTTCTCTCTCTTTATCTCTCTCCCTCTCTTTCTCAGCCAAGAGAAACAGCTACGGAATAAATAAAGTAAATAGAGGAATATAGGAGGTAAATAAAAAATGTGGCAGCAGAAGAGAGAGGAGCGTGCATGAGAGGGAACGGTGGGAGGGTAGAGAGCCAACAATAAAAAAAAAGGAGTTAAAGGGAAAGAAGGAGAGGAGAGGAGGGAAAGGGAGAGGGAAAGGAAGGGAGAGTGCCCTCAGGGCGAATTCCCGTCGAGCATCGGCCGCTGCAGAATCCAGAGGTGCGTTCACCGGGGAAATCCCTCCCCCGGAGATTATCTTCTCAAAGAAAACTCGACGACTCTGCACTTTAGTTCAGCCTGCCAACCGAGTGCCCGTTGATTCGCTACATTTCGCCGTAGAAAATCCGACAGAGGGTAACAACAGGCTGGCGCACACAAAACAACCGAATTTCAGTGACCCTCATCTAAATACAAGCCAATCAACGCGTTTCGCTGCGTCTTTCGTTGTCTTCCGAAAAAATCGTCTGAACGTCAAACATTATCCTCTTAGACAACGATGCAAATGTACAGCTATCGGTTGCAAAAGAGTCTAGAGAATACCGCGGACGTAGGAACAATCATTCTTGTAGTCCTCGTAGTTCTTCTGTCCATCTAAAACTGAAAGAAATAAAAGATTTTTTTATCTACTCTAATTTTTCTAATGGAATTACTAATATTCATACGCTTTTTTAAGCCTAACATTACCCTCATATTTATGAGAACCTTTTCACTAAAACGTTGAATGTAAAGACAGTATTCGCCGTAAGTGTTTCAGTTTCAAGTTCTTTGTCATTCATGCGACCGCTCCAGGGTTAACCAAATTGCGTCATGTTCTGCATGCAAATCTCAAAAAAAAAAAACAGTGTGATATAAATTAAGAAAAATAGATCAACGACCCTCATGTAATCGATTAAATAGCAGTAACAAAAATTCGAAGATAATTCGTAGTCTCGTTTAATGAGTTGTATTTATATAAATAGAAAGCTTTCTCTATCCAGTTTCCAGTTTCGCAGAACTCCTGTTTTTATGCCACGGTTACGTTCCCCGCGCTGCATATGTAGCATTGCTCGCAATGATCATTATGAAAGTGAATATTCCACATGTTTGTTCAAAGATCGCTCGAAATCGAGAAATGGATTTTTATAATGCTGTATCAAGCGAATCTAATTTTCTTACGGACCGCGAGATGCAATAAGATCGAGAGATTAATTTCCACAGTCCGTCTTAAATCTCCTATTGTTTACCATTGAATAAATTACTTGAGGTTCGCCGGATTCGCGTGGGTGGCGATTTGGCAGTGATCGTGGGAAAGATACGCCGAAGGAATCAACGGCTACGTGGAAAAGTACGAAACTGCCTTGTTTTCACCTTGCGGCTGAGTGAACTCTTAGGTTGTCACGAGTCTTGCATACCATTATGTAACATATGTTGAGTTTAACAGATAAGGTAGACAGCTCTGCTAATTTGTTCCTCTCCCTCTCTCACTCTCCACCATTTAAATAGCACATTTGCCGGTGCAACTATACATCAGCTCATAAACAATTTCGCAAGATGAAATACCGGCTGCGCGCGAGTTTCCAGCTCGTGGAAAGTTTATCTCCCCCGTCCGTCCGATTTATAAATCTCCGTTCGATCCCGAGGCTAACAAAAAATTGTCTAATGTTTCCAGCGTTGATCAAGAACTTTATTCAATCGGAACAAGCGCACGCGCATCCTCAGGGGTAACACGATTCTAAAATTTTATAAGTTTATACGTTGTGCTGCGTTTTGGTAGAGTAATTGGGAGGAATGAAAAAAATACGACTTTCGTGAGGATAACGCGAGTAAACTTTTATTTTATGCATTGCGCTATCTTTCGGGAGTGTAATTGGAATGGAGGAAATAGGGCGAGCGATTCGGTCGCGCTTAGTATCGATCAGTCATACGGCGGGATAGGACACATCTCTTCTCAGAAATGATCTCGAGGCGATCTACCGGCGAACGGTCGTCTCTCTTTGTCTCTGTCGCTCCTTGTCGAGCCGGGGCCGGCCCCTTGTGTGTCCCTGTTGCGTTAGTTGGCCAGGTCGGTGCCAGGGAGTCTACCAGCGATAACCAGCTGCGTGTCGCACCGGTAGACTGCTTGCTGCCTCCGGCTGCTCCGGGAACTCTGGGACCGGTTATACTTGACCCAGCGGTTTACACGCGCTCGCCGCCACCAGCACCACCACCGTCGAGGCCGGATCGCACCGCTACCGAAACACGTACCTACATTGTCTGGACAAACTCCAGCACCGCTGTCCTCCTCTCTCCGGCTCTGCCTTGCCTCCCGGCCCCTCTCTCTTTCCCTGTCTCTCTTATTCATCCGCTGTCACACGCATACACACAGCCTCCGGCCGGGACCGATACACATTACCTCAATCCGCTTCGTCCCACTCCTTCCTCCTTGCATCCGAATATTTTTCCGCTTATTTTTACGTCCGCCACATGGTTCTGTATAGTTACTAGAACGACAGAAGGGAACCGAGAGATTAAATACGCCCCGGGATACCTTGGATTCAAACGCAGCGTCTTGAATATTCGTGTTTAATCGAACGTATCTCTCGCGGCTGTTATAAAATAGCGTAATTGAACGACGCGCTTACGCTGCTACCAGTTTACACATCATTGTATATTAGAAACGTGGTCGAATGAATTGTCCTTAAATGTACGGAACACTCTGCCGACGTGGAATTCGAACTTTTGTCAAGTAACTTAGACCTATGTACAAATATAATATACTGTTCGCGGTGATTGTTCACTTAACGTATTTTTCCATAAATTTACGATGGAATTCACTCCGCAGCGAATCGTTTATGAACATATCGTGCTTCTTCTTGGGCTCCGAACGAGCACAGTTCTTGAACACTACGTCGTCGTCCCACCGGCGTCTGACTTTCATGTCAGTACGAGCACTCTGCGAGGAGTAATTTAGTAGAGGATTACCGGAGAGAATGTTTTCCATTCTTATTCTTTCCTCTTCCTGTCTTTTCTCCATTTCCTGCAAAATACAAGAATGTATCAAATATTTAATACCTATGGTTGATATATCTTGACCGTTTTAATGCCACACACTGTTCAGATTTCATATTGAATAATGCCACAGCATTTGGTCGCCATAGTCAATTGGTAGTGGGAACACGGTTCAAAATACAGGTGCAATCGCACTGCTTGACATTATTCAACATGATTTTTGAAATGGTCCCTGGCTCTAAAACGATTAAAGAAACATAA
Source organism: Halictus quadricinctus (assembly GCA_028454245.1). NCBI lineage: Eukaryota > Metazoa > Arthropoda > Insecta > Hymenoptera > Halictidae > Halictus > Halictus quadricinctus. Next base: position 16,863,523 of record CM052118.1, read on the forward strand.
AAAGTCTTCTTTATGGTTTTCTAAGCAAAACCACAATAAGAGCTGTACCTTCTTGGCCTGCTCTGCGGCTCTTTCCTTTTTGATGCGTTGTAACTCTGCTAAGAGAGCAGCAGTGTCATCCTCATCGCTATCAGAGTCTGAATCATCGTCATCTAAAGGATCATCTGCATCTAAACTGGCTGTTGGAACTTGATCAATCTTTTGTCTTTTAGCACTAGTTGTAGAAGTCTCCCGGGCAGGCTCTATCATCCGTCGATTCGAACTTTTGTCCTTTTCTCTTTCGCGTTCGCGTTCTTCCAATTCCTTGCGGAAATCACGATTTCGCAATTCCTCAATAGTTCCTTGCCCATGTTCTCTGAAACCAAAACTCATTTATATAAGTAACAAGTCCATATTTTATGCATGTGTATCGATAAGTAAGGTTAGATACAGTTAATTATCAAAAGAAAAATTAGGATTACGTTCCTAAAACCGAAGCAGTCGAATGTACACTTATTGAAAATAATATAAAGTGAAGCAAATACCTGTATTTTAATTTCGTGTGAGACGGTAAATCTCTGCTGCTGTATTGTTTTGATATAGCGCTTAAATCCTTTTCCCCGCGTCCTTGTCCTCCTCTGGCAGGTTCAAAAGTGGGTCTAGCGGCTGTAGTCATTTTGAATTGAAATTAAAACAAATACTAAAAGTAGTAATGTAAAGTTTGTTTTTCTTCAAGCGAGAATTGCAAAAGTTTTTCAAAACACAGCTGATCCCTCGATAAATCATACACTTTTAGTCCCGTCACAGACTTCGAATCCCTGTGAACGTCTCGCGCAATACAATTTTTCACCTATAGCGCCATTTCATGCAGTGACAAGATGCTAAAACTGTTAGTAAACGTTACCGACATTTAATAAAATAAGAGTGGCGCCATGAGTGGTAAACGTTATAACTTGGTACTGACAATTCATAGTTTCCACGGATAGATAACGTTTAATTCACTTTCTGGAGATTGAATTGCCATTTATGTCATAGTTTAATTATTTTTTTGCGTAATATCGATGAAAAAAATGATTTTGAAGAAGATAGCATTGTTAGAAGATAGAACGAAATTATGTACAATTTTTAATACAAATATATAAATATATACATAGTTCAGGTTCAGCTTTTTATGATATCAAAATGATATCAGGATGAGAAACATTATCCTCAAAAGATTCTTGGAATTAAATGCTGAGAATTCTCTGTAAAGGAGTGGCATTGCTATCAATAGAGCTATCAACATGTGGTAAGCCAATTTGTTAAATGAAAGACGCCAACAAACACCAAAGTTTTGACTTTGGAAGAATTTCGTAAAAAACCATCGAAATTAAGACTTGGTTACAAAAGCACCTTCCAAAACTATACAAATAATAGCTGCTGAAATATAAATTCATAAGTTTATGATAATGGATGAAATCAATAATATGAATCGTCAAAGAAATCATACAGTTTCTTAATGACACTGTCCACGATGTTTACAATACAAATAGATCGAGGTTAGGCGGTGGCCGCGGCTCAAAATTGTGTGGGTGCATCCCCTCCCTATTTCTGCACACGTACACGAGATTTGCAAGCGTACGGGATGCCCGCTTTCATTTGTTAATAATGCAAAGATAGTACTGTTCTGTAGTCAAAAGCGCTAGATAAAAGTTCAATCTAGGGTGAAAAGGTATTCAGAAGTCCTACTTTTGCGTTTTTTAGCCATAATTTGCAATATTCAGCAGCATGCTGATTGCGAGTGACATTATCGTAAATATCGAGAGATTCAGAGCTCGTATGGAGTTCGTAGGACCTTTTCACCCTATCGGGAACATATAGGATCTCAATACAACGTCAACCACGTTTTATGCTTACGTATCAAACAAATAAATGCGGGAACCCAGAAAAATTGGATCATTGAGCATTTTATCAAAATATAGTTCCGGCATTTTTCGCTACGAGCGCTGTACTCTGTTCCCGATCTCTCTCGTCGTCAACAGTCACTGTATCGGTAAAACAGAGGTCTATAGGAGCATGCGCGGCGGGACAGCGTGGATGGCGTGTACGTGTGCCTACGCCGATCGCAAGGGTCCGCGGATGCCTCGAAATATTTCCCAATAATGCAGTGACGGGACTTTTTGGGGGAATCCCGGACCCTTGCGATCGTCGTAGGCACACGTACACGCCGACCAGGAGGTGTGGGAGTGTGCCGCGGCACGGCTATTCGAACGAAGCTACGACAGCGCTATCTACGTTGTCGTACGTTCGCACATTCTCTCTTCCTCTGTTTTACCAATACAGTGTGTTGCTCGATACTGAACTGTGAAGAACGTTCCTAGCTCCCCTACTGGACAGAAATGTTACTATTTAGCTTCTTCTAGCGGCCGTTCATTTTCATAGCGTGACGATCATTATTGTGTTAAGGTACTCGGGGCATGTCGGGGTCAGGATCGGTCCTCTTCCCTTAGTCAGGAAAAAGAAATGGCAGCTGACTTGTCAGAAGTGCCACTTGTTGCTCTATCTACAGAATCTAAACAAGTTATCTCCACTTTATTAAATCCTCCAAAAGTTATTCCATCCGAGAATGGCTTGCCCAGGTAACTAATTAGTTGATAAATAATCAACTAATTAGTTGATAAATTACAAGAGTATATTTGAGAATAAAAAAGAAAGTTCGCATTAATTCATTAATTTTTGTCATGAATACATAAAATCTGCATTCTGTTAATTGCGTATTTTTATGCATTTGCAACTGTGTTATATCTGTTACGGCTGATATGTAATTTTATAGAGATTGGAGAGGTCTTGCCCATTTATCCAATTTGAGTGGAGAGGTGATGCCAATGTTGACAGCACTTCCAGATCCGTCAACTTATATTCTAACATCCTGGCAAAATAAAGAGAAGAATGTTACGATTAAAGATTTTCAAGCAGTATTGGAAGAACTTGATAGATGGGATATTTTAGATGATACTTCAGAACTATTTGGTTTGTGTTTAAAATATTACACCTTCCAAAAGCTATTTTTATACAGCTCATTGTACATTTTTGCTATAGAAAGGGATGCTGAAAAGTATTTAGAAGAAGTAGAAAGATCTCTAACAACAGCTAATGAAATTGTAAATGAGGTTGAAGAAAACCTTCTAACTAGAGGTAAAGTTTCCAAAGCATAGTAATTTATTGTAGAATATAATGGTATACATCGCTTTCCCTTTAATAGATGATGTCCTCAGAGTACCACAAGGTCTTAATAATCAGAATTATGATGCATTTCTACTGTATGCAGATGAAGATCTAAATTTTGCTAAAGAAATGATGAATAAACTAGAAAACGAACATAAATTAAAGGTAAAAAAGTAAGACAAACACATAATGGTAACAAGAAATTATAAGTTGAATCTTTATCTTTCTTTTCAGCTGTGTATAAAAGATCGAGATCTAATTGCGGGTATTACATTTGAGCACGTAGCTGTCATGAGATTAATCTCTGAAAGATGTAACAGGTTAATTGTAATAGTTACATCGAACTTTTTAAACAGTTCGGCAAATAAGTTTTTTTTGAACTATGCTCAAGCGCTGAGCATCGGTACGTCTTATTAACGCATTAATAAGTAAAATTATGTGGTCCTACATTATACCATAATATTAGATTTTCCTTAATTTCAGACAAGTGCCAGAGAAAGATTATACCGTGCCTATACGAAAAATGTCAATTACCGCCGCAGTTAAATTATGTGTCCATTATAGATTACACTAGGGTAGGTTTGTACGATTTTTGGGGAAAATTGAGAGACTCTGTTCAAACTCCAAATCGAGTGACGGAGAACTTTGTAAAAGATAATAGTAAACAACCAGAACCATTGCAAAACCAAGACCATACGAAAAGTACAAAGGAGGACGTAGTAGAGTGTTTGCCTAATTCGAATGATATTGTATATGATTCAAAAGATAATAAAAATCTAAAAAAAATAAGTAATTCTTTGCAACAATTTATGAAAAAGTTGATTCCAAAACCGGAAAATCATACGAAAAACTATAATCAAATGACAGAATCGGTAAGTTTACCGTCGTTACAAGGTCTCGATCCACTAAATACTCCAATGGACTCTGTTAACAAGAAACCGAAGAAAAAATTTATGAATAAGTATATGAAAAAAGTCTCTGTGAAGTCGTAGTACTTCTAGCAGAGTGTATTTTCTTCAAATGTCGCAAACCAATATATTGTTAATATATTGTTGAAATCAATCTCTGTAAATATCAAATAAAGTATTTGTTATCGTTGTTAATTCAATTCTTTATTCATTTATCGAACTCCAGAATCTAGAGTAAGAGTCCTCTGTAGGAAAATGTAGGAATGTGATTTCGTTGCACGGCAACCGATTAAAATAGGAAAATCAAGCATCGCTTTCATGGTGTATTACACTATTATATTAATAATAATCATATATTTATTGATTTGAAACAATAAAAAACGTTGAAAAATGCTCGTCGAAGAAGGCGTACCTACTATTCTCCAAGAATTTGTGCAGCCTCGGACAATAAATCAAAATATGCTTATAAATTTAATAATCGAGCAAGGACCAAAGGGAGAAGCTGGGAAACTTTTCTTCGAGGATGGAATTAATTTAGAAGAAACAAAAGAAATTCGGATAGAATTTCTTAGTACGTGAAGGAAATAACTACCTTAACTACATTTATATAGTTTTACTTGTTACTATATTATTTCCGTTTTCAGATATTTTAAAAATTGATTATCTCTGGGTGATGCCGAATCTTGTAAAATTGAAATTATCGCACAACATTATTGAAAAAATAGAAAATCTTGATACTCTTATCAACTTAAAAGAATTAGATCTTTCTTTCAATCATATAGATGTAATGGAAAATTTAAATTGTTTAACAAAATTGGAAATATTACTTTTATACAACAACAAAATTACGAAAATAGAAAATATAGATGATTTACAAAATCTTACAATTTTTAGCATTGGTAATAATCTCATAACAGATTGGGAACATGTAATACACATAACAGATACTTTGTAAAAGCACATTAATATTTCTAATATTTATATTTATGAAGTTATCATTTTAGGCACTTTATTTACGGAAATTTAAGAATCTTCGTAGTTTAAATATGGATGGAAATCCGTGTACTAAAGAAATTGGATATTCTGAATACATATTTGCGGTCATACCTCAACTGCTTTATTATCAATATAAAATGGTAACGAATGAAGAACGGGAAAGTGCTGCAGAGAAGCATTAGTAATTACAAAACAATAACGATTCTGGTAAACTGTACTTATTTGCATCCATTTATAAATTCATGTTTATTTCATCATGTTAGTAGGCTCTTAAATACATTGGAAGAAACAGAAGTTAAAGAGACAGAAGAATTGAGTGCACAGCAAGAATATGAAAAGAAATTAGCTTTTCTTACGACTGCGTATGTAGAACATCTTGATGGAGATTACCTATTTCGACAAATGTTTGCCGACGATACAGGTTTACACATCAATTATTTTACCGAGATAGTTGGATAGAAGTAGGACAACAATAACATATATTTTAAAAACATGTATTTAGAGGGTAAAGGGCTCTCTATGGTGACTGAAGATACTCAAAATGTTTATGCAGAATACGAGAAAAGTTTTATAGTATTATGTCAAGAATTTTGTGACTTTGGCTTAGAAGAACATCAAAAACGAATAGATGAAATAAATCTTTTTATAACTTCTGTCAATAATGGAAAAAAATCTTCGCAAGATCAGGGTCGACTGTAAGTAATTTAAAACTTAAATGAAGATGAAAAGGATATAAATCGTCAGCATGATTATCATTTCTACTTCCAGAATCGTAAATGACATAATAACAAAGAAAACCGAACTTCTATCGAGCATTAAACCCTTACTAAGTAAATTACACGATGACGTGGATAATATTATTCTTGAAGAAATAACAGAAAAAGTACAAGACCTTGCCGACGACTTTAATGACTTGATTACCGAGGGCTGGTCGAACTTAATGTCTCTTGAAATGGAATTACACGAACAAATTGAAGTATGTTTTGAAATCAAAGTTTAATGTTAAAATAATAATTAACAATAATAATTTATATGTATTTTGGAGGATATAAACGAAGTATTTAGACTGAATATATCAGACATGGTGGATACCTTTTTAACAGCTGCGCGAGGACACTTTTCGCAACTGCGAAATCGTGAAGCAGAATATAATGACACTATTAATGGATTGATCTTATATTATCTAAGTGGTTTCGGAGACGATGCAAAAATACCAAGCCATTTAGTAGATTTATGTGGAGACAAAGATATTTTAGCTACAAATCTTAGTAACTCTCATGAAAAGCATTTACAGGTATAACTTTTCAACTTTCCAAGTTATTGAACATATTAGAGAATTTCTAAATTACAGGCAATTGATGCTAGAGAAGAAATTATGTTAAATCGTTTAAAAAACTGGCTCGAAAATTATATTGAACAATTAGTTGTGTAAGTTTTATGCTTCCCTATTGCATACATATGTATTTATGTACATGTATATGGCCCCTAAAGTTGTGAAATTATTTCAAATTTATAGAGGAGAAAATGAAAGAAATAATCAACAAGTACTGGAAATCTCACATTTCGCAGATTCTCAACAAAAGGAATTTTCTTCATTGAAGTTACTGCAACGATTAAATATAAACATTACTGACATGGAAGCCATGGAGGCCCTTGGTGATTAAAATTTAGTAGATCTCATTAATATAATCAACTTTATTATAAAATTATCTATGTAGAAACGGTATAAAATGTTACAAAATTATACTTATCATGCATGATTAACACGTTAATAAATTTTTATAGTATACATTAATATATACAAAAATAGTGAATTTATTACCAACGATATAGAAGTTTTTAACATTTAAAAGTGTCCCTATTTTCGTTTCAACGATTCGATATAAAATTTCAAAGCAGCTTGCGTGGTTGGTGATTGAGAAAACGTTACAAAGTCTTTAGTATCTTTCTCCCGATTTTCTTTCATCCAACGCAGATTGGATTCTCTCAACAGCAGTTTTGTTTTAGACCGACCTAGAGCTATATTAAAATTTTTAAGAATAAATACAATTTCAATTTTCTTTTAAAAGATGAATTCAATGAACTTACCAGGTATATTTTTAAATTCTTGAATAAATTTTTGGCATTTGTTAATTGCTTCTGTTTTGTCAGTAGCCAATTCATCTACAAGTCCAATTTGTAATGCTTCTTTGGGTGGAAATAGAGATCCACTGAATGAATATTTTTAAATCAATTGAAAATACTATCGATATAAATATATCCTCTTATGCATTATATGTTCAGTATGAATTAGTTACCGTAAACATGCTAGTTCAGCCTTTCTGTATCCTATTACATCAATATATAGATCTTTAAACATTTTGGGAACCGAAATTCCTAAACGTGTTTCGTTCAGTCCCATGGTATGTTTTCCTTCGACAAATACTCTGTACTCTGTAGAAATTGCTAGAAAGCACCCTCCAGCAGGACAAGCACCCTTTGGAAATAAAAACACATATTAATAATACTGGAAATAATTTAATTGCTTCACTTAAAATAAACACACTATATGTGCATATCATTCTAATAAATAATATTATAAAATAATACATTGATAGCACTGGCTATTGGAACTTCCAAACCATACAAAGTCAACCAAGTATCTTGTAATGCTTGCCAAAATTCGATTAATTGATTTTCGGTTCGATTATAAAGTTCCAGTAGATCAAGTCCTGCTGAAAATATAGTTGGTAATGCAGATGTCAATATAACACCTTTAGGACGATTACTTTGAGCATCTAATAAAGATGTTGTTAATGCGTTTAATAATTCTTTATTTAATCCATTTACGGGTTGGCGCGCCATCGATATCGTAGTAATACCTGTTAACGAAAATATTAATGCAGACAGAAAAACAATTCACAAAGGAAAACAATTGATCATTATATATAAATATGTAGTTAGCACATTTACCTGTACCATCTTCGTGCGTAACATCAATAATTTTTGAACTTGTCGAATAAGCCTTAAACAATGGGATTCGAACAATATTAGATATTCTTTTCACTGCAAACATGATTGATCGAACACAGGTTCTGTATTATTATGACAATAAAAATATTATATACACGAAATAACGAAGACACGTTGTATGGTTATATACGACAATATTTATTTTATTATAATTTACGTAAATTATACATTACATGAAATTATTCTACGTTTACAGCTGTTAGTGTGCAACTGTAACTTGACCCTTGAACAGATAGGAATTTTAGAAATTTTTAAAGATAAATTCGCATGACTATAGCATTAAAAATCATATGATATATATATGTATATATACATATATACATATAAGAACACCGTATGAGCATAATATACGTATGTAAATAGTATTTTGTGGGATAAATGATATTTTAAAAATTTTTATCAATTTTGTTATAATTTCTTCAGCAGGAAAAATAAAAGATTATTATATTTTAAGTTTTAATGCAATTTTGTATGTAGATATTAACAAAGAACTGACTATTATAAATTGTCGGCATAAACAGTTTTTTTATTTCGTTTGTTTATAACATTGTAACATATATCTCATTTTTACAGAGTATATATAATCACACACATATATACATATACAAAATTTAAAAGATTGATTGCTTTATGACTGAATTTTCTATTATTATGATATGCTGGATTTGTAAAAATAACTTATTCGGAAAATATAAAAATTAAATTATATTTTACTATTTGATTTACTATTTTACTGATACGCTGTAAAATATAAAATCGTTTAGAAATTATGAACTGTAGAATTACTGGTAATAATGGAACGGACCGGAATGGAACAGAATGGATTGCGGGCAGGTGCTAATATGGCGGCTATTCTGCTTTATAGTTTCGTGACATCGCCCATTATCTTAACTTTTTTTTAAAGCAAGCTGTAGAAGTTCAGTCATCGGCTGACAGAAAAAACAATGTCTTAAATGGGTCCGGTTATGTTTGACAGATAAACCAATCAGCAAAATGTCAACCAGATCTCAGCTTACGAAAGATTTAAACGGTTTGTCTTGATCGTGAATGTTTACGTTCGTATCGTGGACCTGTCATACTCATCGAGTGTATATATTACTCATCGATTTAAATAGTCGTTGCTTAACAAAGCTCGCGAAAACTCTGATAATTATTTAATTTCTTTCGTTTAGACGCAAGTTGGGTTAGGATAGAATTTTCTCAAATATTTCTGTCAATTTTCTACGCTTTCGTCGCGCTGCATTGAACAGGTCCCCTTATAAAATCATTTTATTCTTTGCAGAATCGGTGAAAGCATTACTCGGCAAGCATGTCAAGATATTATTAAAAAATGTTGTGAAATTGGAAACAAAGCAGGATAAACAAGAAAATCGTGTTCTAGTGAGTAATAATTAAAGTGTCATAGTAGTTACACACAGAAAAAAATTGTATAAAATAACATTTAAATGTGAAATTGTATTTTCTTAATTTTTTAGGTTTTTTCACCATGCCGTCTGTTTCTTTTAACGGCCAAAGTACCCACAAGGGTAAGATCATATTGTCAATCTTTATTCAATCAGTTGAATTTATACGAATATTTTACTAATTATCTATTCATTTTTTAGCTCGACTGTCACTTTCATTACTTAGAAATAACATCTATAGAATCCAAAAGAGCAAACCAGTTATTATTAACCGTTGGAGAGAGGTATTACAATTTTACTACTACAGGAGCAGGCGCAGACACCACAGAAGTAGACGCAATGATCGAGGCCTTACATACTGCAATCCGAAATATCTTTCCCACAGTACCATTAAAGTATGTCCATATAGTACTGTTACATGTTTACTATAACATTTCATTTATTGGAAATATTTGTTTGAATTTACAAACAATAACATTTTTACAGTTATATTATAAGAAAAATAGAAGTAATACCAGCTAGTAGATTGCAAAGTATAAGAGGTAGTGAATTAGCCAGAAGTACAGAGGCAACGAGACACACTGGGCCCTGTGGTGGTTTTTCAACTCAGTATGCGTGCATGTGTGATTTACATGGTGTACTATACAGGGACGAAGTCGCTTGGGTAATATTCTGAAAATGTGAAGAAAGTAATGTAGCATTAGCTACACGAAATTTGATTCGATAATGTTATCTGTTTCTAGGATGTTGATACTATATACCTCTCTCATGACACAAGAGAATTAAATTTAAGAGATTTTGATCATTTGGATCAGAAAGATTTGGTGCCAATCATTTCTGCCTTGGAATATAATACTTGGTTCACAAAATTACGAGCGTCTCATTTGAAATTGAGTCATGAACCTTTGGAACGATTATTACACGTTATGCGCAGATCTCTCTCCATTCAAGAACTCTATCTGGATAATCTTGGAATTAAGTGGTAAAAATGAAGTGACGCGATATCAAAAATAATTTAGTAAAATGGAACTAATCAATGTGTTTGTTGTAGGGATTTTGCACATAAGTTATCATTAGCTTTAATGTCCAATGCTAACACAATGCTGCAAACTATTGATTTGTCGTACAATACTATCGAAGATAAAGGTAAGTGTTGTTCGAGCTAGTATAGCACAAACAGTTGTGAATAAAAATATAATCGTTCATGATAATATGATTTTTAAGGAGGTGCACATATAAGTGGCCCCATTGGCAAGCTACCTAAAGGTTTACAAAAATTAAACTTGGCACATTGTGGACTAACAGGGAAAGGAATAAGTCAAGTCGCACATGCGTTAAGTTTAAATAGGAGCATGCAGACTAGTCTGCAATATTTGAATCTTTCAGAAAACTCTTTAAAAGATGACATCAATGTAAGTTTTTGCACGAGATTATAAAATTTGACTTACCAAGCTGCTTACTCACAGTTGTATAATTGTAACATAATTGTTGTTTCGTTGCAGAATTTGTGCAATTTTTTAGCACAACCTAATAGCCTAACTCATTTAGATCTAAGCGGTACAGATACTACACTAGAATGTGTAAGTATTTAACTTTTGTACATGACAAAGTGTATTTGCACGAACGAATATACATCTACATATTTGAATTGATTTTATACAGCTGTTTGGTGCTCTACTAAGGGGTTGTGCAACTAATCTAGTCCATTTGAATGTCGCTCGCAATTCTTTTTCAAGCAAAAAAACCAAAGAAATACCACCCAGCTTTAAACAGTTCTTTACAGCTACACTTTCATTAAAGTACTTAAATATATCTTGCTGCAAATTGCCGTTAGAAGCGTTAAAGCATTTATTACTTGGCTTGGCGTGCAATGAAAGTACAGTTGGTTTAGAACTTGATATGAGTGGAAACAACTTAGGCTCTATGGGCGCACATGTGCTGGAGTCATGTATACATGGTGTGCGTTGCATAGCGTCATTGGATATTTCCGACAGCAGTGAGTATATGCTTATAGCAGGAAAAGAATTATTGTTAATTGTTAGGGGTATTCAAGGTCTCGAAAATGCCGGGATTCTAGAGAATTTCGAGAAGTACATTGGGGGATCGGTTTTGACTGCAGTTCCAACCTTCTTTCGCAAAATATTTTCGAATCGTTTTTCTCGAAACTCTCGGGAATCCCGGTATTTTCGACCCCCGAAATTGTTTCGGGACCCGTCCTGATCCCGAAAAAATTCTCGATTCGATACTTTCGGGATCTCGCACACCCCTAATTAATTACTCCGAAGCTTATGAACTACATGGTCCATTAACGTTATTCTTATAGACATGGATGTTGATCTAGCACAAGTAATAACTGCTATAGGAAAGAACAAATCTATAAAACAATTATATATGGGCCGTAACACTGTTAGTATGAAAAGTAAACATATTGCCATTGTAATGGATGCTCTCGTGCAAATGCTTCAAGAGGACGACTGCGTTTTGCAAGCATTGCATTTACCGGATTCTCGATTAAAGTCTGATCTCTATAATCTTATTAACGCTCTTGGTAGTAATACGTGTCTTCATACTTTAGATATTAGTGGTAATCAAATTGGAGATCCTGGTGCAAGATTATTAGCGAAAGCACTACAGATTAACAATCATTTGAGGGCCATTATTTACGATAAAAATAACATCACGCTCCTAGGTTATACAGACATTGTTCATGCTTTGGAGAAGTACGTATATTTTTTTCTATTAATAATCGCAAATATACTCGTGTATTGTCTAATATACGACATTTTTCTATTAAAGAAATTGCAGCGTGAGACACATGCCATTTCCAATTTACGATCTGCAGCCTTGTATGAAAACCTCTGCTGAGAAAACTGAACAATTAGCCAAAAAAATACAAGATTTGTTACAAAGAAACGTCACACCTTGCAAGTACAGCCACGGCCAAGCTTTTAGACTGCAACAAGGTTTTCTATTAAGTTCCACGCAACAAATGGTCGATAGACTGGTTGTACAGACGCAGGATACTATTAAAGCCATTGCTGCTGAAAGCTGTGATGCTAACAACGATATTAATTATGCCACTGGACTTATACAGGACGCGGATAATTCGAAGCAGGTACAGGTTAATGAATGCACAAGCTTCCAGACTATAATTTCATGAAATTAATTTTGTTTTAGCTATTACCAAGATTGCACGAAGTACTTCAAAGACGGGATGAAAATAATCCAATTGAATTGAAATTACATGACATGGCAAATGAGCTTCATAAAGTTGTGACTGTATATTTACAGGTATGCATTTTACGTGATTAATAATATTGTATATTGTCATTTGAAACGTGGTGATAAACTTCTAATATTTAAATTCAAACACAGGACTCTTTAGATGCAATGATAAAATGTGCGAATGATCAATGTCCAACGATCCTGCAGCAGACGGTAATCAGAGGAGATGAGAGCGAATCGATTGCCGTTGAAGATGACCTGCGTAATAGTTGCAAAGAGAAAAACCAAATCAGTAGCGAATTTATACATACTACTATTACAGAACAAGCTGGAGCAGATATAGTGAACAGAGTCAAGTAAAGATCGTTTACCATAAATAGAATGATTCTTCTTTTACGTCGATGCTATACATAATATAAGCTTTTGTACTTTTTACTAAGAAAATTGATTTATCTTGTATTCATAATTTTTTTTACAGTGAATTAAACTTAGCCGTTGCTGCTCATGTGTCTGATAGAATAACAGACGAAGTAATTGAATCGCTATCGAGAAGTTACAAGAATTTGGTACGTAAGATGCACAAGAAAATAATTTTCTAACGTAGAAGAAAAATGTTTCAATTTGTATGTCGGTATTATTAGATCGGCGATTGCGATAGTAGAACAAGAAGCAGCACGCCAGATGTACTACGGCCTAGTGCTGGCTCGATGAGCAGTGGCAGTGTCATAGGTGTTACAAGTACAGTCGGTGTTTCTACATCATTAGCTATTGGTAGATCTAGCCTAGCTTCAGAAGAAGATTGTCCACCCGAAACTTACTCGCTAGTAAATTCCATTGGTCAGTGTTCTAGCGATCAATCTCCGATGGTGAGTAAATATGAATCATTCCATGAATAATATCAGATCTGTGTTATTAACAGTAACAGTTAGTAAAGTAACTATAATATCATGGTTCCATGTCTGACTAGAAATTGGATTATTTAAATCTCGTAAGTATTGGTGGAAAATATTTATATGTTTAATGCCACTTATCGTTTCAGTTTATCAAGATTTTGTAATGTACTACAAACAAAGTGTTTTCTTTATTTATATTTATGTTACATTTGCGAGAAAAATGGTAATAGTTTGAATGCCCTACATAAATATAGATTATATTAAAACAATATATTAGTAACATTAACAATTGATGTTCTCGTCTAGGCCACGCCACACCTATCGAACAAACGTAAAAGTTTGCATGGAAGAAAATTGAGACCTAAATCTGTGGTTGATTCGGTTGAGGGGCTTTCTGCTGACGATATTCCTGACCTACTGCCGCCATTGCCAAAAAGTCAGGCAGAAGGTTCGTATCATTTCAACACGAGCATTTGATGTGATCATGAACTTTTAAATTAATAATGCGGTTTTTAGCCATTTCAGAAACAGAACACTCTTTGACAGAGTCTTTAGACTCTGTTTCGGAATTGCCCAATACCGTGGGTCAACAGTTGCAACATTTAGTCAAATCTAGACCCCGTCGAACAAAAACTAGAGCACCTACGAGACCAATGTTGAGACCAGACCAACCGATGGATGGTCTTGCTCTTGGAGAAGGCCTCGATGTATTCTTCCGACCAACTACGCCGACAACACCTCTTATATCTCCAACAAGCGATGATAGGTAATTAGAGGTGTGCGAGAACCCGGGGTCGAGACGAGTCGGGATTCTCGAATATATTGGAATTCCCGATCCCGAATAAAATTCTCTTAATAGCTGCTTAAATTCTCTTAAGAAGCTGCTATTTATATTGTAGTGTAATTTCTGACTAGAGATCGCATACACATTAATTTGTTTTGAATTAATTGCAGCTCCTTGCATACGTTCCCGACCGATGGCAGCCCGAATTTATCTCTTGCCAGTCATAAAAGTATTCCACCCGATACGGATAAGAAACCTGGTTGTAGTTCACCAATGTTAAAAACTCTCCTCGAGCCAGCACCACGATCACGGTCTAGCGATAATTTGGAGAAGTTTTCTCCGCTCGTCGGTAGGAGATCTCAAGGTGATTCACCATTAACTGCATCCCCATTAGCTCGACGGAATACGACTGATAATGCTCAAAATCACGAAAGAATCGTAGCGAAATCCGATAGTTCTAACGGGACATGTAGTAATAGTTTTGTCAATACGGCTGACATTTCGAAACGTAGCACGTTGCCAATCGCTGGATCTGGTACAAATTCAGTTAGCTCGCGGGATTCCGATGAGAACGGTAAAATGTTACAACTAACAACCGCTGCAAATTCTTCAGATAGGGATGTATCTCTTGCAACGTCTGTTCCTAAAGATTACGAAAGCAGAAAAAGTTTAACAAAAAAATCGGCCATGGACATGGACAAATCTGCGAGCCAGCCACTGCCCTCCCTCAAACTAAGATCGATTGGTTTCGATCTTAGAAGTCCGACAAACGGCAGCAGTACGAAAAATACTTCCGAAGCATCAAAGTCTCCAGTATTAAAACCGTCGTCTAAGGGAAATTGTTCCACCAGCGATGGGAAAAGTAACGGTGCTCTATCAAAGAGTAAATTAACTCCACCTGCAACAGCTCCGAAACCAAGGCCGTGGAGTATGGCCACTGATAGAAAATCCGGTGAGTTCGAGTGATGTTGAAACAGTATTCTTTAATATTCATTAAGAATGATTGTTTGTATCGCATACATGTAATGTTAAAGTGAGTAACATTCTAACAATCATAAGTAATTAGGATATTTTTCGTAGCAACGATGTAGTACATATTATTGTACTCGTTGTCAATGTAAGCTCACTATACCAGATTCATTTAATTTTATAGGAGAATTTAATTTATTAAGCGATGGTTCTAGTCCAAATACTTCAGCAGGGAATACGCCAGATTCTGGCGATGCTCTTGACGAGTCAACAGATAGTGGTGTAAGTGGTCCCGCTTCGTTGCCACCGACATTATCAGCAAGTAGCACCGCTAGTTCTTTAAGCAATACAAGCGTAGAAAAGCGATCTGTCAGAGAATTGGCAGCTAGTTTAAGCAAGAATAAAACAGAAAGGAAAGAACACGGTAACTCAGAGATTTGATTCTTTACGATGCATGCTCTGTACATACATAGCAACCTTATACATATGTATACATTATCCGATGCACGCTCCACTTTTTATTAAAACTCGGTTTTTTCTCGCAATATTAATTAATTTGCCAAACTGCATGATCAACCTTTAAATTAAGAAGCTTGCTGTACATATTATTTTAGAGCATACCGCACCTGCAGCATGGAGGTCGGTGCTTCAACGTTCTATCAACCAACCAGATACCAAGGTATAATTTTTTTTATAAATCCATGTAAAAAATTTTGCCGACAAAACCTTTTATAACAGCTTACATATAATTTTTTTGCGCTTGAATCCTATTAATATGAAATGTCGAAATTACGTGTTATTGATGTATACGTATAGAGAAATTTCGGAAAAGTATTTGTGAAATATCTTATCCAGAATGTGATCGCATATGCTCATAATAATTTATTGTATTTTTAGGTAATGGAAGTGCCGAAAACGGCTGAAGAGAAACGGATAAGTTATAAACTTCGACGTACTTCTTTTTTACATGATTCGAATTTTAACTATGATAACGATGTAGTTGACGTTTGACAATGACTTAACGCTATAGTAATTCGAAAGTCAGTGTCATCATTGATTAGTTGCATATTACCAACGTCTGTCGAAATATTTTATACTGGGCACAAGACTATGCAAAGTTTACGCGTTTGTATTTGTGCCATATAAAGTCAAATACAATGCAAGTGCTGATATGAGAGACTGGGCGTTGCGAGTCTCTATAGAAAGTAGTAATCTATCGTTAAGATGGCATTAAAAATCTTATTATAATTTCTTTTTTTACGAAACTGCACGTTCAACGCAGATTATCTTAATTATTAGCCGTAAGTATTCGTATTTAATCTACTAAAAATTATTTGTTACTTTTACTTCGATAAATTAAGACATTCATACTTCCATAGAAAATATATTTTAGCTTCTACATTCCATCAGATTCTTAGAGAAAGGTCTGTTTAATATTTGCAATGATATTGTTTGAATATTAAACCACGTTATGTTTGTTTTAAAATTTAAATATTTATATATTGTTTCCTTTATGATAAATATTTTGACCTATTTTCTAAAGAAGAAACGCTATCTGTAAAAACTGTTCGTGATTATACAAATACGTATTTTTATTTATGTTCTGTTATTTATTGTTTGGTATTTTTCATACGATTTTATTAAATTAAATATCCTTTTAACTAAATGTTTGTTTAAACGACTACTCCTGAAATTGATATTTACCATTGGAATTGAGAAATGCACAAAGCCAACCTCTAAGAATCGTAAAACATTTGCAATGTGCCATATAATGTTATTACGTAAATCGGTAAATGCCTTTAGTTTCTGTACAATAAGGACACACTTAAGCGATACTTCGCATGGCAAGTATAATACCATCGATGACGACATCAGTGATTTATATAAATCTAATAGCAAATTATGAAAACATTATACAACACATATACCGTATATAAATAATAGTATTGATGTATAAAAGAAGGAAATGATGTAACCAGTAAAAAAATGTTATCGGGTATTGCTATATTCTAAGAATTCCTTTGCAACATTTGTAATTTATATTTACTATTTTATACCTTGTTAAACGTATACCATAAGTAAACAGATTTACTAATGTTTTTTCTGCAATGTGTGTCCTCTTACAAAGGGAGCAGCTTTTTTACAACAGTTTTTTTTTGTATTATATAAAAAAATATTGCGAAATATAAGTAATAATCTATCTTATATAAATCTATTGAGACATAGTTTTTTGATAGCGAACAACCTATGTAAATACGAATGTATGTATAAAAAGTTATACACAGATGAATTAGCAACGATCACGATTTCAGTTCACACAATCACATGAGTATTTGAATAAGTGTTTGTACCAATATTCATGATTAACAAAATATGCAGGTTGAGTCGCTCAACGTTACGATTTAAAATTACTTGTAAATTGTTGCACCATGCGATCCCGTTGATGTCACTTTTATTTAAAATGTTTCTTCCTATAGTTAATCATTTACAAGCAACTTTTAGTGGTCTTGTTAGATGAGTCACCCTGCATATAGATCTAGAAATATGTACTAGATGACGATACTGCATGTTAAATTGAATTTATTTTTTCTTTGATACTATTGAAGACTCTAAAAAACATAGGTTTTTCCTAATGCATTGATCTTAACATCTAAATTTATAAACGTCACAAATCTCCTCCAGTAATCAATCATGCAAAATCTACAAACAAATGTAAATTAGACTGATAAAACGTTCTCGTCGAGTAATATATATATATATATTTACAATACTGTATTAAATCGATTTAAAGCATTAACATACAATGCAAATAAATCAGTATCACAGAAAGTAGTTACTCCCGAAGTTACTTAATGATCGAAGATTGCGATTATATGTATTTATAATTTAAATACTGCAATGATAAATAATATACTATTTGTAAACAGGTATGGACTTGTACATTGCCATAAGTACATACACTTTATGGTTTGTATACATGTTACGTTACAGGTGATTTTCTTGCAAGTATAGAGACATGAAGAAATTATAAGTATAATATCAAAATTGGAATTTATTCAATGGTGCCAAAAAATATAATTATTTCCTATATCTACAAATATTTATTGACTTTAATTTAAGAGAGCTGCTATATTACAGAACTGTTGAAATTCGAATTTAGAACTGTGAGTTCTAAAATAGATTTGTCATGATTTTATTTAACAATTTAATATTAATTATAAATCTGTATATTACAAAAGATCACCTGTAATATACGATATTTTAGTATGTATATATATTAAATGTACACTGCAGTATGTATATGTGCTAATGAATGAGTGATATATATATTCTGATTTTCTTCGATACATTCCTGTATTTACACTACTCATATATATATGTATATATATATATATATATATATATACACATATACATATATATACACACAGATACATGTACATATACATGTATACATATATACATACATACCTATATATCTATATATATATATATATATATTTATATAGTACAATTCTACATGTTTCAAAATCTGCTATTAATATTGTTATGTACGTATTTCCATCTAATATATTATTTAAATAAGCTGCACACAGACTAGCATCAATATTTGTAGCAGATTTGGATGCGTGAATTATTAATCATGCAATATAATTCGCTAGAAAATAAAAAATCCTATTATGTTCATGTACACCGATAGTTCTTTCCAACTATGCATTAGAAAACGATATTTAGAATTAGTATTTTGTTAAATTTAAATCATTTTTATAATTCGTTTTTGAAAAATATAATCATGTACTACAAAATAGTATTCCGAAGTTTATCAATTTCAGAACAAATTAAGTATTGATTAAGACTCGCAAAGTATTGATAATATAAAATTAAATGTTATATAAATGATTACAGAACGAAATATGCTAAAGAACAATTTCCGAAGGTTTTTAAAGCATTTAAAATCTTCATTTTAATTTTAATTTTAATTTTTCTCCGTGAATATATATTTTAAATATTTGTAATAAAATATCATTTAAAATCCAATAAAATAATAATTTAAAGAATCTGTTATTAATCTGTTACAGAATATAATTTCATTCATAATGAACCTTTTCATATTTCAGAGTTGGACAATTCATAAAAATTTTGTATTTAATCGATCGATGAAATTAGTTATCACTTAACGATTATAAATATGAAATTGTTGATCATAAATCACTGATTGAAAGTATTTACTCGTTGATTGCGGTAGATATTGCCCAACTCTGATAAATTCGAATCGGTGAGTTTAAACGAGCAATGAAAAAGCGCTACTAGTCACGTGAAGTTCAATTTGGTGCGCGTGCGTGAAAAATTTTATGGAATCTGGCACATTTCCATAATTCATGAGTTGGAAGAAGTATTGTACTGAAATACTGTAGGTTTAAGGAAATCAACCGTGTATACATATAGTAGCTCGTACATAGGAGATGTTAATGAACCTTTTTCTGCAATTCATGTTTTTAAGTTGAGCAGGCTCAGAAATGTCGCGTTCGAAATCGGAAAAGATTGGAAATAGTGGTAAATGTGAACTAAGTGTTTGGACACGTGCGATAACAGCGAACTCCGAATGGCCGGACAAAGTAAACATAACCATACTTCGATTCATCATGTTCCTAAAACAAGGTTTCATGGATTCACTTATTATTTTATACCGTAGGAAGAATTCCTTGACGTTATTTATTGGGCCAGACAAGCAATTGGAATTATAGTCGGTATAGGATGGGGCCTTATACCTTTGAAAGGTTTCATAGCTCTATTATTGTAAGTACCAATGTTATCTTCCCTTAAAAATAGGATTAAATTAATATTCGGACACGTCTGTCTCTGTATTTGTTACTTATTTTATTCATAAATTTCAGATTTGTACTAGTTAATGCAGGAGTGACGTACCTGTACTTTAGCAATTTTCAACAAATAGACGAGGAAGAATTCGGTGGTGTATGGGAATTAACGAAAGAAGGTTTTATGACATCGTTTGCTGGGTTTTTGGTAATTTTAAATATGTTAATTGTTTCAGATTCTAGTATGTATCACAATTTTTACGATTTTTATACCAAATTTTCCGTTTATAGGTTACTTGGATCATAATATATACAGGATTACATTTTGACTGATAATTTTCAATATGCCAATGGTAACCTGACTGAAAAAATATACAAATGCATATAGTATTTTTTATGGATTCATCGAAATTACATTGGCAAACATTTATAGGATATATTTACATCTTCCGCACATTTAATACATGTGACATGTAATATTCAGTTTGTGAAGTATCTGCTAGCATAATTTGCAGTATGTGGTCAAATACTGCTATATAGTAAAATAATTATCCACCTCTAAGTTATTTACCAGTAGAAAACATTATATGCAATTATTTTTAAAATATTCATTCTCTCTTGAAATAATATTGTTTTGGAATACTTGTGAAATTTTAATTTTTCTTATATATTGTTTTATATATATACATTTTTAGGTAAAATCGGACAATTTATGCGAGTGCGGTAAACTATTGCTAGAACTGATTACATATTATATATGCCAAATCAGATTATAAACGATATACAAATAATTAATATAAATAAACATTTGAAATACATTACATTACATTACATTACATTTGAACATTTGACATTGCTCAATATTCGATCAGGTTGAACACTTTGCATGTTATTAATAAAATGTTTATGCTAAATATTTTTTCCACTATCGAAATATTTAATTAATGACATCTAATTGATAATTCTAATCATTGCTTTGACAGGAACAAGGCAATTACAAATAAAGTAGATTTTAAGTATTAAATAACTTTACATACATTGCATTTCAATAGCAACTGTTTATTTAAGAAAGGTATGATATGAAAAGTAATGCAAAATATGATCAAAAAAATTACAAACTATGTATATATATATATATATATATATATAGTTATTTTCCTCTTATATACAGTAGTGGCCAATAAAATTGCACTACCTCTTAAAAATACTTGTTCAACATTTCAATACAATGCAGCAAATGCCTTAAATTATTTTAGCGCGGTCTTTTAATCATTCCGTATGAATTGATGCAACAACGTTGTACTATGTATATGCAGCTAACGTGCAATTTCCATGTCCACTACCGTGTAACGATTTATTTAACTGTATTTACATGTATAAGTTATTAAAAACATGTTAATAAAATGTATTTAATACATTCAAGAAAAAAAGACGTAACGATATCATCCGACCATTAAACGTTTCCGACCTCGCATTTGGACATCTTTGTACTTGGAAACGACCTCGTTGCATTGCTTTTTGTTTGCGTAGTGTTTTTGATACGTTTCGAATATACCCGAGAACAACGACGGCACTTCTGAATGTGCGCTGAGCAACGATCGTTCAAGAACGTACAAGTCGACGGCTTTATCTTCCACGCTGGATTCAACACGAGCTAGTCCAAAATCTATCATGACAAAACTGTTTGTACCTGTAAAAACCAACGAGAAATTAGAATTCGGTTCAACAGAAGTTTCCGAAAATTAGTATTTAGACAATATAAATTAGAAATAATCGAATAACGGCGTTCACGTACCATCATCTTTGCGAACATTCAGTTCTTCATCAACATTCTTCAACAGTATATTCGACGTCGTCAAGTCTCCGTGGATAATGTTTTTGTTATGCAGTCTAGCAACAAGCATCCCGACGCCTCGCGTTATAAATTTAAAATGGTCATCGTTGACACCTTTCGAAACGCTTCTCTCTATAAAATCTTTTAATACCATCGCGTTGTCTATATACTCCATGTAAATGCATCGACGTTCTAACTGTACAAAGTATATGGCCGGCGTGACAACCCCTGAAGACAAAAACGAGCACACACAGGCTGACGAGCAAATGACATCGTGACACATGCGATCTTACCAGCGGTTTTCGCGCGAACCATAGCGCGGCATTCAGCCCTTATTCGATCCTTCGTCAACCGGGCATCCAAATCGGCGTGTCTGTATTTCTTTTCGAATCGTTCTTTTAGTAACGTCGACTTCCCTAAATAGACACCCTTGTATACACGAGCTTCGGCACCTTGAGCTATCAATTCGAAACCATCTATGATCGCCATCTGAAGCCTAATACAAACATATTTCACCCGTGTAACTTCCATTATTTACAAAAGAAACAGCTGAATATCTAAAAGGGTTAAAATCAATTCTAAGCGGGGTGGGGGGATCTTTCAGCGAGTTATAATTTGATAAAAATATTCGTACTTATTTATTGTTGATTGGTGTACACGTAAACAGACTGCAATTTTTTTGTTGGTATTGTGAATTGAGAAAATAGTAAATCGGCGGACGAACGGTACGTCACTGATTTTCTGAAAGGAAAGATGATGTTGCTCGCGCTAGCAAGGGCAAGATGAGGGCGAAACGCGAATCGATCGTTACCCGAGAGCGTCCTGCGCGCTAATCGCTATTCCAGCGCTAGTATTCGCCCGTACTTTGTTCCCATCGGGTTGACAAGCTAATACAGTGTTTTTTCGCCTGTTATTATTCCAAAAGAATGAGGGACGAGGTGAAGATGGACGCGAATCGGCTAATCACCGAGGTTTATAAGCGGCCAGCGCTTTGGAATCAAAGGCATGTCTCTTATCACAATCGCGAGGTGACAAACCGCGTTTGGATGGAGATCGCATCGATATTCAAGTTGCCTAGTAGGTGCATTGATGAAATCGTTTCTCCTCTATGTGATTCGCGCGCGGATTTTCACTATTCACTGCAACACCAACATTTCTTTCTGTCATTCTCCACAGAGAACGAACGCATCGTTTGCCGTTTGTCGTCGTCACACTTCTCTCATAGAGTTTTCCATGAAAGATCATCGCACATTTGTAAAATTGTGTAAAGGGTTTCTTACTCGAGGGGTTACGATACCACAAAGTAGATTGTTTTCCTATGAATGCTACGCAAACAGTAAACATACTATCAATGCGAGCTTTGCTACTTTAACTGTAGTATGACATTCTTGTTTGTGTGACGCTTCCATACTGAATTGCTTCTCGACAATTATTTATATTTCGAGAGAACAACTTTCCAATTTCAAAGCGATCGGATAAACAGATCTCGAGAAATTTTAGATATCGTTTTGACAAATATTGTTTCAAGAATAACGCTTTTAAAATTGAAAGTGCATAGTACACGCTTCCGGTTCTCTGTTTCGTAAACTAGCTTACTTTAAAACCATGAATATTTTATCGTTTATTTATTAGGGTTCAAACCGAAGACGAGTTTGAATCTATGCAGCATCCTAATCCCTCAATTAAGAACCTGCTTCGAAATTAACCTGCCGCGAACTTCGTTGATGTTAACAATACTACATACTTGTTTTGCTATCGTATTCGCCTGCTTATACTGTACTCGCACAAGTTAACCTCACTTTTCCGCGACGTCACCTTACCGAAAGCGGTTCGTTTTAAGCAATTTTACATACTCATTCTAATAAAAGATCTTTACAGCAATGCGAAACCTCGTTCCACGAACAATAACTTACGATTTGTTGCTGCTTCCAGCGTGATTCTACAAGAAGATTTAAATTGCGAGTGCAAGTACTGTAACGCATGTGCGTGAGACAGTTAATAAATTCCGACGGTCGCGTGTGCGGATGACTTCCGCTCTCAGCGATACATATATTTTGCAGTTCGAATTGCCGATTTGTTTTCATTCCTAATTCTATTTTGTAAATCGATCTAGATTCTGCAAAACAACGAGGAGCAGAGGAATGTTTCTGGGACATCGTTCCCGCCGTGCACGCTAAATCAAATGTTTCCGATTCTTTTCCAGAGCCGGTGTTAAAAGCAAAATGGAAAGGCTTGCGGGATACGTTCCGGGCGGAACTAAAAAAGGACCAAGTTTATCGGAAAAGTAAATTCCACCGGAACCGGCCGGTATGGATTCACTTCAAAAGTTTGCAGTTTTTGAAGGAGCAAATGCTACCGCGGCCACCCATTTGGGAACGAAGCAACTCCTGCCAGGACGACGATCGCATAGTCAGCGAAGGCGAGACCGACGGTATGCTGCTGCAAAACGGGTCGTCGATGTCGAATAGAAAAGCGGAGGATCGAGGTACAATTGCGAATCATTTACTGTCGATAAGTAACGATAACGGATTGAAAATCGACAGTGTTAATCACATAGATGTGAAACAAGAGCCCGAGGAGAATTTCGACAATCTCGAGTTTCAAAGTGTTTCCGACAACCTGACGGAAAACGAGATGATGTTGCAGAACATCTCGCCCGAGCAGGTCTTGATGGGAGACCATGACACTGGCATTGGTCTCACGGTAGACCCCTTGGAAGGCAACCGTTTCGATGATAATTATTATTTCCTTATGAGTCTGTTACCCCACATAAGAACACTACCCGCCGATAGAAGAATGCTGCTGAGGATGCAAATGCAGGAACTGGTTTACAAAGAGGTCTACAAGAAAAGTTCCGAGAGTGTCGGCACGCCGTAAAAAGAAATGAGAAACGTAAAACAAAAGAACAAAACATATAATTCATATTTTTAACAAAGATATTATTTGTACATGGTTTTAGGGATCGACGCAGATTTCCCGGGACAATTGTTTTCCGTGCTTCGTTGCCCTCCCCTCCCCCCGAGACTGCGAAAAATGGTTCGAGATGCGATTCTAGCTGAGCAAAATAATATTTATTTATTATTTTTTACCCCCACTTGTGTGATAATGTATACTTGATTCTAAACAGAACATTTTCTGTTTTGCTCAGCTAAAACTGCATGCTAGACCAACTTATTGGCGACTCGATAAATCGGAAAATGTAAGGAAAGAAATAATACTCTATGACCGGTTAAAGAAGCTCGGAATTGGGCAATATTTAGTGCAATTAAATTTACAATCTAACCGATGTATAGTCGCAATTAGCTCGAGTAAGTATTTAAGCCATTATGATTAAAGAATCAATTTTTTAATCGGTACGGTTGTTTAAAAAACAGTACCGTACGAAGTCGAAATCGTTTAGGTGTTATTAAGTTTGCACAGGCATCTTCGAATGGATGTAAACAGCCAACTGAAATGAAAAATAAATAGTGCGGCGAAGAAAAAGAAAACAGAAAAAATAAAACGTGAACGTCATTTATTCATAAATATTACTGATGCTGTTCAGCAATAATTTGTAACATAATAAACCAATAAAAAGATAGACTATGAAAGATACTTGTTACTATCATACAATATCAAAGATATTTCGGCGATACGCTTTCAGATGGTATTCACTTTCGATAAAAACTAGCAGACGATTAACGGTTTTAATCGGTGATCACATTTGTGATCAGTAATGATAGATAACTTCATCGGCCGACCAAAATTAGTCAAGATGTTCCATCGATTGATTTCGATTCCTTTCGATGGTGATGAATGAATTAATGAATCACCGAAATTGGAAGTTCTACATAGTTGAATGCCCAGCTCTGAAAGGAGTGACTCTTTAACCGGTTTAAGGAGTCCAAATCACGTAGATTGAGAAACACTGGTGCTTTCTCGTACCTGCGGGTACGACCGTAACGTTCAGCTGTGTTTGTATGTAGGTGTAGTAAACGTATCGTGTATTCACGACATTCCTGTTCCGCTGCGCATGCGTACCTGCCATGGCTCCTCTCGGCTGATTGTTTCGTTCGTTTTCGCGTTACGATTCGGTTGTGCTTTCGTTTAGTCTGCTCGCGATTGCCACGGTACAGTTGTGTGTCTACGCGTTCCTCGTCCCGGACACGATCATTGCTCGTTCGATCATCGTTTTCACGAGCAGACCCGTTCGAAAACGACACGGACATTTTCCTCGCGAATGATCCCGTACGCGCGTCGAGTAACCTGACTTGCGGGCCTCTCGTGTACACAGGTGTTTACTTCAGTGACCGATCATTCCTGCACGGAATAACGTACTCTCCCCCGTGTGCATTCGCCCAGCAGAATTTCGTTGCATCTCCCCAGGACTACCTGTCCGTCAGTCGTTCGATTCAAGGTGAGTCAATGTTCGGTCAACAATGCGACGAACATCCTGCTCTCTTCCCTCGCGAATCGTTGCGAACCTTCTGAAACGGTGTCGGCGAGAAACTGAAAAGAACAGGTAATTTTCGCGACTTCTACCGAACGGGTTAAGATAATGTGCAATTTTAAGAAATAGCATTATTTGTTTTTTAATTGAACACCGGTTTAAGCCAGTTATGTGTGGAAGGTTTTCGAATCACAAGACCGGAAGCATATCCGCGTACCTGCGTACGTATTCTGATTTTCATTCAAAATGAAATTGACAAATGCAACTAATGTTTAATTCTTTTCGAAGCTAGTGAGGTAGCAATTGTTTATCCACATCTTTGAATAGTTGTATGGGGTCAAGTAATTCTCAGCATGATCTTGAAATAGAAATAGAATAGAAATAGTTTACTTAAGGGTTAAAAATGTTATTTCGAGGAACAACATTTTTACGATACGTGCAATTTTATTTATGAAGATCAGGAAGCTATTTGATATTGGTACTAATTATTGTTTACAGTTTCTACTATAAAGGAAGCACTAAAGCTCGCATTAATTGCGTGTTTACATTTTCGTAATCTTTGCGGAAAGCTTATTTTGCATTGCACAGTATCCTAACCCCTTAAACCGGAAGTAGAGTATTATCTTTTAACACTTTACCAACCGGAAGTGTTTTAACAGGATTTTCGAAAAGAGCTTAGAACAATTTTTTGTGCGTAATAAAAATTTTGTTTTCTATTAAAAAATCTATGAAAATTATTAGTCGCCGGTAGGTAATGTGTTGATTCTCGAATCACCAAAGTATATGTTATGAATGATAATGCTGAGTCGTGGAACATGATTGGCCGGTGAGCAACGTGTAATAATTTACGAGAATCTCAGTTAATGTTTGACGGATAACCAAGAGATGTGATACTTGTATATACACACACACACACACTCATACGCATATGTATGCATGTGTAGGAGCGATTCTTTGTCTTTCGCAGAATTCGCCACATAGACACCGATTTTTTCAAACTAGCAAGTCCTTGTTATAGATCTTGAGAAATTAGGTTTTGTAAAATTTTAGCCGTCTTGTTCAAACAATCTACAAAATATTAACGGCAAAATTAACAAAAAATTTTCGTCCTCGATATCTCCGTTCTACTTTGATAAAAGTAACGTTTGTTTAGAAGCATTTTAAAGCTAAAGAAATGCTGTTTTAATTCACATAATAAAATTTTTATTTGCTGTAATTATGCTGATACGTTAAGATAAATATTAAATTCTAAATATCCTGATTTTACCGCCCTGCAGTTCAATTAAAAGAATTATCATTACAATTCCGTGAAGCTATTTATGCTTAGCAATTTGCAACTTTTTCGCTGTCATTTTACGTCATGGATGCTTCATGCTTTCGTGTGAAAAATATTCACAATGGAAATCGCAAAGCAGTGGCACGAACAATTAAAGAACAAATAACCTTACGCTCAAAATGGTTTGATATTAATATACTGTTAATCCTTGTTGCGATTATACATTATATTTCTTGACATTATACATATTGTCCCTTGATGCACAACAAGAATGAATTTCTCGGTCACTTGAGTAGCACGAGTATATCTCAATTTAATTTATACAATTATCGAATATTTTCACGGAATAAAAGTAACAACTACATTCAAGTCAACCCCTAAATTTGGCAACGAATCCCACTGCGGCAATACGAATTTATCCTACTGCGTGAACTCTCATTTTTTAAATGTTCCTGTCGCTGTTCCAAATTTTTCATCGCATTCCAAAAGTTAGCTTCAAATCGTTTCCTTCAATCAAATCGGAGGGTAGTAGGATTAAAATTTAATATTTATCTGTACGTACTTGAACGGAAAGAGCGTTTCATTAGTTTCAAAGGGTTGTTTATCAGCAGTTCATTTCGGTCGAATTTGTTCTATTTTTTCAATTCTATTTGCGACAGGCTCAAATAGAAAATAAAAAATTTTACTCGTAGGAAATCCGTCGAATTTGAGAAAGGTCGATGACTATATGGCAAACGCTGTGCGATTTAGCAGAGAGTAATTCGTATGTGTTACGTTCGTCCGAGAAATGTAAGTTAATCGGGGATGTAAAGCGTTGAACGTTGAATCCGACGATCGTATTAGTGCAGGTATTACTATAACGCAAGCTAAGCGAATTTGCGAAGATCACTTTCGTATGGTCCGTTTAATCACGGGCTCGGTGCGGGTCTCGTGTCGTCGTAATTAAGGTTAAAGTGTTCTAGTCTTCTGAACGTCAAGTATATCCCTCGTCCACACTTTCGAGCTTGCTCTAAATAGCGTGCTGGAATCTCCCAGCGATTCGAAACGCATCTATGCATTCCGTTCCGAGTGACAAGTACCTGGAAACCGAAACGCTGTCTATCCTATGGGTAATTCTCGTAACTAGTCGTAATAATGGTAATAAAGGTCTTTGTATTCAAACCGCCGTCCGTGTGTATTCATTTACATACCGAAAATAGAAGAAGGAAAGACATTCATCCTGCCGATCATAAAAACGAATGTACCATCAGCTACCGCGAAAACCTTTTGCCGATTATTGCTAGACGTTCTTCGGAGAATCTTCACGGTAAAGTAATAAACAGTAAACACGCATATGTAGAGGAGTATAAAATTTATATATGTTTCTTGAACTTTTCATACAGAAAACGACAAAAACTTTTCCGATTACCTGGAACTGCTGTTCGACAATTATGCGAAGCTTTTTCTACCACTTAGGATGATTATGGCGAATTTAACGTAAAAATAAATATTCAATAATCTTTCAGATAACAGAGATTAATTTTTTAATAGCGACAACGACGTTTCCTTTGGGATTGTTATTCAGGAGGAAATGGTTTATGTTCATTTTAGATACAGTAAAGTCGGTAAAAAAAACTTATTAATAGGCTTGGGTAGGTGAAGCGTTAATTATACTTGCCACAATAACTTTCTAAAAACCAGTACCGTTCTGACAAAACCGGTGTTTATGATCGGTCTAACTTACTTGGGTGCGTAAAAAACTCATTCCTTGAAATGATGTTAATAAATAAGGCAATATGAGTAGATTAAAAGAGAGTCGTATGCGAAGAGCATTTATTCTATACACATTACTGTATAGATAATAAAATTGCCATTTGTTAGAATATAGTTTCTAAATATTTACATGTATATTTAACAATTGTCTTATTTCAATTATTGTTCCAAAAATGGACCTAAATAGACTCGCCACTTTCGAGTATAAATGGCCCGGTGAACGACTGAAATAGCAAAATTAGATACAGTTTTTCATGAAATATTTAGCGTACATAAATAGCCGGTAAATCGATCAGCCACGGCACGTGCATTCGTCATATTTCTCTCGTCAACGGAACGACGAGGGCAGTGCGTCACAAAGAACGTCCCGTACACTTTCTTTGTTATTGAATAAAAGTAGAATTTTCATGTAAATTATTCACATATAATAAGAGATGAGTCACACAGTGGAATCTTGCCGGCAGTAAAAAAAAAACAAAATGGTGGATATATGTTATCTCGCGGGAAGAAGGCACGAAGCAACGAAGTTCATTCTAGTTTTCTCATATTGCTAAAGTCTGAATCACTGTACCATGACTCCTGTGGCCGGTTCTCACGCTTTTCTCCGTCTGTGATCTTGCGCAGCGTTGCATATTCATTAAATTACATCCACCGGCAGACCGCCTGACCTAACGCATAGTTGTCCGGAGGTACCCGTATTTTTATGGGGATAAATCACGCTAGAAATTCTGTGCAGTTTGCGGAAACGCTATATCGCGGTCTTAAAGTAGACCACGGACAACCGTGTCCTATAGACACCGCTGGACTCAGGGCTGTACGCGTTACTCCCCCTCTGGGACCCGAAAAGACGATACACTCGTTACCGGGAAAATGACGGATCTCAATTACCAGTAAACCCTTAGCGGACGAAATGTTTTCCACATATTTTACAAAAATATTTTCCTATCGATTGGACAGTTTTCATTTTGAAATTATTGAAATTACGAAGACGCTTCCGTTAGAAATTATGCCATTCCTTCCATTACAGTTGCATCTCGTGCTCGATACGGTCAGTATTAAATAACAGGAAAAATTAACAATATATAAACTTTCTTCATTATTATTACTTCCAAGTGAAGGTTCGATTCTGTAATGTTAAAGATTAGTCCCTAGAACTCGATTGCAGATTTCATGAAATTTTTAATATACGTTCGCTATTGTTAGTAGCCGATTAGGTCTAAAAATAGCGAAGCAGTTGGACGCCACTGGTCGACAATATTTCATCCGCTTCGACTACGCTTCATCTACAACTTTTCCTGGGGGTGAAAAGGTTGCAAACTCTAATTGTTTCAAATGTAATATTATCTTGTTATTACCTTGGTAAACATTTCTGTTTGTTCTGCATAATTGGAAAGTTGTGGCGAAGACGTTTTTAACGGTAACTTTGGGATGGAGTCTAAGCGAAGATAGTCAAAACAAACGTCACTTAAAAGAAAACGTCACATCGAAAGAAATTATTAGCTGCATTACAGCCACATTTAGCAATATTAAATTAAGGATTAAGTGAACGCACCGAAGTAAAGAATTAAGCACTCAGACACTTATGAATTGTAGTGTACAAGTAATTTGTTCATGAAAGAGAGTCGATCACGATTTTCACCGAGCCCGGTCGAAGTCGCAATAGAGAAATGAAAAGTGTGGGTGCCGCGAGAGGAGAGAGAAAGAGAGAGAGGCGTCCAGAGCCCCACGAACGGGTGTTTATCGAGCGTTCGCGTTTCTAATCGAGCGACGGCATGTTTCGCTCCGAGTCTGAGGATAGTAGGACGAGAGCAGAGCTATTTGGTCGACCGTTGTGTACCGTATTTCACGGAAGAAAAGTCATTGTAGCCGCGGTGTGTCGGGGCATTCGAACGGGTCGCGCTCGGTCTCTCGGATCCCGGCGCGGCGTCTCTTTTTTTCGGCGTTTCTGAACTCTGACTCATTGGAGCACCGTTTTTCAGTAACGACCGGTTCTACCGGTGCTTGGGTCTCGGCGTGTCCGGCGATCGGACGCGCCTCGAACCGACGTCACCCATCGCCAGTTGGCCGTGTCGAGCTCCACCGCAGGCTCCAACCTGGCCGATAACGAAGGATGGTAAGCTCCCGTACGAGTGGCGTAGATCTCTCGTCGGCTAACAACAGCGTGGTTACATCGCGTGTCGTCGTGTCCGACAGTGACGTAGCTCGTGATGGTGACGCCATCTTGCCAAGTGACCGGCAGTCGTACAGCGCGGAAGACGAGGGTGGAACACCACCACGCGTGAACGGTGCTACCACCGGCGCGACCGAATGGAACGAAAGCGGTCCGCCCTCGCTTTCTATGTCGGTCGATCTGCATAATTTGGTGAACCCGAGCAACCTGCAAGACTCCGGTCACTATTCGGCCAGCCCCGAGCACGCCGATGCGTCCGCGGCCGGATGCAACCCGACCAACCTCGCCAGGACACACGACGAAGAGGAGAGCTACGAGGCGTTCGGCTCCGTCGAGGGGGATGCCGACGACGGGGTAGACTCGCCGGGTGGTAGCAGCTCTGCACCCTCTCCCACCGGCACCAATTCTCTTCGGTAAGTTCGTTGCCGTTTCTATATTCGCGACGGCACGTTGCCACCGGTGCACCGATCGATTCTTTCCTCAACTCTGTCGATACGTTCAACCCTTAACCGCCTGCACTCCGCGGTTTTAAATAGTTCTCCTCGCGTGGGAACGGTCACGCATTCCCTTCTAAACTTTGCGACCAGGCCTCTACGTTGTAACAGGTAGTTCCGTTGCAGTTTTGCTTAGTCTTCACAGAGGATTAGCCCTCCACTACTACTTACGGTGTTTTCTCGATATAGAGTAACACTCTTCAGCGTTCATTCAGGCCCTCACCGGGTATACCCCGCGGCAGTGGGGATACTTCTGCGACTTTTGTCAGCCAGGTATTTGCGACATATATCGAGAAAAGACTGTACCATCAAGGAGTTACCATCACCTCACCGACAATTATTTCATCGACAATCGTTTCATCGACACCTAGCTTCGCCGGCAATATTAACTCAACGACATTTTCATCATTTCCCCGACAAATGGTTTCCTTGATACCGAGTTTTGCCGACAATGTTTACATACAAACCATCAGGTGATCTGAAAATGTCGGTGAGTTAATATTGTCGGTGAAACGATTGTCGATGAAATAATTGTCGGTGAGGTGACGGTAACTCACCACCAAGAATCCCATAAAATCAAAGTCATTTAATCACGGTAATTGAAATTGTAGTGTCGAAGCCTGTTACGGTAATAATTCATGAAAAGTAGAATCAAGTATCTTAAACTACACGGACCTGGTAGCCATTTCTGCAAGACTATGTGTTTACAAATTATTTCCTTTGCACGGAAAAATTGACAAATCTTCTACGAAAGCTTGCATTCAAAATAAACCGGTTTATGAACATAGTATATATGTTGAACCAGTTCCTGAATTGGATTTTCAGAATTTCATCCTCTTAGCAACCTAGCATTCCAATGTATGCAAACGAAATTGGCTTGCTTTTATTAAAAACTTGCTCGCATATTCACATTATCCAGTGACTTCAGTTCAGGGTTGAAGCGTAGTTTGCCGATCTTTTTCATCTCTTCTTAGTCTCCTTTATAAAGTGACC
Organism: Halictus quadricinctus; assembly: GCA_028454245.1. NCBI lineage: Eukaryota > Metazoa > Arthropoda > Insecta > Hymenoptera > Halictidae > Halictus > Halictus quadricinctus. The sequence goes on from CM052118.1 coordinate 16,896,661, forward strand.
CCTCCTCTAATCCGTTTAGCACATTATACATTGTTGAAATTTGAAATTGTGATTATGCGCGTAATCTTTGAATCTTAAGGAGCTAAATTGGATCCTCCCAAAGAACATTCTGAGCCCGCCTTGAGCTGTAGATCGGAGATCGTAGATCTTCTCAGCGCCCCATATCGCGAAGCTGTGTACGCGCGAATCTTTCTCACACCAAAATCTAACGTTTCAACGATACGTAGTTTTATGCGTTCGCATTATTCTTCATTCGCTTACAGAAAATTTCCAAAGAATTTCCAAAAATTCGTTTACGATATCCTGTTCTTGTGAAGACTTTTAAATTTTAATTCCACACAAGAAGCCAATTTGTTTTCTCTATATTGTATTTTGTATGTACATCAAAGTTGAATCCGATTTTCTCACATTATATATTAATATCATTCGGAGCAGATGCTTTCCCACGATTACGCGAACGATTCGTCTGATAGGAGACGCAGAGAAACTTTCCCTAGGAAAGAGAAAATATGATCTAATAACTTACAAAGACATCGTGCTCGCCGTTTCATTCTTTCAATTGTTTGAAAACTCTGGTTTCCTTAGAAGTGGTTAGTCTTCGTTTCATCCGGTTGCTATATTCTTTCGTATTTTCAAATAATGTTCCACCAACGCACCTGTTGGCCCTGATTATGTGGTAAACCTAAAATTTGACACAGTAGGGTAAGGGACCCAATTACTGTGCCTTTACTTATTAAAAGAGACTTACGAATATTAAGAAAGAGATATTCAATTTTTCTCTTTAAAATCAGTTAATACAAATGTTATATATCTCTTGTTTTAATATTCATTATGCTTTAAAAATTACTATAATTCATATAAGCGCAGTAATTGAGTCCCTAACCCTATTTCGCGATAAAATAGAGAACACATAAAATTCGTAACACTTCTTCTTGTATTCTTTATTATGTATAAACTGCAAAACGATGTAAATTTTGATTTTGTGTTATACAGAAACCCTAGGAGCCCCAATTCAACCATAGGAAGGCATTCTTGGCTGAGAACGTCGCTTAGGCGGACACCACCCTGGTAAGTTATCGTTTTTCACATAACACAACGCAGTTAAAAATATTAATTATCGACACTCGAACTCCGCGTTGAGCTACTCTCGCCACTTTCAAACTCGTTTCGTCGCAACAACTCCGAAACCTGGAGAACAATGATCAGACTGCCGTGCGAAAAAAAAAATCGCTCTCGTGGAACCGTTCTATATAGATTATGGCCACCATGTTGCTTTAGTAGACCGAAACAGATAAAGAACCTGTTCAATTTACGCAGAAAGGTATCTACTGTTATCTACAAGAAACTCGCTACATTTCCTCTTGCTGTAGGAGATGTTTTCACAGGTATCTGCGCAATGTAGAAGGAAGTTGTTAGAACCGAGTGTACGTAGAATATGCTAGACAGTGCATACAATACTTTGCAATATGCTATCGGGGATTGTGCCATGTGAATTTCGCTGATATCATAAGATTTACTTAACACTAGGTTTACGGACCACTAAAACTGACTATTTTACATTACTTTATCAAAATAACAAGAATGTGCTGTCCAAATTGTTAGCCATTTTTATTGAATAACATATACCCAGAGAAATGTTGAATTATTCCTCATGGATGCATCTTTAGTTTAATCAGTACAAATGCCAATATATTTTCAATCTATTAGAATTACTAGAGAAAAAAAAAGAACCTGCTAATTCGTTTCTATTTCGCGAAATAATTGCATAAAATGTTTATTTTGCATAGAGATTCGGAATTACGACTAACAAAAATTAGTAAAATCTTTTCTGGATAATATTTGCCTGAACAACGAAATCGATTCGACGGTTTTCTGTGGAAGCGTCTCCGTAGGTTCAACAATGGTAACACTCGTGTAAAAATATAGTCGACGCTGACATTTATTGCCAGAGGTATAGACGGCACATGGCGTTTCTAGCGATTGACCTACTCGCGGCATAACACGTTTAATAAGAGTGTATTGAACCAGGCCTAAATACATTTCGCATCGGATGAAAACCAAAAATAATCATGTGGGATAGCGAACAGGACATTATTATTTTTATGTTAGAAATAACATTGTTACAGTGTTATTGATATCGAACAAATTGTTCGCAGATCAGTATCTCAAGTAAATGCTCATTGTTTATGTTAAGAAATTTGGTCGCAGTTCTCATTTACATTTTCGAGACTTCAGCCGAAGGTTGGATGGTCGATGACTCAAACGGAGACCTTTCGAGTTGCTATGTACTACATATATAGTTGTTCCGATGACTAATTTTAACTCTGCTGAGTTCGCGATTCGAAAAATGCCTTATCGGGCTCTGTTGTATCGGAAACATTCTGTTATTTAATATCTTTGTTGGTATCTTTTACAAGAAATTATTCATCGGATACCCAGGTGAATTTTTGCTGACTTTTGTTACTCATCATTCTTGAAACTTTTATTACAAATAACTGTCGCGAGCATATTGTATATAATATTAACGAAATAACTGATGTTATCTCGTCCCCTAAACAAAAGATGTTAACAACATTCATCGTAGGAGAAAAGATATTGATTGGGTAAATTAATTTAGAGTTGAAGGACAAGAGACAGGACAAACATAGTCGAACAATTCTAAAATTCAAGGTAATTGTAATTGTATTCTAAAATTCAAGGTAAACCTTCAAAAATGGTTAGTTACGTGTTCAGAAATGTGAATAGAAACATTAGTGTATGCTTATGATAATTTTTGGAACTTAAGTAACGTGTTATGCGTGGGATACCTGTATTCTAAAACTGATGCTTGCGGAAGGTTAAAAAGAATAGTATGTCCTTGCCAGCGGTGGCATCGCCTTGTTCTTCGAGTTGCGCATCTTCCACAGTGACTAACGGTCGCTTCTTGGCTCCACTTCCGCTTGTAAAACGAATTTTGACCGCCAGCTATTTTCTTCGGTCATTCGTATCGGTTATAGAAACCTAAATTTGGTTCGACGTCAGTTGCGACATTTACGCCTTTGGCAGATGTCGCGCAACATGTGCCTCGATGCAGCGGTTCTCATTCGTTACAAAAATGCATATTTGCCAGCACGATACCCTAAGAAATTTTGTTAGAAGTACTAGGATCGGGAACCCAATTACTGTGGTGTACCAATTACAATTATACATATCATTTTTAATATTCATTATGCTTTAAAAATACGTATAATTAATATAGGCACAGTAATCGGTACCCCCGATTACTAAGGGTTTCTTAATTGGGTTTCCTACCCTAGAAATTAATAACAGAAGTAGCACTAGTACCTTCCTATTGGAAAACAGTACCTTTTCCCAACGATTCGACCACTTTCTTATTTCTCCTTTATACAAATTTTTGTTTCCGGTTTCCTTTTTGATTTTTATATCAATCAACCGAAAAAGGGTTGAATCAACGAATCGAAATATTTAATGCAACTGTATAAAAGACCGATTAACGTAGCGACTTTTCATTCAAGTATCATCGATTGAGAACCGCTGCTCTAACGTATACATTCAGACATATACATATCTTAGGTCACCTGTTATTCTCATAGAAAGTGTAGTATAGTATTCGATGTCTAGAGTGAGTCACAGAAACTGTCGCAGGTGAACTAAATTATGTAAAAATGTTATCTGTATTTAAAAAAGAATATTATATGTATTTTGGTCTGACATTGAATAAGAACAGTACAAATATTCTGGTCTGACATTGAATAAAAACATTAGAAATTAAATTTACTTGTAAACAAGCTTAATGGTGGCACAGTTTTTTCCTTATTCGTGTACTGGGCGATTGTTCGTTAAGTTTTTCTACGGGATTGTTTAAATTACGTACTTTAATGATTAAAGCTATTTAGGATTTTAGAAATGCATTTTCAACCTATCAAATTTTATTATTCAATAATCCCTTTGGATTTTCATGACCATATTACTCTGTTTTCAGTTCCGGAAGGAAGAGACTCAGTACCAATGCATTAGCAAGGTAAGAATGAATCATCACTTGTCCGACTTCATAAATAGGAACAGTACTCGTATCGTGTAAGACGTTGCGTAAGTCGGTTCTCTAAAAAAAAAAAAACATTTGCAATATCGTTGTAAAACCACTTGTAATTGATAATGAGTAATTTCCACGCGAAGTGTTCTATGCTTAAAAATTACTGAAAGTGATAACGTGCTTAGTGCAAGTAAAATTGTAGTTGTTATGTTATTCTTTCTAGATTAAAATCTACGATCAAGCAATCTCCCATAGTACAATTTTCATGTTTCCCATATCGTCTGCACACTAAGACAAATGATTCTGTTAAAATTTTCTTAACAACGCATATACTCAAATTATCATTGGTTTGAGTTTCCTTATTAGTACCAGAGTGTGAAAAACATATTTGTTTCAACGTGACAGCTGTCTGATAAATGTTGCCTGCAGTGTTGCCAAACGTGCATTTGCAATTTTCGAATGTGAATATTCTATGAAAAAATAAGAAATATTTGTGTTTCACTAAAAAATTAATTGTCTTATGTAAACACGTCAGTTTGTGCGACTGCGTGAAATAATTTGATCATCCAGTGTAATTAACGATTGTCCGAGTCTCGCCAGTCTGAACATGAAGGAATACTTCGACTGCAGATAAAAATAGCATGTAGTATTATTTAATGAAGATGATACTGTTTGCGAGGCTGGAAGGCAAATTTTCTAAAAATTCTCCCTCGACACGCAGAACCGGCATATTGACGTCACGGGTTAACAATAGCCGCGATGTAACTCACCGACGAGGAATTCGTAATTCGCAGAAAGGGACATCTCTCGGGGTGTCCTTATTCCACCGGTAATTTTCAAGTCAATCCTTTCGCGAAACGCGAAGCGACCGCAGACTTTCTAAAGCGTGGGCATCGGCTGCCAGCACACGCGCTTCCACAACCCATTTCCTTTTATGCTTTTACAAGTATGCGAGGAAAGATTGAGAAATACAGACGCGACAAATATTTACCCTAACAGCATCCACTACCGCAAGAAATTCCTGTTACTTTTCGTGCAACAATCTTCCTAACTCTGCGCGGACGAGTGCTGTCCCTTTAGTCAACAAATTCTTGTTCTCAAATAATATGAAATTTTCGTGAAACATTGCATCTTTTTCATAATTTATATCCAGTTTTCCAGTACATCATTTCTTTGTACAAGAAAAGTAGGCACGAAAATTCTATGAGATAAAAATAAGACGTTCCTGGTAACAAATAATAAATTTCTTTAATCGATAATGATTATCGATAATGAAAAACATTTTTCATTGAAACGTTTAAAAATCGAAAATTCAATGGAATAACTATTGTCCAGTGCTTCCCTATTTCTGTAACCTTCGACTCGCATACAATTTATAATTTCTATTGTTATCACAGCCAGCTATATCGAAGTGGCAGCTTCAACAGCTCAGGCAGAGGCTCAAACTGTGATCCCGCGGACGATATGTACAGCGATGTCTCCCTGGAGGAAGATGTCATTGATCTCAATCATAGAGTAAGTCAGTTTTTTCTGTCTATTGATATATTTGTTACCATAATACCCATCTAATTCTAATAATAGACATGAGCGGTATAGTTTCCCAATATTGATACTACCGAAAATATCTGTAGCGTTTTCAAATACATAACCAATTTCCAGTTAGAGTCATTAGTTAACACAAGTGTCCATAATAGTTACACAATATTAGAACAACTTATTTAATAATATAAGAATAGACAGAGATAAAAAAAATAGTGTGAGGTATATGTAGTAACGAGGCAATAAAAGTGTTAATAAAAACATTTATTTTATATAAAATACAAAAAAAAAAGATTGCAAAATACTTTCAAAAAGAGATGGTAAAAGGTTTGGAAAACTATTAGGTTCATTTTTCGTACACGAATATTAGTATCAACCAAACTACAGATATTGTTGTATTTGGTACTCGCAAAAGATTCCTAACACATGCTGCCGAAAATAATTATTGTTCCACAGTTGTTAAAAGTTTGCGATTCATAGCTTGATTCGTAGACACGTTAATGAGTTTTTTTAATACTGTTAGCGATTTGAATCGCGCACCAAGTCCCCCTGACCAACGTAATCTAACTTAATCAAGGTAATTCCAACTTCTCTTGGGATTGTTATTTAAAAACGGATTTCTTCATTCTTATGTAACACAGTCGTTGAGAATCGTACAGTTAGATTCACGGTAGTTGAAACGTAAAAACTGACAGAAAACGAAGTGTCCGAGAAGTTTTAATACTCCTCCCTGCCACGATGATTTTTCTTTTTCTATTACCGATTCGTTAGAAGCATAATTGCGGGATGACGAAAATACCTCCTGTTGTCTTCTGGCTACGTGACCCGACTCTCTAAGAGGCGAGGTTTTTACTTTTGAAAGTACCCTTCATGGTTCCCTGTGTTCTTTTCACGCGACACGTTTCAGCTCAGTTATTTATGGACACGGAAATACGGAATTTCAATTAACAATAGGAAGCCCTGGGGAGCTTTTTCCTGCTTCTCCGAGAGGATTGGCGCATCGTAAACCTTCGAATACGCAGGACATTGGAATTACAAAGTAGCATCCCTAGTCCCAGAAAATTATACGGCCCGAAGAAATACGATGCAGTCGTAAAAGCGGTTGGGGGTGCAACCTGTGCTGCACTCGAATGCGCTTCTCGCACAGTTTGACCCTCGCACAAGATGTCTCACTCGGGACTACCCTAAACCATCGAAAAAAAGTTAGAAATCAAAGTCGGCTTCAAGTTCCACCGAGTTCCTATCTTTTTTTTTTTTTTTTAGTCGTATATTTTCAATGGTTAGTGTAGTGTGTAATTTCGTACAAGTACTGAGCCTTTTATGGCTGAAAAGTATTATTTCTGGAGATAGAATAGCGGAACTGAGGAGCATCACGCGATCCTCAAATTAAAATATCTCCGGAATTAATGGTCTTTAGTCTTGAGTGGCTTGGCTGGTTTTTTGTGGAGATAATTGCAGGCTGCTTCGACTAAGACGTACCGAAATACGTAATTCAATTTAATAGAATACGGGTAATATCACGACCAGTTGAACGATTTAACTTTCATTTGAAACGGTTTCTAGTGTATACATACATTAAGATTGAATCTTCCAAAAACATGTACTGTGAAAATTAGATTTCAGGTTCTAAGATGATACAGAATCTAATAGTTTTACCACTTAGGGGAAAAGTGCAATGAGTAAATTATGGTTTAAAGGTCGCCACCGAAATTTCCAAAGTTAAATACGATAGAAATCCCATCATTTTGTGATCTTTATTTTGCAAAAAAATGACCATGCTCCATAGAACAGAGCACAGTTTCATGTTAGGCTAATACATATAGTAATTATTTTGCATAATTCTTTACGGAACACCCGGTATACCGATCCAACTACCGAACGGAAGTTCCCTGAACACTCATCGAGTCAAGATTTCTTTTAACCTAACCTTGGAAACAGTTGTACATCAAAATTATCGTTTCGTGGACAAGAGTGGGTTATTTTTTCAATTGAGGGACTTTGGCAGCGATGTCGAATGGAAGGAAACGCGATTCCTAGATCGTAGATGTGTGCTTCGAACTCGCCTTGTAGATCTCCACCGCGGTCGGGATCCTCTGCCGAAGATCACGTCGAGAACGCCAGGTTCCATCAGCAACACCCTGTTCATCAACCCCCTTACATATACTACCCGCCACCGGTAGCCTACCCGCCATTGAATCCCTATGGTCCCTACGGGCCCTATCATTCGGGAGGATACTATTCGCATCCTTATTGCACCGAACCAGCTCAGGAGCCAAAAAGCTCAGGCTCGTCCTTGATCGGCGTTATCCTTTTCGTTATCCTGGCACTGTGCGTGATTAGCGTAATCTTCTATCGATTCCTACCTCGCGATTCTCGAAGAAGATTGGACCCTAGGCTCCCTATCCTGACGCATCCACCGGTCCAAGTAAATCTTCATGCTCTTGATCTTTGAGTAGAGAGGACTCGCCTAATGCTGGACACTCGAATTTTGGTCATCCTCAGAAAGTGGATTTTGCATGTAGAACATAATTTATTAATATTTTCTTAACCCTTAAGCAGTACAGTAATTACCGAGACTGCGAAGCACCATACTAGAACCTTTTTAAAATTGAGAAATTTTCTTAGTTATCTTTAACTATAAAAGGCTAAATAATCCGAATGTTCTAGAAGTTACGAAACTCGATATTTGCAATTACAATACAAAATTTTGTTGGTGACCCCAGTACACCAGTTTCAGATACCTTAACCTTTTCATCGAACTTAATTGAACAGCTACCAATTTGAATCGTTTGCCATAAACTCGGTATTCCCAGGGTGCTTTCGAGACAGAATGAACTTTCAGACACTGTCATCTAAACAATTGAAACATAACGAGCGAGAATAAAGCTAATGACGAAGAAGTAAAGCAGGAACAATGAAATAAGCACCGACATTAGAACGTTAATTAATATGTTTCTCCGAATTTAGTGCGTGTACAATTTTATACGTATTGAAAAGAAAGATTGTTATGTGTCCGGTACTAGGAGAATTCCCTCTAATTGCCGTTCATTATTCACCGTGGTTCCCCCCGCGAGAGATAACAATGATACTCGTCGGTGCTCGTCATTGTTCTCAAGATGACGCGATCGTGTAGCTTCTGAACGCGGCGAAAACAATGCACGATGTTGACACGTCTCTGTCTGTTTGTCGTCTGATCGGGACACTGAGAACTCTCATCCTTTGGTCGGAATTGTCAATCATTTTCGCACTTTCGTCGCTCGTGTGATCGATTTTCTTTTTGGGTTAACACTAAACCTGCCACGGACAATATAATCGGTTTTTTCGGTTAAATTACTTAAATTGACTTCTTTATTTAAGCACATATTATAATGAAAATCGTACGGAGTTTAAATTCAATCTTCTCCCTCCTATAAGACGTTTCACTTTTACATGTTTTGTGCTTGGTAGGTTTAGTGTTAATACTAGTTGAATGTAACAGAAAATTGAATTTCATTATTTCATGACTGCACAATTCTGTTTCTTTTTTTGCTATCTACAATCTACTAATCGTCATCCTTCTTTTATGTCGATAATGTTGATACAAATCCTTTTATCTTTGAGTTACAAATCTGTATATCAAAATTTGTGCGATGCTATTGTGAACGCAAAATCTGCAATTCCCGACGAAATTAGAAATCAGTGCATCGATTACCTTTGAGCTACAAAACTCTCGGACGACGAGAGTTGTTGGGTCCATGTTGACCCAGGACTGTAGCGTTTCATTCAAATTCTAGTTGTCCAGCAGTCGGGTCAACTTTTAATCGTTAGAGATCGTTATCAGCATGTTTCGAAATTCCCGTGCGCGAATGGAATTCGCTATCGGCGAGAAGTAAAGTGCACGATCGTTTTTCATATGCAGGGCGATAATCGCGGGGACAGAGTACCCTAAACGGTAACGATACGCTGCCGGCCGCTAACAGAAAGGTCCGTCTTTTTGAACCTGTAGACCAGGAAGACGAAAAGGGACGCGAAACAGAATTTCCCGGCGGAGTTTCTCGTTTTCTCGAAGGTCAGTCGCAGCAGAGAATACCTTCCCTGCGAAGGCTGCGAGGATGATTCCGCGACGTATTCTTGCGACGCAGATTGCCTTGATCACGGTATCATAGAGATTTCGACGACGAAAAGAGTCGACGCTGGCACCGACGCGATAGCATCGACCGGCACGCGTTCAACTGGCACGTAAATCGACCGTAGGAGCGATCACGGATCGAGGAATGATCGATGCGAACGCCCCTGACGATACGCAGCCCGCGTTGCTCGACTCGTGGATACCACAAATTCGATGCGTCGCGAAAGTAAAAGGGAACACGCTAATTACCGCAGCATCTGAATTAAATCCTTGTGCAATTAGCAGCTCCTGATTGGATTACGCAGAAGTAAGCTGACTCCGGTGATCGCGTACAGGATGTTTCATGAAACGCGGCTGAAAGAATGAGCTCGGGAGAACGGCTACGGTTAATTAGGTTGATTAGTTTGGTACACATGGTCTCGGAGATATCGGTGACTTTTGTTGCGACGTGATTCATACTTTCTATACTTTTGTTGATAACATTTATCGAGCATCTAATGATACCATGCCACAATTTTGTGAAACCTCCTGTACACTTTTGATATTGAAAAATACTCTCTATTTAGTGAAATATTTATTACAGATTTGACTATGATAAGCTTGAAGAAGGTTCGAAAATTGTGATGAGAGCAATGAAAATGAATATGTGAAACGTTTTATAAAATGCCTACTCGAGTTTATAGGGCACACATCTCTTATCAAATAAACAGTTCTTCGCGAATGTTAATGTAAAAATGTTTGTACGTTGTGATATTTACCTACGTATAATTTTCTAGCGTGCACATTTTTGTAGTATAATAAAGTAGTCCTCCATGACGCTACAGCGTATAAACCTTATTTAAGAAGATTGTCTTGTTTCGTGTATATTTTGTAACTCAATTATTTGCGCATGACAAAAAGGTTCACGGTGTAGATGTCTTTGGAAAAAAACAATAGAAAGCCGGTATAATAGAAAAATACGATCGAGCGGTAAACAATCAAAATTAATCAGTCACGTTGAAAATGTCAAATTAGAAAATTATTCGTACAAATGAAATTATTAGTGAAATATTCGTTTCTAGTATGAGCTGCTGAGCGAACGTTGAATAAAAATTTGAGAAAACAGGTGGTAAAACATGTCCTGTGTCAGAGCAACACCTTCTGGAGGTCTTGTTGGATGGGGCGGATGGCCTTTCATAAGTTTTTTGATTACTCTTGTTGTGATTGCTTATCTCGGATTCAATTTGTACAAACGCTTTCTACCACAGCAACAACAGGGTGGAATTTAATTGAAAAGCGAGGATAATATCAAGCATTTTCATCTTACACGGTATTTCTGCATATTACATTTTATTAGACATGTTGTTAGACTTTAGTTGCAAAATTAGTTCTACATTTTCCTCCATTATATTCACTGCTTTATTTTATGTTCGATACAATATTAATTAATCATTGAATGTCTTGCCTGGCATAATAAATAAACTTTCAAGCAAGTTTCTCGGTCACAAGGTTAGATATTAGTATAAAATTAGTAACATTTATCAAGTTAATGCTTACTGCACTATACTTGCTAGTGGTTAACTTAAACGTGGGCAACATTGATAATAAATAGCCTCGAAGTATTTGTTAAAGTAGGTTACAGTTAAACGAAAGTTTGGATAACGGAAAAGCTTCACTAGTTGGAAAAAAAGTCAAAAGACATTGCTTCCTTACGTTACCATAATTATTAATTTTATAGTTTAATCGGTAAAGCTATCGATCAAATTTTTTGTTTAATGAAACTCTCTAAAGCAATGCGATATTAAAAGCCGGAAATTGTAGTATGAAAGAGAAAATAATCTCTGACACGGTTCTAAATTCAAATGAAGTGTGTTATACATACATATATCATATCGAACATATTCAATAACATACAACACGCTACGCAAGTTGATATCAGGGGCGTGTATCCGCGTCTGGCATGTACGGAAATTATCGCATTGCGTATACAGTGATTAAAACGGAACTGTTGCCTTATTACCACCATCAAATTTAAATACAGTTCATAATGTATGCATTACGTCGCTTTGTCGTGATATAATACATGCTGCCGCATCCCAGTAATTTAATATCATCCGGAAGAATACATTTTTCAATTTTCCGACATTTTCCAATTACATGTCTCTGAAACACATAGATGAATAAAATCTAGATGAATAGAAATCTGTTGAAGATTTGGGATTTTTCAAAATATCAAAAATATCCTGTATAACTAAATCGTACACAAAGTTTTAACCTTCCAACGACGATACCCGAGTGAAAAAAGGTTCGTCATCCGAGGATTAAATGCTGTAGAGAAAGGGAAACATGTATCAATTTTTTGTTATCTAAAAGAACTTTTTGATTTTGATTTTTTTTTTATTTTGTCCTCGGCTGATTGTGTTTGAATGTGTAATAATGTATACGTGCCACGGTATTCGACCTGCACCGGTTAAAAACGGAATCGGTGCCGAAGGTATAGGGAATCTTAATCGGCTAATTGGCTGTGGCGAGCAGACAAAGGCCAGGAAAAGAGCTTTCCGTGCTTTCTAACTGGATTTGCGAAGCGCGCGTAGGGGTGGCCGGTTACAGACTTTGTTCGATGTAAGAGGCGGCGCGATATACGTGAATTCGCGTCGGAGTTAGTCGATACGTAGTATACGGAGTGCACAAATAGCCTCGCGGCTACTCCCAGTTTACAGCGGGCGATCGAGACGAACGATTATGTTCGAAGTACGCCCGAAGAAACGGAAGTGCGCCGACTGTTGTGACCGCGACTCTCCCTACGTTCGTTCGGTTTCGATTATCCGGTCGTTCGAGTATCGGGCATCGAGGTTCCACTGGGTAATGCACGAAATTTCGAGGTTAGGTTAGTGTCCGAAGCAGTGTGTTGTGCGTGTGCACGAGGGGATATGGACAAGCGACGAACGGCGTGCTTGCACGTCGTTCTAACGGAATAGGTAGACCCGGTGTGTTTCGAGGCTGCGTTTAACCCGAGGAGGATGACGGTTCTACCTGACACAGGTGTGACGTGACAGATCGCGAATGCTGAAAATGGATTTGAACGTTTACGACGATCAAACGGACACAGACCCGGCCGATCATGAACACGATCACGATCACGATCACGACAGTCGAATAATATCCGGGGAGGGGCTGTCCCCAGGACCCGGAGCCGGCCTCGAGTACGACTTGTGGGAAGGACAGTTTCAGTTCGTCGGACAGACGCCCTCTTCCCGTGTTAGTCGGCTACCTCGTCGCCGTGGTCCTCGACTTACCGAGCAAGTAAGCCAGGTCGAGCCTTTATCTAGAAACGGTGGCGATTTTACTCCGAATGGTAACGTCACGATTTTAAATTGGATTCGCTCGAACACGCAAATGGTAGCGCGTGGGAACCACCGTACGTTTGGTCCAAAAAATTTTTACCATTCTTTGAGCGTATCTATCCGCAGTTTACATTGATGCGACCTTAGACCATATATACTTATAGATCCGGCTCCAGATAACATACCCTGTCCCGATATTATATCATCTACCAGATGACAGTTGTGGGCAAAGTGCTATAGTCGAAGTTAAATTGTTAGAGAGAAAAACAACGGAGTTGTCGCCTTATCTCATTCTGTATAAATATTTTATCACTCGGTCGTTTTTACTTTACTCTTATTATTGCAAATTGTGCTGGCTCATTTTGTCGATTATAATTTGGAAACAGTTAGATTTTAATGTTGATGTTGATAATATGAAAGCTGTATTTCTTTCCTCATAACTTACTTTATTTAAGAAAAAAGAATAGTAAGAATAACATATATGTCGAATACATTATTTTGAATTATCTCGTGACGTCGGTTGTGGGCACCAGTAAGCCGTTATCTTGGAATACTGCGTCCTAATGCATATTCTATACCAATGCCCGGTCTATAAGTATATATAAGTATGTATATGTGATCAAAAAACAGTTTACAGAGACTACGTATACATGCATCCTCTGTGGCAGTAAGTGTACAGTCTTCCTAAACAGTTTTTTCATCGCGTCATACGGAAATCGACTGTATACTTTTCGGCGGTTCATCGCACGCAAAAGCAACATCCGCCCTTCACCCTTTATGGACGCGCGTCTGCTGACATTCGCTCACGAAAATTTTTGATTCTCGGAACGCGAAATTGCTGTTGGATAGTATATTAGCCGTTAGTTTTGCTATTGGTTTATCTTCATCGCAGAAAGTTATTTTCGAGCAATTGAACGTGCAAATACTTTTTCGATCAACTGTACTTCGCTCGAACCAGTTCGATTCAGAATTCTAGTTCTATTAAACTGTTCTTATAGGTGCATGCTATGTAAACAACATTCCTTTTTAAATGTGTAGGAGCTACGTAATCGATTACTGCGATCGATTATCGAAGAACCTCGACACAACTTGAATTATTTAGATAGATTATTTAGACAATTGCAATACAAAGAAAATAATTGTAATATATTTATTGTATATTATTCTCAATTTTTGTGACAATGCAGAAACTGCAGTTCCATGCAGTTAAAAAGTAAATGAAATGATTATTTTGATGCAACGGAGCTGTGAAATTATATAGCAAGATTTAGACTTTAATAGGTATTTAATAGAAAATAATATACGTAGGGAGTATTGTATAATATTTAAAATTATATTTGAACGTAAGGAATACAGTTTCACCTTTACGGTAGGCATTAGCCATGTGTTGCTGGCGTATTTATGTTTAGTATTCTACCGATGGCTGCAGTGGTGCTCATCGACTGCTCGGTGGAAACTAATTATAGACACTTCGGATGCGCATTGGACCTCGATCTTTTTCTAGTTATAACTTTGTTTACTTAATAATGTGGAATTTTTATACTTAGTTAAGCACGTCTTAAAATATAAATAGTACAGATTATTTTTATACTACTAAAATACTACTACTACTAAAGTACTAAATATGTAATTATAAGGGAATTTAATCATTTAGCAGTTTTGCCATACTTTTAAACGTGCCCTATTTCGGCCTCTACCCGGCAGTTAGCCTTCCTAAAAATAAATTGTTAAAAAATAAAAGATATTTAGCAACGAACTTCTACACATTTGAATGAGTACAATGGTCAGCCTATTCCTCATTTCCAATGTATAGTTTCATTTCCTCGTATAATAAATTTAGAAAATAATATATTAACAATAGTAACGCTTAGGATGGCTGATTATAGGCTCAGACTACTGGAAAAATTCGATTCAAGTGAAAATTAGCGCTCGAGACTTTCAGGTATCTAAAATCCATTCATCGAGTGTCTATTAAAAAGTCTCAAGGTCTTTAAAATCCCCCTGAGCTTGACATTTTACATAGGCAGAAAAATCGACATTGAGTCTGGTGTCTCGCGACTGAGAACCACTAACGGCAAACCTTCGGAATGTATAGTCGCGTGCGCAAGTTTTTGAACAGGAGGTATTCGTCGACACGGTCGTCGTCAGTAGTCCGTCGTATTCAGCTACTTGACTTTCAAGGACCATTAAAGCGAACGCATTAAAGTAATTTTAATTGATCAGTAAAAGACAGTACAGTACCGGGAGAGTAACTACCGTGGGTCCGGAGTTCCGCGGCAGTTCTCGAGCAAAGGACTACGCCGTGTTTATTTAGTATAGTAGCATGTCAGATCTATTAATCGGTGAGGATAAAACGGGACAGTTACGTGTGGCGGGAAACCCGGCAGTTGTGCGCGCATCGCTGTGTCTCCAAAAAACTTTTTAACGCTTCGATTGCCGGATCGACACGCTGAAAAAAAAAATCTCGTGAAACCAAAGTTTAGTCGAATCCTATTTGTAAATTCTAAGGAATTTTAGTTTACACAAAATTGAGAAATTAACGAGATCGATATTTCAAAAATAATTTGTGTGTTTCCAGGTCCAAATGATCCAAGAACAAATGCATGCTTTAGTGGATACTCAATCGGTCGGCGAAGAACGCTACGCAAGAGCGAAGCAGGAAAATGCTACGTTGCAGGCGAGAATACTAATGCTGGAGGAGGCGACTAAGGATGCTGAAACTAGGGCCGAGGAAAGGCTTCAAGTACGTTTTTCACTTTGGTACTTCATTTCGGAAAGCTATTGCAAACAACGTCAAAATAGCGTATATTCGTCGATAAAATTGACATGGTAAATAATGTTTTTCTAGGCAGAGCAACGGAGGCACAGAGAATGGGCGAACCGGTTGGATCGCGAGCGGCAGCTGCAACTAGAAAATTATAATATAAAATTGCAAGCAATCGAGCTTGAAAGATCCGGTTTAAGAGACGAAATAGTAAGGTTACGGGAACAATTGGAAAAAGTGAAGTCAGAGAAAAATCGATTGGAGAATGAGCTCGAGGAATCTACGATGGAAACCAAGATTGCACGGGAAAACGAACGTCAAGCCATAAGTCGGGCAAACGATGCTCACCATCAGCTAGAAGCTGCCAGAGAAGAACTTGCGTTGAGGGTAGAGGACCAGCAAAGAATAGATGAATTACTGCAACAGGTGGCACAATTACGGACGCATAATAAAAGTAATAATATTATCGAATCCATCATTGCAATTAACAAAGTCGTTTTTTAAAATTAATCGAATTCGTTGGACGTGTTGCCGCAGGTCTAGAAGAATCGAGAGACGAATTGCAAGCTGCAGCGGCTCTGCAGGCAGGCCGTGAACTTTTAACGTTAAATCCCTGTAACAGTAATGCTGAGAAAGGACCTAGTCTTGCGGTAGAATTATTGGCTGGCATCAATCAAGATCAAGTACGTCACACATTAGATCTTTAACCGATGAAACTGTGAAAGATTCGATTAGTTAGAAATTGTATAATACAGGTCTCTAATGTTAATTGTATTTCATTATAGATGGATGGCCAGATTCCTGGTGATTATCGTGATCTTTGTAGCATATCCGAAGTATGTACCAAGTCATAGTTGTGATAATATTGTGTTTAAATTGTTTGTCTCGATTCTATTCAAATTGGTTTGTTGCAGATGAAACAAGCTTTAAAAGAGCAGCAAGAGGTCAACACTCAATTAAGAGCATACATTGAAGGAATCTTATTGAACATAGTAGAAAATTATCCTCAATTGTTAGAAGTAAAGCAACCACACTGAACTATTTCATAAATAGTCGGTGATTATATTTAATGTAAACACATTGCGGTCCGTGGTCCATGTTGAACTGTAACGATCTCCGGTTCAACTACGTAAAAGCTGTACTACGTACTTAGTCATACTTTTTGTTAGATATAAACGCAGATATGAAAACTGATTAAATCAAAGTACTTGAAGTTACTTTAACGTGAAATTTAAATTTTTTCCAATAAATACGATAAATTTTAATGTTTGCGTAAGCTTCTTTTAACTTTTGTGTGTGTGTTCAATAACAACAGTTGTATTTTTAATTTAAAAAATCGTGTACCGTATACCCGCGAACTTCATTTAACATATACTTAAATATTTTTCTTGCATGTGATATACATCGAAAGAATATTTTAAATAGAATTTTGCATTACATTAAGGACAGTAAAAAATGCGAGTTCCTTTTCACAATGCATTTTAACATTTTTTTGTCAAACTACTTAATCATGTTTTTATCATTTTTTTAAGGTTACCAAGCAACGATATTCTTAACGATAGAAAGTACATCCTATTTAACATTACATTAAATTAACAATACATGTATATTAACGTTACCAAACTGTCACGACTGAGAATTTTTCAGCAACCGCAGTGCACTGTTAGTGAAGTAAATGTAGTGATTTCGGATAATACCGCAGCGTATCGTAATGCCAATATTCCTTTCAAACGATCACTTGGAAGAACTCCAATCAAATCACTAAATTTATTTCACTAACATTGGAAGAAATAGTCGTGTCAGACGCGCGTTGTCCGCAGACCGCAAAATAAAACGCCGTTGAAGGACCGCAACGTGTTAATTGTTTGAGGCAGTTGTACATTACACCTCTTTGTTGAAAAGTTCATTCATAGATTTATACGAGCAACTTTGTCATACTACACCTATACAGATACTACATTGGAAGTAATTTCCGTCCATGCGAATTTAAAATTTTAGCGACATAATTAATTTGATATTTTCACTGCCATCGTTTTACTTCAACTATACGCGTCTTTTATACAGAGGCAGTGGCCGGTTAAATATTTGCATTATAGTTTACGGTTTACTCTAGAAATTTATACTGAGTAATATTGTCACGTCCAATTCTTAAAGCGCTAAGATCCGCATTGCTGGCAATACTTATGCATCTTGTATTAATCCACTCTGACTTTAATAATCGCATGATTACAGGATAAAGCCAGTTAACTTATTGTGGTTCCGATACCAACTTGTACATTTTTGTTATAAATAACTACGGCCTATGTATCTTCAATGCAACAGTTTTTCTAACAAGATATTTAGTAGCCAATGCAACAATAATATGTTTTTAGATGAAGCAACAATTCATCGTTCGATTTTTCATCTCTCGTTTGTCGGTTCAGATTAAAAAAAAAAAGTTAATTTAAATGAAACGCTATAATGATGCAATTGTAATGCATCGTCCAATTATGGCATGAAATACCAAAATATTAGAAATTATTAAATAATTTAAAAATGATAAAAATGTGATAGCAATATTTTCGCAATGTAATATTAACTGTTAAATGTTTGAGTGATGCAGCAAGTGCAATATGCGGCGCACATTGCGTCGACCTCTGCGCTGATGTTCGGACATCAGGACGTTACAGTGTAAGAAATGTGCATAATAATTAGAAGTTACTATCTATAGTAAGTCCTATCTGAATTTATTGTCCAGAATAGATTTTACAATGAGTTCTAAATCAAATCGTGAATTAGAAAATTGTTTACCTCGAATTACAATTAGGTATCGACGATTTGCAATATCGTCAAATTTAAAAGAAGCGAATACCGAAAAACTTGTTTAAATTTAAAAGATTATATAGCGAAATGAAATTGATTTTCTTTTATATCTTTCTAAAGAAAAAAGAATAAAGCATTAAACTTGATAAAAAGTTATAGCATTTGGAGGTATACTATATACCTAACATCCAATGTATTTTTGTGTCACTTGAAACCTTATTACATGAAATATTATTTGTGACATAGTGATAGATTGTAATCATGTAATCATATAATGGGGTGTTGGGTCTATCTTGTACCTCGATTGTGCTTAAATTATTCATAATTGTTGTTTGAACGTTGTTTTTACATGAGTCGCAGATAATAGTAAAGTATACTAATTTTGTTCAGATTATAATTCTTGATAATAATGACATTTTTCCACTTTCATAAGCAATAAATAAATATATACAAGTTGTTTGTCATTTCAACTGTCATGAACCTAATCGAGTTGAACCCAAGCTAGTTGAGTTTTTGTTTATAAATTGGAAATTTATTGAATCCAGAGAGGATATGAGAGTGTTCACGCCCGAGATTTTTGTGCCTCCACTTTTAGTATGAAACAGAACCTACACCTACGTTACCAGGGAACAGATCCCACACCATTTTTCAGCACAGACGAGGAATAAGACTAGACCAATCACCCAATGTATTTTTTTGTCTCACGTCCGCGGGGCCCCAGAGCCATCTAGAGCCGCCTTACCTAAATACCTAAAACCTCGAGAGTGAGCACCCTCATTTCCTCTTTGGTAATGTTGATGGCGCGTCGGTAACCATGTTGTCGCACATGGTAACGTCCAGTAATATAAGGTCAGCGTCATCTAGCGGTAGACTTGGGAACCCATTGGTAAGAAATATCCGAATTTAGACGCAAGAGGCGCCACTGTTGTGCGGCGAGAAATACCGATAACATACCGATAACATTAATATCATGATAATAATAGGAGGAATGTAATGGTTAATATCTTATACCTAACACTTCCTTTGGCAATAATAATGAACATTAAATAAGGCTAAAATTGGGTTTTGGGACAGTTATTATAAAATATGTTGATCTATTTCTGCCAATTGATCAAAGGTGGCGCTACTGTAGTTTCCGATAAAAACCGACTGTTGGTAACATTTGTCTACCAGTTTCAGCGTTTTGCCACTACGTCAAGTGGCGCTATTTTGAGATTTTACGGAGCAAATGATTCGTGCCGCTGATTACACGGCGTCTTCTGTGTAATCCGGCACGAATCACTTGCTTTCATAATAAACATTGTTTTTTCAATAATAAATAGTATCTTTTGCACGATGTACGTTCCGTACTTTCCCGTGCGTTCCTCTAATTTTATTTAGAATGCTTGCTCAGCCCTTAGAAATATCGAATTTCATTTTATTTCATACTATTTTAATATAAACGCGATTCTAAAATTCTACCCAGCGGAAGTCTACTAATGAAATTTTCAATAATTATGCTGTACCAAAAGGAATCTTAAAAGTCTTCGTTCACGTTATAATTACTGGGGATGACTCGTTGGTTCACAATTGAAATTACTGCCGTAGTTGGAGGCTTCATTAAACAGTCTTTAGCGATGGATCATTATAAAAATTATAAAATAATCGCCGGTAATAAAATTTCTCCGACACAGAAATACCTTATGTCTCCTGGAGAAATCAAATAAAATACATTCACGTTCAGAATGTGTTCCATCAATTCCGTAGCGGCGATTGCTGGTAGCTATGGTGGTTGATCAGCTGATTGAAGATCTTCTGGCTGTTTTCGGTGGAATTGTTACGGGGAGCCAAGCCGTGTATATCCATGCAAGCTATAAAAGGCGATTAATAAGCGTGCAAAGGAGGGAACAAGCCGAGAATTACAGCACGGTATCGGAAGGCGAGATCGTGCCGACATCGCAAAAAGCGGATGACGCCGGTATTTTTAATGGGAAGCCGAAGGCGAGCTGAATAGAACAAGCTTTCGGGGAGCGAAGCGACACTCAGTTTCTTTGATCAATAATGAAAGTTCTCTCCGTCTCGGTTTCGCGTTCTTCTCCCATTTCACCGTCTCCTTTGGCCCCGAGCTATTGGCTCGCTTTTTCTCCTCCTTCATCCTTGCTTGGTCTCTATTTTATCTTATACATTTTTAACCCTTATCCCGGCCCCAAAGCGGGGAGGACGAGCGCGCGCGGCCGTTCACGACCGGTTCAAAGCGAAAGCCAAGTTCTAACAAGCCTCGAACTCTGAGGCACCCAAGGCTCCTCTCTCTTCCTCTCTCCCTCTCTCAAATAATCCACTCCTCGATCCATTCGTACGAAAGCCTTTTTGTAGGAGGCTCCGGTGGCCCCTGTCCTTGGGGAAGAGGATCTCAAAGAATTCCAAGCTCTCAGTGGACTTCCCTTCCGCCTGGACGAACCGGGAGCATGTACATCGATTATTTCTCCTAATATTGGACATTTCTTAAACTCGGAACACAATTATTAATTAAAACGTCGACAGGAAAGGATGGATAAAACGATTCCGGTACAACTATGAAAGAGATTGCTGGTCGTTGCGAAACTAGTATTTCTTCGCACACAATACTCATAGATTTCAACACTTCATTACTCATTAGCCGAATACACTGTATTTCCGTAAATACTCCATCAGAAATATGCTTTCCACGGTCATCTTGCGGATATTTCATGCTCGTATGGTACAGGAACCTACAACATATATTCTCAACGCCACTAATAACGTTGCAAATATTGTTCTTTCTCAAGTTGTGCAGCCAAGACGGACCTAAAGTGTAATTTATAATCCATTAAAGTTATCAAGAACATTGCAGATATCACTTCGGTCAGTCGAAATTCGGCGACCCTCTGACAGGATTTCGATGTTATGGTGCTTTCAGAACTGTGTCGTGATTTTTCGTGAAATGACCGGCTGGAAATGCGAATTTTAAGGATCTGCGTTTAGGATACAGGTTCCCTTTGAGGTGGGTCACAAGGAGGAATAGGAGAAGAGGCGCCCTTGTCTTCCTCGACCTAATAAAAAGCCTCGAGAAGAGATCGGCGAGGCTGGGCACCGGCATCGGCTTCTCGTTTCTTTGCAGTTTCGTCGAACGCCCTTGTTTGCGACGGTGTACACCCTGCGCGGGGGTGTGGGGGGTGGGTAGGTGGGTCGCTGTCCTCGCGTAGGATACCGGGGCGCTAAACAAGCCGTGCACTCGGGGAACGAGAAGGAAAGACGAGGGAGGACTCGCACAAAGCGTCGGTGGGGCGACGTAGGGGGGGGGGGGGGGGGCGGCGGCAGGGTGCAGAATAATGCTTAACAAGCCGACTTGAAAGGACGGCCGCCATTTTGAGTCAATACTTGAAAGTCTTTGCTCATTAAGAATATTTTACGTCTCCCTCTTTCAATGGAATCACCCGTCCTCTCCTCGCGGCACCCCCTTTCCGCCGGTTGCCCTTTCTTTTTCTCCACTTTTTCGCTTTCTCTCACTCCTCCCCCTTTCTCCCTGTCATTCTGGGTCCACCCTCCGAGGGGGTGGTTGCACCCTTGAAGATGGAAGTTATTTACACGGCACTCGGAACCACCTTCCACCATCGCAACCCCGTAACCATTCCCTCGCCACCTCCGCCCACCCCCGCTGTTGCCTCTATCGGCCATCCCTTTCGTTCAAGACGCATCCACGCTGCTGCCACCCCACCATCCCCATCCCCTTCAGGATATCTCACCCTCTTCTTCACCCTCGACGCTCCGCTCCACCATAGACTCCCGATAGCCAGCGCAATCCCTGTCGAGGGCAGAAAATTCCGACTTCACCCGTGGAACCACCCCGTTGGCCAACCCCCTCGCTCTCCGCTCGTAATCATAGTCCCATTTCGCGGCGTTTTTCTTAATTCCTACCCAATTTCGCTTTTAGCATTTCAATTTATGCGCGCGAACCGATTCGCCAGGCGTGTCAGCTCTTGGCCCCGAATCGATTCGCCATTTTTACATTTGCGATTCGCTTCTTCTCGCGCAACAATCTCGTATTGTCGATGATGACTTTGTAACCGAAACAAAGATAGATTCAGATTCGTTCACGTATTTGATTGATCCATACGTGACCATACTTTAATCAATTTGTTAAAAGTACATGCCTTAACAATTTCGTATTGCGACATGTATTAACTCTTTACCTACAATGGTTTAACGCTCATACGTTCCTCAGGGTGAAAATCCATTCATCCACTATTTTCATATATTGTAAAATGATTGATTCTGTCTGAAATCTTGTGTGAGATGTATGTCCCTAACCCTTTAACTGGTATACCGAGGTCTCTAATGCCGCCAACGAAATTCCTGTACGCTAACTTTCGCTACTGTACGATAATTGCAAATATCAAGTTGCTTTAACTTCTTCACAGAGAATTTATACAAAATGTTACAAAGTATGACACACTTCGTAATCTGTGTAGACACCGTACCACTAAAGGGGTTAAATTGCGACGTTATAAACAAGACATAATTTTTTGATTTTCAAGCATAAAGCAAAAAGTGGATGAGACATTTTATGCGACTATTTCGGAGGAGCGTATGAGGGTTAAAACACACGCTTCTATAGGATACAACGAACATTTAGTTTATATATAGCAGTTGAAAACTACCGTGTAAATAACCAGTTGAAAACTTACCCTTACTAAGTTCCTTTAGCGTGCACTTTTCAGCGAAGTCGATTGCTTATCAAAGAAACAGAAGGAGCGTTTAAAAATTCTGGTTCGTAGCCTATGAAACCCGAGGCACGAGAGGGTTAAACATCCCCGCGGACTTGTCGCAGCGTTCGTTAGTCGTAACGAACGTTCCAAACAATGAGGAGGCCGGTCGTTCGAGTTTTTAAGTCATCGCGAAGGTAATTCGTCCACGGGTCCCTGCAACACCGTGCCAGAAAGACAATAGCGGCGTTACTAGCTCTGCCAGGGGATGCTGGCAGAAGAGAGAGAGAGAGAGAGAGAGAGGGAGAGAGAGGGGTCTTCGGGGTCTGTAAAAATAAATCACGCGTGCAACGTCGTCGTTTCTCGCTCAATTGTATCAACTTTAACCCCTTTATTGTATCGCTCTTTTTTTTCCGTCATTCTTTCCTCGCCGTTTGACCGGATTCGACCCTCTCTCTCCTCGCCTCTCCTCTCTCTCTCTCTCTCTCTCTCTCTCTCTCTGGCTCCGAGTGAATCAGGTTCGGAGCTCGGCCGTGCGAACAATCGTGCGCGCACGGAACGGCAGAAAGCGCATATAATAAGCTGCGGAGAGAGAGACAGAGTGGAAACAAAAACTGGTCTCGCTTGGTAAAACAATAGGGGGTTCCTTTTTCCTAGGGAGAGGGAGAAAGAGGTGAAAGGAGCTGCGCGCGGCGGAACGGAGAGGGTAGAGAGAGCGCAACCCCATCTCGCAAAATCTCGCGGGCACGGAGGACGTGTGTGAAATTCAAGAACCTGTAGCGCCGGTGAAGAACAAAACGACGGTGCCCAGAGCAGCTGCATGGTGCATACGTTATTAGTGCGTCGTTTTGTCCTTCGCGAGACTTACTCGCGTCGCCGAAATAAAAAGATCATCGTAACCCCGTGAGACGAGCCTCCCTATACCTCCCTTCTGCTGCTCCGGTTCGCCCTCTCCGTTGTCTTTCTTCGTCCTTGTCCCTTCCTCGGTTCTGGGTCTCTTTCTCGGCTCGCGGAACAGGTTCCTCTTTATTCGGCCTGCTTATTATACAAGTTATTGTTTTCGCCCGAGACACGAGAGCCCCGGCGAGGAGTGCCACCAACCTGGAACAAGAACCGGAGGAAAAAAGAAGCAAGTCCTCGAGTGATTCTCTCTCATGCGTCCCCCGGTCCACCCGGGGCCGCACCAAATAATTATCATAACTCTGTGTATCGGGAAACCCGTTTCAAGTAGCGACCCCCTGCCCCCCAACCCCCCTCTCTCGTTCTCTTGGTCTATCGCGAAATTCGCGGGGATTCTCCTCTCGGCGAGAAATATGGAATAAATTTCTGCCTCGCCTCTTTCTTTCCGGCGTCAAGAGACTTTTCGCACCCCGTCTTTTCTCGGCCTCGTCTTCTCTCAGGTTTAAGCCACTGTGTCGCACCGTCGATACTCTCTTCAGGTCGTTCAATCGCATCTTCTTGGGCACCGGTTTCCCTGTTCAAAGCCACGAGATGCCTCTCGTTTTTACTAAACTACACCCGTTTAAATAAAATTAATGGTTTTGTAGGTTATTTTATGGACACTAGAATGGGGGACGTCTACCTTTGATAATTACTAGACTTTATGCATTTATGGCTTGTGAAGATTTTCAAAGAATCGGAGAACATAACATGCGATAGAATTTAGTAAGATTTTTAGGTATTTTGCATGTACAAAGCCTATTCTCATTAGAAATAAAATTTCATGTGATTCCACTTTCTTAAATTTTGTCTACAAAAATTGAAAATTGCATAAACATCAATAATTACAATAGACAGGTGGAGCTTTACGAGGAACAGAAAACGGATGAAAATATATTTCTTTGTTCGATAATTTTAAAAAGTCGAAAATTATGATTACACGATACTGCATTTTCTATTCTAAGAATTTTAGTAAGTCAAAAATAATATACCATCATTGTTCTTCTAATATGTCAGGTTTGTTATCGATCAATTCATTTTTATGATAAGTCCATAAAATCTTCTAGTATCAATCAATTTTAATATTTTTTAATTTCTAGTTCAGGAGTAGTTTCTATGTTCTTAAATTTTTATTTGTAGCTCGTGTGTATCTTAATCGATTTCAATGAAATTTTCAGAATGTGTATAACTAATATAGTTCTACAAAACGCACACTTTAAATTTTCATTACAGGCTCAAATAAAGAAGTTGTAAAAGGTGCCATTATTATTTTTCCATGTAATTCCTACCAATTGCAATTCCTTCTAAATCATTCTTGCACATCATTTGGAAAACCAATTCTTCTAGTTGCTCAAAAAAAGTCAGTTCGTTTGATTCAATTTAGAAAAAGTTAGACTGCTTTAGAGAGCGTTCGAATACTTTTCTGAGCCTGTGTATATTATTAAAGAAATGGCTAAAAACTTGGATAGACATACCAATGCTTGTTATTTTTACGAAGCTACGTAGAATGGTGACTTTTACTGCTCCGTGAATTTCGTGTGTCCAGTACTTGAAGAACACTCACCTAATTCAGCAGATAGGTGAACAAATTTGTCAGCGTTGATCGAAGAATTCCGAGACACCCAGTATGTCATCTTACACTCTGATGGACAGTGGTCCAGTGGTGGAACCCTGGGTAGCAGGGCCGGCGCAATGGCGATCAATGGCAGATGTCCAGAGGCGAGTGGAAAAAGGATTTTTTTTTCTGGGCGCGGGCTCCTATGGTCCCGTCCAGGTGTCCATTGTGGGTCCGAGCTAGGATTCTCAACCCTTAGACTTTAACCCTTTGGCCGCACGCATCCGCTGGCAAGCACCCATTTACCTATCCTGAAACAATGCCGGCCGGACCGCACCCCGGATGCGCACGTTTATTAAGTAATGTCCCCCTATGGTTTTACGCTCCACAGCTGCCTTCGCAAAAAAAAAAATCACTGTTGCTTTTGTCTATCGCCTGCTTACTGTGACGCTGCACGTAAGAATCGTTACGTTGTATCGAGAGACTCGATCTGCTCGCGGAATCCCGCTGCTCGGGCAATTACAATGGCCCCACCCGTTATTCGAATCTAATTGGAGCGATTTTCGAACTCGTTCGAAAATTTCTTAAAAACTGGGATTTATATATTTTCGTTGAATTTTGCGAGCCTTTTGTTCCAACGTTACCTTTGATTTTCTAAAGATGGAGAGAAGCTGTCGGTAAAGGACACAGTGTCCAAACATTTTTTACTGCGTTTTAAACATTTTAAACGGACGACAATTAGTAGTTTTGGTTCAGGGTTTATCAACTTAGAGGAATCGATGATATTCGTATTATAATATTCCGTTCTTTGATTTTAAGATACAGGCACTGAATCACCATTTTATACTGCAATTTCGTATAGTAACGTTGAGAAACATCGTTATATTATTTTGTTAATTTCGTTCGAAATATTTAATATGGATATTGACAGTTTTGATGAGCAAAAAGATTGTAGGAGTTCGAATGAAATTTTCATCGTTCAAAATACACTGATTTCATACATAAAGTATACAGGTACTGAATCACCATTTTGTACTGCAATTTCATATAATAACGTTGAGGAGCATCGTTTCATAATTTTGTTAATTTCGTTCGAAATATTTAATATGAACATTGACAGCTCCGGTGAGTAAAAATAACCGATTGTAGGAGTTCGAATGAAGTATACAGAATCACTTTTGGACCACAAGTTCGTATAGTAACGTTTATTATTTGATTTTATGTCTGCTTTATGCGTTCGTCCACCTCCGACTATTTGGTACTGTAATATTAGCGTTTTAAATGTTTAATATGAATATTGACAGCTCCGGCGAGTAAAAAGAATCAATTGTAGGAGTCCGAATGAAGTATAGAGAATCACTTTTGGACCACAAGCTCACAGAGTAACGTTTATTATTTGATTTTACGTTTGCTTTATTCGGTGAATAGAAAATTCGATGGCCACTCAGTCGGTGGATTTAAAATTTTCAGAATTTCAGATGCACGTTGAGAGCTTCCTGATAAATTAATTAGACGAATATTGATGAATTTTGCTTTTCTGCCACGTTAAAAAAGACGGACGACTGTCGGACCGTTTTTGCCAGCGAAGATACCGAACAATGTTCATTGTCAGACGATGCTCCTCTAAGGACCGGTTTCTAACGTCAGTTTCTCAACGAGAAAATCTGCATACCGTGTCGAAGGTCCAGTTTACGTACAATGAATCAGCACACGAGCGGAATCCTATGGAATCTTGAAGGGGTCACATGAAACCTGACCAAGTCCACGGACTTACCCCACCATGTGGCCAACGAAAGGGTGGTCTTTGCCATTCGAACCAGTCCTACATTCATGCAAAATACAAGAGGCCAGTTGGAAAACGGCCGGCCATCATATCTCCACGTTATTATTTCGACGAATTGTCTGCGCGAAATTTCGTGCAAATCAGTGAAACAAATTGATGGATTTTTGAGTGGCGAGAATGGACACGAGAAGGAAAAAACAAAACGGAGGCAGAAAATAATTGCATAATTTCTGGAGCAATCAACGAAAATTGATTTCGGTCGATCGACGTTTAAATTGTTACTTTAATTCGCGACGTTTTATTTATTTTATAGGTGACTATCAATTTTATAATTAACGTTCGTCACGATGAAAATGTGCTGTGCTTCGGTGTGTTCGTAAACAGTGAATTATACTAATGTTTCTTAAAAAATGTGTCCAGTTTTGAAACAGTATGAAAACAGTATGAACTTGCAGTATACTCTGGCGAAAATGGCGGTACTGTGAGTCATCGTTTCGCTGATATAAGAATTGTTTGAACAGTGTGGAGCCTCGAGGTTTGCAGTATTGATTTTTTAACGAAAAGTCACTTGAAAAAATCTATTTCTATCCCTATAATAATCGCGTATGTAAATATCGATTATGGTAGGCGACGATTTGTTGTAAATTTGTCTAACGAGTAGGGTGTTAGAAAATCAGGAAAATAGTATTTTTGTATGCTCTAGTCCTTTCTCTTTCAATCGGGCTTTTTTTTCGCGAGGAAATTCAAAAATTATAATCTTAGTAAGCCTATAAAGATGGCGTCCGGTAGTAGATCGAAACATCACAAATGCGTGAATTTTTAGGTTCGTATACAGTAATAAAACAATGCTTGAACTGTCGGATTTTTATGAGATTTTATCCTAGAACGTGTGTAGATTAATGTGATATTATTTAGAATTGTTGAATTAATTTCTTACCTCTGACAAAATATAAAATTCGTGTGTGATCCACCAGTACGTCGCCATGACTGCCTGGACGAGTGCACCACTATGTTTCACGATCTGTCACCGACTGTAATTTGAGAATTTTTGCAAACTGAGCAAGGTTAATTGAAAGAGGGAAGATCATAGAATACGAAAACATGTTTTGTCAAATTTCTTTAACATGTGAAGGATAATATTTCAAAGGTAACACAAAAACGTGGTAGGCATTGGCCGATATTGTCAACCTTGAGAGTTTGAATTGTTTATACAATCTCAACACCAGCAAAATGATGACTTACAATATATTTTAATTTAAACGTCTTCTAGTGACCCATAAAAATTAAATAATTCCCAAAATTTTCGTGAAAATAGTTTTATAGATCTTGGAAGACTGTTTAATGACAAAGAAGCCTTAGAACTATTATTTTATTTCTTTATACAATAAACAGTTGAAATATATTTTTATATTATCTGCTATTTAATGTTCATAAAAGGTATGTTTTTTGTTTGATCTAATCTAATATTTCGTTTTGTACTTTGCTGTGTCCGAAGCCAGAAAGATTAATAAATTTCATATTTTAATAAAAAGAACAGATGGTAGTTTTTCTATAGCATTATGATAACCGAAGTCGTTAAAATTGATAAGGGTTCGAAAGACTCTCGTCTCAATTTTTCAATGGATGAATAGAAGGATGCCGTTTGGCGCGATCGATAACGGCGTTTCGCCAATTAATGCAATTAGTAAAAACTATTTCGGGTCGAGGGTTTAAGGCGATGACTTTAATCCCTGCAGGATCAATTAGTCACTGATTAATTTTCGCGAAGTATCCTCTCGGCCATTTCCTCGCCGATTGTCTGTGAAATTATCGCGCGTAATTCAGACCTCATAATGATCAAGTCGACTTTCCTCCCTTGAACTTCGATGAAGTTGCAGTCCATTCTTGTTCGCGCCAAATTACAGCTAATTAGGACCGGATTCGAAGGGTGACTCTTGTTTCAAAGTAGGTACGCATTTTTCATTAAGAATTCAGGAAGCCGCTGCAATTGTTGCTCGGTTACCCAGGCCAATAATTAATTAAATTACCATGGAATTACAAATCAAACGTACATTTTTATTAACAATCTTCGTTAAGAGCTCGCAATATTTATGTTGGAGTTATTGACAAATTTATTTAATAATAATTAATAGGATAGAAGGAAGCTACAGAGAGAAATTGCCTAATTAAGTGCTAATTAATGAGGTAAATTTTAATACCAAATAAATACAAAAAGAAACTGGATAAAGAGAACATTGTGTTAACAATTAATAATACTTTGTCTACTTAGTAATAGTCTGAAAGAAAATCTTTTTTGAAATAAGAATCCTAAAAGAAATGATTAGACTTCGTTGCTGAGGGTGATCTGTTGATTCACAAATAATATTGCCATTATTATGGAAAAATTGATTTAGAAATTTTCAGTTTTCAAAAATCATTGAATTTTCAATTAGTTATATCTACTATTGGTTTCGGTAAAACAAAGATGGAACTCTGTTAGCTCTGTATTTTATCTCCTTAACATTTTTATAGGACCTAAAAATGAACTATTTTTGTGAAGATATTTGTATATTTCAGAATACAACGTTTATTATAAAACGTTGGTCTTTTAACTCAAATTACGAAGATAAATAAAATGGTTTTCGTGAATCTTATGCAACTGCGTATAATATACGTTGTAAATATTTGTATATTTCATTATAAAACCGTTTTTATATAAGCAACCAATAAAATTACACGATTTTATACGATTTTAATCCCACAAAAAGCTGCAAAAACAATAAAGATAACGGAAGAATTGGATAATGTTGCCATATTATTCCCGACTTATTCAAATTATTAGAAGAGGAAATATATTTTTATTCAACTTCTGTTCCCTGCAATCGACTTGGAAATTTTTATTTTGCTCAAAGATCCTACTGAAAAAATCAAGATTTATCATAGCCACTGTTATTTTACCTTATGCTTCGTAGGTCCCAGCAAAATTTTGATTTGCTCTGCCTACCACCGTGCGAATTAATATTGAAATCTAGTAAAACAAAAAAAAAATGGTGTTAACGCGTTAATTAAAATAACTATCGCGTGTGGATAATATTAGTTAAAACACGATCTTACCAACCGAGGGGTAAGAAGTCGCGAGTCTTGGAGTGCGGGAGCAACAATCGCGAACGAGGGCGTGATTGCTTAAAATGTCGACCGCGGAATCATTCGCCGTCACCCGGTGGGGCAGGTGGGTGGGGGGCGGGGGTGAACTCGGAGGAGTTAGATCCCACCCAGGCCTTTGTACATCGAAGGTATGGAGCCATTGATTTTGAATATGTAATCCGAGGCATTTTATTATTCCGTCGTACTTGGCCCGGGGTAGGGGGTGGCGACCCTCTGTAGTCAGGGGCGGTTCGACCTCCACCGCCATCGACCTTCGTCCCTGGTCAGAGAGAGGCTGCGAAAGGGGGAGGGGGGTGGTTAGTGGGCTGGGGTTGAAGAAGACGAGGGGGGCACCGAGGGTGATTCGATTCTCCGGCAACCAGCACACTCTCTCTCGCGCAAACAGGGGGCACACCACCACCACTACCACCGCCGCCCTCGAGTTCTTGACGCGTGATTGAATATTTTTTCGCTGTGCGCGATTGGTTCGTCGTACCGGTGGCAGGCAGAACAAACGAGTCTGGAGGAGATGGAGGGCGCTGCTCCGGGAGAGGGTGGTTGGCGGTGGTAGCTGCAGCCACCTGTCAAGCAAAAGAATCGCCATGGTAACCGGGGCCGCGTCGCCATCGGCTCTCTCTCCGAAGGGACGGAGGTTCCACGGGGGTTGGCGACCCGGTCTTCTCTCTCTCGTAGGGGTGCCCGCGGGGCTTATATTGAATTTTAAGGAAGTTCCTGCCGGCGGAAAAGACGACTCGCCGAATTATATTTATTCGGGCCTGTCTTGCCTTACCCCATCGATCTTCCCCTTTTTTACAAGCCGAGGCACCGGCTTCGACTTCTCCGGACCTCGGCTCCTCGCGCGCCGGGGATTTAGGCTACTCGTTGTACTGCTGGAGAATCGATCGCTTCTCAGAAAAAATATTAACACGTCCCCGCACTGTTTCCTGTCCAGAATCTAGATATAGACTCTAGATCGACCATCCGAAACGCACTTTGTTTTTGATTAATATTTATTTCCTGCTACGCGAAGTTAGATGGAGAGTTACAATACTCGTGAGGATCAATTGATGTTATAGTAAAACCTTGAGTATCCGAACTAGACAGAGGAACGTCAGAGTTGGCATAATAAAATAATTTTGGTCGGATTTAATTTAGTTTATAGTTTAGTCGGATTTTATGCATTTATAGCAAAAATGGGTGGGTGCCATTTCAAACAATAAAAAGATTACAAGAATTTAAGATTGCCAATACATTTCTTACAACTTAATAAAACTATTGAAGAGAGGAATAAATTCCTACTTGGATCGTATGTCTTGCGATTAATGCAAACGATTTTTATTTTGCATAAAGATCAACAGTTTATTAATTACTAAATTCAATGCTGATTGTACAATAAAGAGACTGAGCTATGTAAAGAAGCATGTCGAGATACCAGAGACTTCAGACGTCAGTTCTCCTATTTTTCTATTTGTTTTTTAATAATAAATTTACCATGGTCAGATGGCCGGTTCTTTATATTGCATTTATTGAAATTATAGTGATTTTATAAAGCTTCCATCTGAATTGAATAAATAAATTTTAATAAACTCCCTTTTAGGGGGTGTTAGACACTATTTACTTTAGTGTTCGGTAGGTTTAGTGTTGAACAAAAATGTATGACGATTGTAGTGATTATTTGTTTAATAGAGGGAAAAGCAATTGTCCACGTTTTACTAATACATCAACGAAAATTTAACAGTTACACCGGTAATTTGTGGGAGCGTGTTAAATGACGTAGAGTTTAATTTGGGCGGATTGTAACCGACCGCATGGCGGATGGCAGGGTTGGTTCAGACCCATGCGTAGAAATTCCAATTTGTGTCATTGGAAATGAACTTTTGATTAACAGTATTCCTACCAAAAGTGTCAAGAGGTGAAAATATATTACTAAAGGAATCGGCCAAGTATATTGATTTATTCGAGCATATTAAAACATACTATTCAGGTTAAGAATTGTTTTCAATTTCTTTGGCACATTTATCTTGTTTGGAAGTGAATGTTTTAAATCTTTCCAACAATTCCTTAACAAAATTAACCAAAATGTCTCCGTTTCGTACGAACTTCCCTTTAAAAGCACGAACAAAATTTCGTACATCCAGTGTACAGAAAATTTGTCTAATAAATAGTTTGTTCAAGTAAATACTGTTTCTAACCTATTAAATCGATTGCTAGAAAAATTGAATTTCAATTCTGCCACCCTCAACTACAAATGTCCATAGAAAAATGCACAGGGTGGTAACAATAAATGATTGTCGTAACAGACTCGGTTGAACGATGGAAAATACTTGATGCCAATGGTGGCTGACTTTCGAACGATGATACGACTGAAGAAA
This sequence comes from Halictus quadricinctus, assembly GCA_028454245.1. NCBI lineage: Eukaryota > Metazoa > Arthropoda > Insecta > Hymenoptera > Halictidae > Halictus > Halictus quadricinctus. Next base: position 16,929,702 of record CM052118.1, read on the forward strand.
TATTATTTTCAACCTGATAATTAATGGACAGAAAATTTGGATCATCTTCAACTACAAATATCGAAGTTTGAATAAAAATTCACAGTAACGATAAATGATTTGGTAGAACAGATGGAAAATACTTGATGCCAATGGTGGCTGAATTTCGAACGATGATACGACTGAAGAAATATTATTTTCAACCTGATAATTAATGGACAGAAAATTTGGATCATCTTCAACTACGAATATCGAAGTTTGAATAAAAATTCACAGTAACGATAAATGATTTGGTAGAACAGATGGAAAATACTTGATGCCAATGGTGGCTGAATTTCGAACGATGATACGACTGAAGAAATATTATTTTCAACCTGATAATTAATGGACAGAAAATTTGGATCATCTTCAACTACAAATATCGAAGTTTGAATAAAAATTCACAGTAACGATAAATGATTTGGTAGAACAGATGGAAAATACTTGTTGCCAATGGTGGCAGACTTTCGAATGATGATACGACTGAAGAAATATTATTTTCAACCTGATAATTAATGGACAGAAAATTTGGATCATCTTCAACTACAAGTATCCAAGTTTGAATAAAAATTTACAGTAACGATACATGATTTGGTAGAACCGATGGAAAATACTTGATGCCAATGGTGGCTGAATTTCGAACGATGATACGACTGAAGAAATATTATTTTCAACCTGATAATTAATGGACAGAAAATTTGGATCATCTTCAACTACAAATATCGAAGTTTGAATAAAAATTCACAGTA
>CM052118.1:16930568-16966510 GCA_028454245.1 Halictus quadricinctus
GTAGAACCGATGGAAAATACTTGATGCCAATGGTGGCTGAATTTCGAGCGATGATACGACTGAAGAAATATTATTTTCAGCCTGATAATTAATGGACAGAAAATTTGAATCATCTTCAACTACAAGTATCCAAGTTTGAATAAAAATTTACAGTAACGATAAATGATTTGGTAGAACCGATGGAAAATACTTATTGCCAATGGTGGCTGAATTTCGAACGATGATGTGACTGAAGAAATATTATTTTCAACCTGATAATTAATGGACAGAAAATTTGGATCATCTACAACTACAAGTATCGAAGTTTGAATAAAAATTCACAGTAACGATAAATGATTTGGTAGAACCGATGGAACATACTTGTTGCCAGTGACTTCTGAACGTCGGCGACCGAAGGAACCGCGAAGTCACCTAACGTTCGGCGACAAAGAAATCACGGAGCGAGGCTGTTCGAGATTCACCGTCGCGAGTGCACGAAGTGGAAAGAATTCGCAGCCCCCAACGGTCGAAAGCGAGCGGGAGAGAAAGTGAGGAGGACTAAAGAGGAGCCAGGGCCAGGGAGCGAAGGGGTGGCGCTCGCAGGGAGCCTCCTGTAATGATCTTACGGCCGTGGTAACTTTTTTAATCAGCGCCCGGTTTAATTATACGGTCGATGAGGAAGGTGCTCGTCCTCCTCTTCCCTGTACCACCCCTCTTGCTCTCTCGTTCTCTCACCCTTTCTCGCTTTCTATCCACCTCTTCTTCCGTCACTGCCTCTTCTGGCTTTCCTCATCAATCCCTCGCGCAGACCCGGCCAGTCGTCCTAACTAGGCACCGACTCGCAAACAAGATTTAACTTATTACGCCCGAGCGATTCCTCCTTCGCCTCCTTTTGCCCTTCGCGGTGAAATCCCGCAGGAAATTTTGAGACCTTTTTAAACGGACTTTGTCGCGGGGCTGGATCTTCGGATTGCTCCGCGAGAAAATGTCTGACGCGGCGACTTGAACCCACGAGGGTAACCTGGCGACCGCCGATTTTTACGTGGCTCCAAGCGATTGTTTATTGATCCGACCTAAATTTTTCCTCCCGTCAACAAAACTCTCAAATGGCAGACGACAGAAAACATTTTAGAACATCGAACTCTTTCTTAGATTAATTTCTTGACGCGAATCAAAATTGTCAAGGACATTTGAAGGTCGCTTTACATTTTTCTAAATTAAGGTACTAATTTTTGTTCTTGTGTGATGAGAGAAAAGAACCAATGCACAAGAAGTCATTCAATTGCAAGTATGTGTGGGTATTTTGATTGTTCATTGAACTACAACTTTTTATAATTTAAGATCACTCGAAAGTAGTATTTTGAATTCACTTTCGAGCCACACCTTTCATGCTTGTACTACATGAACTGCAAGATATTAAACTGAAGATATTAAACTAAAGATATTAAAAAAATATTTACGTGAATTTTGTTACCATTTCTGTTTCTGAAATGATGCGCACAATTTTACAAAGCTACTGTTCATACATAACAGTACACATTCATATATTTTTAGTATACACTGCATAAATTAAAAGTATTATTTGTAATTTTACAGTGACGGTACAGAGCTCGAATAAAAGAGTACAAGAGAATGCCAGGGGTGGGGGTTAGGGGGTGGCTCTACGGCCAATGATACAATTCAAACTCTGCTGTGCAATGGCGGCTGCCCGGGCTTTACATCCCTCGAATATACTCGCTAAATCTGATTAATTAAGCCATGAACTGATACAACAATTATTAAAATATTAATTCAACGTGTAATTATAGAAAAGACATTTCTCTGTACTCGTAGAACATTTTAACAACACAATGAAAGAATAAGGATTATCGGTAGAGATATGAATTTGTAAATCTAAGTGTCAAGGAAGTCAAACAGTGAACGTGTCAGTGGTTATTGATCTTTTTGAAAGCTAAGCCCTGAATGGCATTCGAGGTGAACCTGCGAACGGATTTTACCTGGTCGCGTGCCACCTACCTGCTGTGTGACGAACAGGTGCGATATCGATGCTATTGGGTATCGAATCAATAGTGCGAAAATAATAGAAGGTATCGATACCTGTTGCTGGAAGCCCGTTTTGTTACCTGCCTCGGCATTCGCTTTTATGTACTGTCAGCCAACTCAATCCTTTCCCCTGTCCCTACCTGTTCTGGTAAACATAGTCCTTCGCACCGATATTATCCTTCTCCTTCGTCAAAGCTTATGGCTCATCAACTATAAAGTTTTCACCGTCGTTATGCAAACTAAAATGTCTCCAAATTAATTGCACGATATAAGAGACACGTACGATCTTATTCTTTAAATCTTCCGACTGTTTTAAATTTTATGCAGTCATATTTTTGTAATTACATTCGCAGTCTAAATTGTCATTTACTTGGATATAGGACTGTAACATTAACCTCGATTATTTTATAAATTTTAACAAAAGAAAAGGGAACAGACGGCGGATTATTTTGAAAAATAATAATATTCTACATCAATTGCAAGAACCAGAAACAAAATGAAAAAGTCCTTTTGAATTCTTTTAATTTTCCTAATGTTTTAAAATCTACTCAATTATGTTAGAATCATTAGTAGTTTGATGAAAATAATGTGCTATGCGGTACATAAAATATCGGAGGTTAAATCAATAGTAACAGAAGGTAAAAAACAGTAGAAATTTGGAATTCTGGAGGTCCATTTCATTTTCGACCGCATTGTTAAAAGTACAAGCTATAAGTAGGCATAAAATGAAGTTTTAATGGCGCGGTGTTCGATTCTTCAATCGTTCTCCCTTCATCTTATTTTCTTCCCTTTTTTTTCTGTGTCGGAGGGGGTCGATAATCGCCATCGTTACGTTTTATTCGGCGCCGTTAACAGTGGCTCGAGTTTACCAAGGATTTTCGAGGTAAGCGGTGTAAAATCGTTCCGCTGACTTTCTACGATTTCCTTTCTGACAATGTTCGCGACGAGAGTTAATTACTGCGTAATTAACGTGTAAGGTAATCCCAGACTTACGTTTCCGTTCGAACGGGAGAACCGAGATGATCGTAATTAGCGCGTAGCTTTGCAAGATCTATCGCTTTGATGGGGGGTGGCTTTTGAATGGAATCTCATTTTTCCGAGAGCCGAGAACACCGTTGTTCCGTTCTGTACCAAAATTTCACGTCAATCTTAATTAGTCGCTGAATTTTTCAAACTCTGGTTCAGTCAAATGAAATTGAATAGACTCGAATAGACTCTCAGTCCTGAAACTTTTAGAATCAATTTTGTGTAAGTCACTGTGTGAATTTATTCAGAACTTGATGATTTCTTTTCCCTGGTTCGGTTTTTTACTAATTAATGATTGGGGAAAAAGTGTGTTTGATTCTTTTCAAATATCTTTTAATTTTTCAATTATTTAGATCAATGTGGAGTAAATGCAACGATAAAGACGCTATGTAATATCTAATTTTTCAAATTAAATATCAGAAATAAAAAAATTAAAAAACAGTTTGTCCTTTCCAGAGGGGTTTGATCTTTCTGCAAGAAGTACAAATGAAGAAAATTGATGTTCACAAAAATACACCATTAAATTATAAATGCTATTTCAACATTAAAAAATCAAAGAAAGTGCGCTGGAATTATTAATAAAACGGGGGTAAGATCGACCTTATCGACTGCAAAACAATTCCAGAAAAGTTTCAGCCACCCTTCGCCAGATGGAGTAAAATTCAGCATCCCCAACCGCCAGATCAGTTCCGGCAAAGTAAAAATTTTCTTTACCCACAGAGTCATTCACGGTGCAGATCTCTACGTTATCTCATCAGTGATTCTCAAATCACAACCCCCGTTTAATTCCCAAGTTTAAACGTATCTCACGTATCGAATGCGATGGCTTGTCTCGCTCCTAAACGATTTATGCCGGCGATAAAACAGTCACTTATGCACCGAAAGCGCTCAAATTACTCGTATAAATTCCAATTCACCATCTTACCGAGTTAATTGCATGCGTTCATCTTCCGGCAACCTATTTCGACGCATTCAAACGACCCTTAATACACAATTACACTTTGAGTGGGTCATTTGAATGGAAGCATTCGTTACTGTCCGTCGCGATTAGCTGAAAATTATTATTTCATGATTTGCAACTTGAAAATGAAGTCAATGTAACACATTACACGTAGACATACAATCATTTTTAGTACTGTATAATTTATAGCTGAAGTCTGCTCCATTAACGCCCCCAGTAACATGATCTAATCATTTCTTTTGGAGTTATCGTTCAACCCTCGTATGCCCCCAAAAATAGTTGCACAAAAGACCATGTTGTAGTTTTTATACTGTACTTTAATTGTGTCTTGTGCATAATTTTATATTTTAAAGAAATACATCAGATTGCAATATGATCAGGAAGAAATATAAATTGTGCAGTATCTAAAACAGAAATGGGGGTTGAAAGAATATTTTTTAGTTTCCAAAATCTTAATAATAGAGTAGATTATGTATTAGTAGGTAGATAAAGTGTTAGTATCAGAGTTAATGTTATTATGTAAATTGGAAAAATGTAATTATTCAGATTGGAATTGGCTGCTATTGCATTCTCTACCAAAGAAATTCCTCGATGAATCTTCTAAATAAATCTTTCCCGTTTTTTTATTTCCAGTTTTGGTACTTTTATTTCACTCGATGCTCAGAGCAGAATCAGCAACATAATCGACTGCGTTTCGGGACGAGTATGCGGCGAAATTCGCAAGGAGTCGCGAGTTGACAAGCGGCAGAGCCGGTTCTCGCTCGGGCAATGTATTCTCTCCTGTAAAAACAGTTATTATTTTTTCGACGATTGTTCGAGCAGGCAGATGTATACTGAAAGGCCTGTTCTCTCTCTCTCTCTCTCTCTCCCTCTCTCTCTCCCTCTTTCGCACTCGCAGCCTCGAAACGGCAAAATTTGCATACGCGGGAACGAATCGCTGGATCCGGAAGGATGTCAGGTAGCGATGCCGTCGCAGTTCCAGCATTGGTGCGCGCACGGTGAAAATGAAGTGGCCCAGGGCATTAATAACTATACAAAAGGGCCTTAAGAACGGGGTGGGAAACGTGGACCGCCATGCATAAATTAAATCGAAACGAGTTCCGCGAGACAACGGACCCGGAAGGGTCGAACGCCGTCATTCTATGCTCGAACGGTGTACTTGTCTGTTGTGCTGCCGTTTCCATTAACAGTCCATAGAAATTATCGTTCGCTGTATCAACATTCTTACCTTCGACCCCTTGCCAACGACGATTTTTTCAAATACTAACAATATTCTCCACGGAAAATCAAATAACGTATCGTCTTGTAAAGCTAATATTGGAAAAAAATTGGGAAAAATTAATTTTGTGCTATTTAAATAATCAATTATTCGTTTAATTTAACCCTCAAACACAGCAAAAGCAATGCAAAAGACCGTAAGGGTCGAAAAACGGTTGGAAAAAGAAGAAATAAATTTTTTGTTACAACATTTTCATTAAAACTAACTTATTCATTCACTTTTTACATTTTTATACACAGTATTGATTTTTCTTCATGCCCCGAGCATAATAAGAATCAAATCACGTTCCACATTTCACTTTTACATAAGCATTATTGCTAAAATGGTCCCAATAGTTCGCTTAAGGTTTGACAAAAAAGTATTTGGTATTATTTGAGGTTGTTTTACGAGTGTCAATGAAATGTTCTCTTTACGTTTCACTCTTATTACGAATTTTTATTTGCGAAAAATTTAATTTAGCGAATAAAGAGATATTTTCTGAAGAATTTTTGCCCCACCGTTGAAATGAATTGTGGCACAATTCGATTGTACGTGTTCCGAACAATATTCACCCCTCCCGATTTGAAAAGACGCGAACGAGGTACGCGTCGAGTTGTAACGACTTCGCGCGGAGGATTAAGCGCGATGATCAGCATTGATAAAGACACAAATCCCCGAGGAAGCCAGGGAGAGAGGAGGAGGGCCAAAGGAAAAAGAGGGAAACGTGTCCACCGGGGCTGAAAAATGCGAGGACATTACGATGTTCTCGTTCTTCGATCCCCCTTTGGTCTGTCCCGAACGAGACAGAGACACCAGCGTTCTCGATAATCTGTATAAATTGCCGCGGATCGCTCCTCATCAGGTTTATTGAATTAATACCATGTTGCAACCTCAGCTTCGGCCCTTAGTCAGCGATCTGAATCGGGGAGGTCCGAGAATGTAATTCTCAAACGACTGGAGAAAAAAAAAGAAGAAGATTCTTGCTGGATGAACGAAGGCAGCTTCGATCGAACGAACCAAAAATGTTAAAACACTCAAAAGTGACGCCACGATGAAAAATAATCTGATAAAACATATGATAAAACAATCAAGTTCAATTTTTAGTACACTAGATGTTTAACATTTTAGTTTTCTTCAGAAATGATCATCTGTTGAATTACCTTCCACTGGAATTATGTGTTAATATATTTTGGCACAGAATAAAAACACAAATGGAGTGTTAAGTAAATTATTCACCTGTCTAGTTCAATTTTGACTCGAAGTATCCCTTAATGTTTCCTAGAAATTTCTATCCTCTATCCATTTATTATTATTATTTGTTTATTTCAGCCCTATGGCTATGGCTTGGTTTATCTTTACCTATTTATTTATGGACGTTTTTCACACTTTTCGCGTTGTTTGCAGCTGGTTAAATAAATTTAATATAATATAGTTCAACAGACCAGAGTTGCGAGTAAGGTGTTAACACTGAACCTATCAAGCATTAACAGTATCTGGCAAATGTTGCCTTATAAAAATGGCAACCCTAAATTCGCTAAGATTGTCCGTATGTGTCAATACGATAAATGCCTCGACAAGGAAATTTATTTCACTTTTTTCCATAAATGAATTTTTACAGTTTGAATAATTGTAAAATATAAAACCGGTCATTTCGACCATGGTAGGTTTAGTGTTGAAATTTATTAATGTTTCCTAGAAATTTCTATCCTCTATCCATTTATTATTATTATTTGTTTATTTCAGCCCTATGGCTATGGCTCGGTTTATCTTTACTTATTTATTTATGGACGTTTTTCACACTTTTCGCGTTCTTTGCAGCTGGTTAAATAAATTTAATATAATATAGTTCAACAGACCAGAGTTGCGAGTAAGGTGTTAACACTGAACCTATCAAGCATTAACAGTATCTGGCAAATGTTGCCTTATAAAAATGGCAACCTTGCTAAGATTGTCCGTATGTGTCAATACGATAAATGGCTGGACAAGGAAATTTATTTCACTCTTTTCCATAAATGAATTTTTACAGTTTGAATAATTGTAAAATATAAAACCGGTCATTTCGACCATGGTAGGTTTAGTGTTAAACGGATTATTCGTTTTGCAGGGAGGAGCGCGATTCGACAGGATAAACAAAACCATCAGATGTCATCAGATGTTCGGGGCTGTCGCAGTAACTCATCTTGCAACTTGCACCCCGGCTGCCTCCGCCATCCCAGACAGTTTTGTTCGTTTTTGTCGGACGGAAAGCAATTGTTTCGACCTGGCAGTCTGCAAGAGAGAAAGAATAAAGTACCAGGAGTGGTCGGAAGGGTGGTGTGGGGGACAGAAATTATAAATGCGCGACTGCCAGCGACACCCCATTACTCGGTCGGCAGGGCCCTCTTCTTTTCGGCGCCATTGCATCGAAAATGCTTGCACGGCGAAAAACAAAAGACGAACACTGTCGGACTCCCTTTTCGAGAGTTGTTTTATTTTCTTTCACTGGTATTAATGCGGTACGCGGCACGGCCAGATACACGGTTAAAATATTAAAACGTGCGCGGGAATTTCGTGCCGAGCGTGTCGGCGAATTTTTTCCGAAGCCAACCGTTGTGCCAACAAACAATATTTATACGTTGCGCAATACACGCGGTACGAAGCTTTTATTGTTTTCGATGATTACTTTTCGGTGGCAATTTTTATTAGTTTGTGAAATCGAAAATGTCTAGTCCCATATATTCTATGGTTGTTATCAAAAAATTCTTGAACATCACTCGCTGTCGCGCGAGAAAGTCACTGTTAATTAATAAATATGTGTACGTTGGTTTCGGAACTTTTAGATTTTGTGATTTTACCTTTCCGCTGATTAGAGTTTCCGGTAGTGAGAATAAAAAGGGAGTATAGCAAATTTTTATTAGTCCGTGGTTTATGAATTGGGGATGAACGCGAGCGGGAGTTTCCGGGCATGACACGCTTTCGCCTGTAGTATTAATTGAACATTTCGCCCGGTGTCTGCATATTGCGGGGCTCGCATGATAAGGCCGGGAGACACGACCATTCTCCTTTCTTCTTATTTCCTTTTTTCCCCATTCGCTTCAACCTCGTAAATCCGCGTCCATGTTGGCCTGGGGTTGAACGCGCACTCCGACGCGCATCGATCCGAGGCGTTGCGACGCCTGCCTTTCTTTTTGGATCCTCGGGTATGTGTTTCCCTTCGATCCTACCGGCGAATGCCATCTCCGCTTCTCTTTTTCGGCGTCTCTATTCGAACACCATAGAAATACACACCCGGGAAATATTAATAATCCCCTGGCACGCCGTGCCGTGATCACCGAGCTCAAAGCTCCGTCCATGCGTTCGACGATTTTCCAAAAAACAGAATCTTTTTAATAAAACTTCATACAAGTTTCCGCTGTCTTTTGTGCAATTTTAATTCCGTCCGGAATTTAAACACAAAACTGTTCTACTCTTGCACGGCTTAAAAACAGCAGAACCCTTTCAATACATATTTCATATACAAGCATCTGATATTCATAGTGGAAAATTCAATTTTACTCGGACACGTCACGTGTATTCTTATGCCATTGTATTGTCGTAAAATATTATGTAATATCGACAGAAAATATTTTAGAATTTGAATTTAAACAGAAAACCTCGCAATTCTTGGATGTATTAAAATTATAATTATAGGAGACAAAATTATAATCAATTCTGGGGCAACGAATTTTTTAATATTTAATTTTCCGGAGGATAGTAATGTAAAGAAGGTTTTTGTGTCTGTGTATTTCAGAAGGACGAGGATATTGAGCATGTGATATTGAAATTTTGTATTTTCTTGAACGAATTGTGGAAAGAACTTTTTAATATTTATATAATATTGTAGAGTTTGCACGTACGTTTGTTTCGAAAGGACCAGCGCGCAGGATATCGCAGAAATTTTGTTTCTCGAGTGAAACCGCGACCTCTGTTTTTCTCACCTTTATTCAGAGCGGAAGCTCGGCTGACTGGCACTCAGGAAGACCTTAACTTTATTAGAGTGTCTCAACTTTCCGGGTATTATCCATGGTAATTGTTACCGCGATGCTTACTCGGCGATTTTCTGACGTTTCCTTTCCAGGATTAATTTTATGTAGATACAAGATTTACAAACTAATTTCTTGCCCGCGAAACTTCACCGCGAACTTTCTGTTTGGTGGACGTTTGTAATTTCAATGGAGGACGGATTCTGGATAATGGAACGGGTCCTATTTATTCAATTTCAAGAGAAAGTTCATTCCACGAGGATAAACTATACTTGGCTCCACCTGCATCGCTCGGAATATCCTTTTCTTTCGATTAACAAAGGAACAAACTCATTACTAAACTGCGTATCTTTATGCGAACTAAAAATTTTCTGCATCAATTACACGACGTGTAATTAAAATCAATTAGCGTGTTCGCTGGATTGAAAAATAAAGGTATGTGTAAAACCAAGTGGCAGACATTTCTTTGTTAGATAGGGGGATTTATGTAAAAATTAATCAACGCGAAGTTTAAACCATAAATTACCATGAATTCATTGCACGTTTAAAACAATCCTTTGCATTGCAACAATTTTGCATTGCCTTCTATGGGTTTACTCAAATTTTTCGGAAGCGGAGCTGCCTCTTCACCGCAGGGTCTCTTTCAATCGCAAAATATATAAAATCATAGCCGTATGTTATTGGAAACATAAAAGTACGTCCCGTAATAATGTATTATAATTTGTTAATCCTTAGAACTCGAATGGCGACTGTAAGGCACCACTAAAAATTGCTGTATCATTATTCGAAATATTTTTTACATTATTAAATTTACATTATTCAATATTGTATGAATAAATTGCACCATTTTCGTATGTATAACATGAAAAAAAAATATATAAAAGGGTAATATTCTAGTTCGGAAGAAATGTTTCACTTTGGAGTTAACCCTTTGCACTCGAGTGGTGACTCTGAAGCGCCTTTAAAAATTGTTGTGGCATTATTTCAAAGAAATTACAAAAACTATTACAAAATATTTGTTATGTTGTATGTGGAAATCGGATCAGTTTCGTACGAATAAAATGAAAATATTCAAAGACGAAAGAAAAATTTAGTTTTAGAATTAAAATAGGGCCAAGCGCAAAGGGTTAATAAACTTGAAATAAGTGGTAGTTTCGAAGAGTTCATAATAATTTGATCTTCCACGGTAGTTTGACGGCATACTAGGGTAGTACTCCATATTTGGTCAGCGTCTCCTAGAAATGACTGTCTCGGTGGCCGCAAGCCTCGGCGAAGGATTCGAGAATGATTCGCGGTTCGCGTGCACGGGAGAGCCGGTGCAACGAGTGCACAGTTTCCAATTGCATTCCACGGATTGAAATCCCGCGAGCAGAACTCGGCGAAACCCCCGTGTACAACGGCAACACACGGAAGCGTAAAAAGAAGTCTGCGGCGCGATTTCCATCTCTCGAGCGACGAAAGGTCGCTCGGGGAAAGCGCGAGCGTGTAAAAGCTCGAAAGCTGGAAAAAGCTTTTCGGTTCGGTGCCGGTCGGATAAAAGTTCTCCTATACCGCCTCCTTGCCGGCTTCCGCCCTCGCATTCCTCCTGATTCGCGCTCCCTTTCTCCCCTATCGGCCTCTCCCGCCTTCATCCCCTTCGTCCCTCTCTCTCTCACTCTCTCTCACTCCCTCTCGCGATGGAAGGCGAAGATTGAAGCTTACGCGAGTCGTCCTTGTGTTCGCATATTCCATCTGCTCCTCCACGGCTCCTCCGTCACGTGTGTGTTCCCTTCGAACGCGTATACAGGGTGGGCCACGCAACATTCTCGCCCCGAAACAATCTTGCGATATGGAAACTCGCGGAAAGCCACCCCTGAAAATCCCAACTTCACAATTCTTCGAGAACCAGTGCGCTCTTGCGGTGATTATTTTCCAATCAGCACAGGGTTGATAAAATGATGGGACCAGTTATTTTTTATTTATTTATTCGCAACCGGACGGAGGCAAGTGCCCTAATGTCTCGCGAAAAACCACCCCTGAAAATCCCAACTTCACAATTCTTCGAGATCCAGTGCGCTCTTGCGGTGAGTATTTTCCAATCAGCACAGGGTTGATAAAATGATGGGGCCAGTAATTTTTTATTTATTTATTCGCCAGAGCCGCGGAACGGAGTCAAGTGCAGTCACCTATTCTTTGTCTCCCCTGAAATTGCAGTTCTTCTGGGATCAATGTGCAGCAACAATATTTTCCAAACGGTTGATAAAATAAAAGAGTTATTTTTTATTTATTTATTAGCCACAGTAAAGGATCTAGCGAGGACTCTAATGTCGGAACTTTGCGCGAGAGTTTCAACTCTTGGTTTTTCTGTTTCGGGGATGGTTGTTTGTCAACACGTGGCGCAAGTGTCAGCGACATTTTTAATTACACCGGTAGCGTTTCAGGTGACGAAGTTGCACGGTACACCCTGTATGTGTGCGCACCTTGGTATTGGGGCGAATGGGTTAGTATGTACGCGTGTCCTATCTCTTTGCTTCTCTCTCTCTTGCTCACTCTCTATCCCCTTTCTCTCCCCTTCTGCAACCCCTCTGACTCACAGTCTCTCTCTTTCTCTCTCTTGTTGAACGTAGCGCGCGCACTCTCTTTCTCCCTCTTCCGTCTCTCTTTCTCTCTCGCTCATTCTCTTCGGATACAATGTGTGCGCGTCAAGAATACACGCTATTGATCGCGGGTGGATGCGAGAAAGAGCCGGGAAATACGAGAAACCAGTCTCTGCCTCTGCAAACTCTTTTTCTCTTCCCCGCGTTCTTCACGCGAGGGAGGAAGAGAATGTGACGTTATTCCGGCCGACCCGATCCTCTCTCGTATTACCCTATACTTGATTTATGCGGACGACTCGGAATCGAATGCGTTAGGCTGTTCCCGCTTCCTTTCGGGTGTGCTTTTTGACGAGCCCGCTGAAACGCGGGAAGAAAAATCCGCGGAGCGGTTCAACGCGAGACGAAATGTTCAACAATTTTTTTCCCAGTCTTGTAGGCTCACGAAATTACACTACAGACAACGTTGTTGTCGTGGAACGATGTGCATTTATGCAGGGACGTGCATTTGTTAACCCTTTGCACTCGAAGCTATTTCAACCCCAAAACTAAAATATTTCCCTTCTTTTTGTTCATGTTATACACGCGAAAATGGTGGAATTTAATTTTTCGTGCAATACTGAAATGTTTAGTAATCTATTAACACGTTAAGTGCCAAATATCAATCCGAGAGATTCTTACAAAATCAGAGTAATTTAATTAATGACACCACAACTAGAAATTTAGAATGTGTTATAGGGGATGCTGTCTTAACCCCTTTCAATTCGAAAGACTCCAATAAAATAAGAATGAATTTCTAAACCCAAAAATCACTGTCAGTCATATGTGACTGACGTGGCAGTTAACGTGTTAAATACAAACAAATCTAGTAATGCAAAAAATATTTTGAACAACGATACAGCAATTTTTAGGGACGCCTTACAGTCGCCATTCGAGTGCTGAGGGTTCAAGAGGTTAGGACTTCAAACTGGCTCAAATTAAATACGAAAATATTCAAAAAATTTTTCTCGGTTTTATAAAAATCGTGAAATAGAGAAACGTGTCCCAAATGTCTTTGCACATCAACGAGTTAAATATCCATTTGTCTGTGATTGGTAGACTGCGGGACTTTATGCGAAATAAAAAATATTTGCATTGATTGCAAGACACAGGAGCGAAATAGAAATTTCTTTCATCTTTTACTTATTTTATTAAGCTAAAACCTGGCGTCCTTAAATCTTTTTAGTATGTTCACTGGTTTAAATTGTGCCTTCCCATTTTGGTCATAAATGCGTAAAATCTAGACCGGCATTCCAACGAGCAGAAAATCTAAAACTCGCAAAAGCCTTATCTAAGCAAAAACACAGTCGATCGATGATTAAATTTCGAAGACTGTTTTTTACGTGCTGTCTACCTCGAATAAACTCTGTAGGGTGACTTTCTCTGCAGACTGAACCAACGATTGGTCACCGAAGTGATCCAGAGAGTGAACGGCAACGATCCCGAAGGACTCTGGAGGCGTTTTCCTAGGTTTTTGTCGAACGTTGCGGAAGGAAAATCTTGGCGGAAAGTTATGGTAACTATCGATGCAGATGGTACGCTCGGGCCTCCCCGGGCCTCCCCGGGGTCTTCCCCGGTGCTTCTCCAAGACATTGTTTCGGTGTTTTCCCCCGTGATTTATTGATAATCGGCATAACGGACACGCTGGAAGCCTCGGAGACGCTATAACGACGCCACTCCATCTTGGTTCGCCCGGCGCGACGCTATTCGTTGCTCTCATCTCTTCCTCCTCCGGAGGAGTTTTTGCCTCCTTCCGTTCGCGCCCTCGGATGTCGGTGATGAATGGATCCTGGCGAACCTCCAGGACGGGGAAGGAGGGAAAAAAAGATATCCTGGCCTATGCGGGAATTATTCGAAGACGAAGACGTCGTAGTTCGGGGGTGTGAAAGAAGAAACGACAACACCGCCGCCGCCGACGACGCCGACGACGACGACGACGACGCCGAAGACGACGCTTCGGAGCTGGCTGAGACGGACAGGGAACGGGGAAAGAAGGTCTGCCGGCGACGTCGAGCTTTCCTATGATTGATCGAAGCCACTATAGTTTACTATAGCAGATCATCGTTAATGATATCCATCGGCTGGAGAACCTGATCCATTATTAACGTTGTCATCAATATCTCCCGGACGCTATTCCGCATTGGCATGTCTCGAGCATTGCTGCCTCCCCCGCTACCTCGAAAATCCCGTTCTTATTCCACGGGAAAAATACATCTTTGATGCTCTTTTTACAGTCGTCAGAGCCGCCAGATTCGTAACAGTTTCGTATATTGACGACTTCAAAAAGAAAACTTAATCAAACCAACCGAATAATAAATAAAATTTCCATTCTAACCCGTCATCCCGAAGTTCAATTTCCGTTCCTGATACTGCCGTACAGCTGTGAGGAGAATGAACATTTTTTAACTGTCTTTATGGATCGATTTGGAAGAATTGAACACCTAGTTAAACTTTTCTAAAGATCGAAGAGTTTTGTTAGAACTGGAAATACTTAAAATTTTCACTCTGGTTGTCGGCTTTGAAACATTGTCTTTATAGCAAAAGAGCACCCAGTCCTCCAGAAACCTGTCTGTTTGTTCTACATGCTTGATTCGAAAATTTTTTAGGGATCATATGCTCGAATATGAAAAGTGAGCGTATGGATGTGAAACAAAAATGGGGAACGCAGGTGTACACAGCGGGATTAGAAATTCCCAAAATGCACTGGGTGCCGCAACAAAACCACGGGCAGGGACGAGGGAAAAATTGTTTCAACTGGTACGTGCGTCGACTGCGAATCGGAATTTCTGAATGGTAGTGAAATGAACACCGATTCGGCAGAGGATTTGAAAGCGAGGATGCCTCTCGAATAATTCTTACGCCGCGTCCCGGAGTCACATGGTGTGCACGGTTTAGCATTTTTTCCTCGCCGGTTGAATATCAATGGCCATTGATACGTGTGTCATCTTCTTTCTTTTTCGCGTCACTACACACCTGCCCCGTCCGGCGCGGGACAGGTAAAACACACGTTGGATGTTTAAATTAAACGTGGGAAAAGGTTAGCCCGGGCCTGCCTGCCTGCCTGCCTGCCCGTTCTCCTCCTTTCACCGGCGAGCGATCGCATAAATCAGCATATATACATGCGTTCCGACGGTGAAAAAAACTTTTGACGCGCCGCCAAGGGTGTTTTCCTTCGGAGAAACGTTAAGGGTGAGACACGGGGCGAGCACCGGGGCTGGAAAAGAGCAAGAAACGCTCGATAGACGAATTTTCAATTTTCGAGCACCAACCCCTTTCTGTCGGCCGCCGCATCTAAATAATAGTGTTGATTTCAGGGGTGCAGCAAGTGGATATCGAATGTCGTTCTCCCGAGCCATTTATTTCGCACCGAACCCTGAAATTACCGTTCCCCGATTTTCGAAAATCAAAGGAAATGTAGCATCCCAGTCTGCACTTACCATTTATGCCATTTTTCAGTGCAGAAATTATTTCAACCCCAAAAACGAAGTACTGTCTAATATCGTCTTCATTATTGTATCGAAAAATGAAAACTTGAAGGAAATCATTTTCATTTCATTTCTGATTTAAACGAATTCGAAAGATGTATTAACAAGTACAAATTTGAAGAAAGCAAAAACGGTCTCAATTTATTTTTGCTTCGTCGAATTTCAAAGAAGAACTAGCCCCTAACGTGCACGTAAATCGTTGTTATTAATGATATAGATTTACCAAAGTGGATAATGTTATGCAAAAATGTTTCCGATTAATATCCCGGTTATTTTAACGCGTCAAAATGTATCGCAAAATTAATTAAATGCAATTTCGCCGACGAATACGACAATACGAGTTAAAAATACACGACACTGGTGACTTATGAATCAGGATCGGTATGGTATCCCGACAAAGGACTCGATAGGTCGTATATCCTGCGGTTCACAATAGCAGAGCGGCACAATAGTGACGAGACAAGTATATATTTTAAAAGTCAATTAATCAATCCCCGGAAAGGTCGGCGAGGTTAAGAGCGATCTGACAAACCTAAGTGCGAGTAGAAATCGAATTGCAGTGCATAGGGGTAAATGTCGATAGTTTGTCAAAACTGATCATTTATCCTGGGCCTCTTACGGGGTGCCCCACTTCAATTTCCATGCGCTAAAAAATCTTATGACTATAAACATTTGTTTCTGTATCTGAACACATTTATAATATGTAGACTGCGGATATTTATGCGGAATAAAAATGTTCAAAGTCGATTGTAAGAAATGGGAGTTGGACGAAAATGTATATCTTGTGTCAATAATTTCTACAAGTCGAAAATAATGTAGCAATATTTTTAAATTCCTCTTGTGTTTTCACAGATCCGTTGTTGCCATAAATGCATAAAAATCCACAGTTTAGTACTTCAGAATTATTCAACGAAGCTATAGCATTTTTCTAAACAATGAAAAATCTGAATAGATCAAATGCAAGTCTGTGAACACTTAAAGAAAGTACACTGTGTAAGAATAATACCACATTATTCATAAATGAAATCATCATACGAATTATTAGTAAAGATAATAGATATACCACTAGATATAATAGGATTGTTTTAAAAGTAGTATAATAAGGCGTAACTAATTGCAAGGATGGAAAAATGATCGATGCATGAACGAGCGAGGGTGTGTAAGATAAAAAGGCAATTATTGTAAACCGGCTTCTATTTTTATATCTAGCAATCTGAAAAATAAACTAACTACCTATAATAGGATTGTTGTATCTCTACTCTCTATGTGCAAGTTGTAACAATTTAGAAATAAATTTGTCTAATATTTAGAAATGTGGGATTTATAAAAGCTTCTTGCAGGAATAATTTGACAGGGCGTCGAAGATGCGTGTAAAACTATTTTTAACGAAAGTGAGGCCCGAGGATTGTTTAACGTTCAGACCGTCGCGGGTTATAATGGTGTTTTGCTTCGTTCGATTCTTAATGATGCATTCTTCGTCGCCGGAGCCCCGGATTCTCCTATTTTCCTCGGGCCCGGCGTTCTCTTTCCTTTTCCCTCAATTAAGGAAGCTGAAGATCGCGCGTCGACGCGCTCGTTTAACCTTCCATTTTTCCAGGGACTCGTCCTCTATTTATTTTCTTAGTAAATTACTTGAGGACGGTCCGGGACACGGTGAAAAGGGGTGGCCGGTGGGGTGAATCGTCGGCCGAGGAGTGTGAGGCCAATGAAACAGACGAGGAGAGAGGAGCCAACGCAAACGAGAAGAGAGAGAAAGAGAGAGACCGAGAGAGAGAGAGAGAGAGAGGGTGAGAGAGTTTAAAGACGTCTACACCCACCTGTTGAGACGCTCTCATAATTAATTCCATTTCACACCGCCACGCGCTTACTTTCTTCGCGGTGCGATAGAAAGACTAAGAAATAGAGAAAAAAGTGACGACGCGACGGGAACGACGACGCTCTCTCAGCTCGCGCTTTAACTCCTGAACCCTGAAGAGAGCTTCGCAACTTCACCACCATCGAATCCCGGGTCGTTTTGACTCGGGGAGGAAACGCACATTTAAGCCGAATTTTTGCGTTATTGTTTCTTTAACAGGTTCACGGGGTTCTAGTATTTCTAACTCAAAATTATTAAGATTCCAGAGACGCATACGTGAGAAATTATTTAGCAAATTTATTTCTTTCTGACACGGTCTTGTTATTTTTATGGAGTAATGCAAAATAGTCACTTTTACTGCTCTGTAAACCTAGTGTTAAAGACCGTAAACCTTTCTCACAATAGTGAACAAATATTGTACCTAACAGTGCAATATATTATTTTCAATTTGCAACTATGAACATTTACAAAAACAAAAAACAAGTAAAATCTTTCTTATGTATGAACATAAATTTTGAACGCGCTAGTTTGAATACAATTTCGTGGCAGCTATGCAAACATAGCTCCAAGAAAACCACAATAGGATGTTGAAAAAGTTACCTAATGTTTACTCGAATTTTGTTCTTTGCACTGGAACATTTCGAACATAATGAAAACGCAAACGCAAACGCGTAACTAAAATCTCGAGCGAGTCCAACGAGAGCGTTGTTGGTCTAAGAAGTCGACGAGCTCGCAAGGGTGCATTTAACCTAATTAAGGGTTGACGAGTCGTTGAATTAGGTCCCGGGGCAAAAGGGGCGCGGAAGTTTGACCGCAAAGGGTTAACGATTACAGATAGTGGTCAGCGGTCGAAAGTTTCGATTCTGAATTGCATTCGGGATTTTCCGGTTGGTTTCCAGCTGCACAAAGAATCCCGTCCTAACCTCAAACCCGGCAAGGAGCCGCTGCCCGCATGCACAAGAACTTCGGGGGTCGTTCTATATAGTTTCGGCGAAGTATAGTATAGTTCGCCGGCTAACTTTCTTTCGCATCCATTCGGCCGCGTTTTAATCTTTCCCAGGGTTTGGAAACCCGCGGGGCCGTCTGCTCCTTCGGGTAGTTTCATTTCAATTTCATCCCCCGCCACCCCCCTCCCCTATACCAACCATCTCCAAACCTCGAAGCTAACGGAAGAGGCAAGGAATAGATATCTACATTATGCTGATACGAACCAACTACGTTTTCATCCCCTTCCCGAGCCGCGGTCCACCCTCGTATCTTTCTAGCCCACCCCCGTCGGTTCGCGTCTCTCCCTTCCACCCACGCCCTAACCTTAATCTTGCCAACTGCGATATGTAAGAGTCTCCAACTTTCCATGCGAGGAGAAAAGTCCTTTTCGAGCAAAACCGATTCGAAAAAATTCCCTGGCTGCTCGTCCAATTTCGGCGAAATATAATTTCAACGTTTCATCCCTTCCTCCTCGAGTTCGATTTGTCTTTTGATAAAAAATCAATATGCTGGGAAAATGAACGATTTGAACGTTGCTTCTTTGACAGTGAACAACTGTGCTAACGATAAAGTAATAAATCGAAATGCAGAAGAAAAAATGTTGCAAACTGTGGAAAGTGTTCAAATAATAAACAACATGCACAGGAGTCTGCTATTAAATCTTAGGTAATTTCTAAGCTCAACAGAGCTATACCGATGACCGTAAGCTATCAAATCGCTAGCCAATGAGATGGAAATGTAGGACCAACTTTAGAGGGTTGCTAATGACCTTGGATGCTGAGGAAACGTTGAAGCTGTAAGATTAAAAATACGTGCAAGGCGGAAAGGTGCTTTCCCACGTTTCCCGAGGCATGCCGGGCCGGTCAGAAGGACGCGAGGCCAGCTGTCGTTCACTTTCACCTATCGAGTTATGGTCGTTTTGCTTCATTTTTTTTTTCGCCGGTAACGAAGGTGGTACACGTCGTCGGTGCCAAGATTGCGAGTGAATCGATACGAGAGGTGGATGCACGACGAGAACGAGAGAGGAGAGACACGTGGAGAGAGGGTAGGGGAGGTCGCGAGGGTGGTTTTTGAGGGAGATGTTTCGTTCGTAGGCAGTAGGTTTCCACCACCCCCGGTCGGCCAGAAGTCCCGCAGCATAATCTCCATCCCTCTGGCCCGTCTCTTTCGCATCCCCCTCCCCCAACTCTTTCTCTCTCTCTCTCCCTCTCTCTCTCCCCCTTTTCCAACCCCCTCGCAAGGGGGTGAAACTCGCTCATCCTCTGTTCTATGAACGTGGCCCTCCACCCATCTCCGGTGTAAAACCCCCGGTGCCGTGACGTAAATGCCAGAGAAATGGGCTGGAGGGGCTGCGAGAACGTGGCGTGGCCAGTGACGCGTGTGCACGCAGGAAAACTCTTCTTATTTATATGCTCCACGCTGCCATGGCGAATCGATATTTCGCGTGAGTTCGCTCGCCGAAAAAAAAAAAAATGAAGGAAGAGGGTCACCCCCGCGTGCCACCGGGCAAGGCCAACGATTTCCTTTTCCGCCCTCGACGAGCCCGCTTTCTTGCTGTCACCTACCTTGCTCTCGCTGTAGCCGCCGCCGCTCCATCGGTGACGTGTGCTTATTTTTCTGCCACCTTACGCAATTGTTTAGAGGGGAAACCGTGGCTCGGGGTTGCTTGCCAGCTTAATCTGGGCTCCAATTCTAGCTAGAAATCGAAATTTTAACGCTCCGTCAGGCTTCTAATAATTTAACCCCTTGCACTCCAACCTACTTTAACCTCAAAACGAAACATTTCTTCCGACCTAGAATATTTCCCTCCTGTATGTATTTTTCATGTTGTACATGCGAAAATGGTGCAGTTAAAAATGAAAAATGCAGTTGATAATGTAAAAAATACATTCAATAATGATACAACAATTTTTCATAGCGTTAATTATTTTCAAATGCCACCAATCTTGGAAACCTTCCTGCAATTATTTATTGGATAATTGGACTATTATCAAAATTTCCAGGAGTACGAATTATTTTTCAACCGACTTCGAAAATGAGGATGTTACTCAATTCGGTCTTGGATATAATTCGTAAATGAGTCGTTCGCAGGCCAAATCGATTAACTCCACTTTTTGAAATCTTTTAAATTTATGTGTCCAAGCACTTGGTTCAGTCATAACTTTTTATATTTGCAACAAATTTCCCAAATAATACAGATCAACACCATCAAACAACAAAATTGTTTTGGTCGCCGAATAATAAATAATTTATTTCGGAAACCATTCATTACAGCAAGGCTGTTCTACCTTATTCATTCTACACGTCTTCATCGAAAGCTACATCTGTATTATACAATGTTTATTTCAATTTCTATTTTAAAGGGAATTTTAAAAAACAGTGTACACTATTTCATCACATTCTCCACTTTCTCTTTTATGGAGTTAATTTTTCAAGTGAGCGGCTCAAGGCATAGTTAATTAGCACCAATATTGCAAGTATTTCCCTCGTTAAGATTGTACATACAGCTAAACCAGACTCGAAGCATAATTGCCAGTCAATTGATACTATCATGAACTCTTGAATCATTTGTCTTTCCTAAAATACACGGTGTTTCAACCAAGGTGTTAGTCCAAATTAGGCTACTCTCCCCTATGTTGTTTCTTTCAAATTTGCCGGATGGACCAATCAAAATGCATCCCTCTGCATTTCGTAGAGGATTCTTCCCTGGTGGTCCACATTTTCCAGATTGGTTTATCGTTAACTATTATTGTCACGAGAAACTTGTTGATTTAATTTTTCCTCAGCGCCCCAGGAGCTGTCCTCGTCATCCGAACTACGTTTAATCTAGCAAAGTAGAATGCAGAAGTTTCGGAATTCGTGAATGGCATTCAACCATGTTCCGTTCGCCGGATAAAAGATTGAATGCGATCGCTCGCATGAAGGAAGAAAGAAGGACCTCCTTCGTCGGGGAGGTGGCTAGGATCGAAAACGGCGTTCAACTAATTTGTTCCGAACAAACGAAGGCACGCGGCCGCGCTGTTGGAACGAGGACTCCTCGAGAGGGAAACAAGATGTCAGACGAGAAAGAGAAATTCTTTCCTGGATAGCTCGCCGATGCACGGGAAGCCCCTCGAAGGCGTATCGTGAACGAGACAGCCGATAATTTGTTTTGGGCCTGTTCTTTTTCCCTCTCGCAATAGGGGTAGTACACGGAGAGAAAGAAAGAGAGAGAGAGGGAGAGAGAGAGAGAGAGAGGCGAGCGAACTTTGCATTGTTACGAAATCGAGTGTCGCATTCGTTGACTGCCGACAATTTCGAAGTTTTAATTTGAGTTTGAGGATTCATTAGAGACATTATGCTCCGCCCGGCAAACTTCCAAGCAGCCACGCGAACGCCATCCCCCTCCCACCCCTCTCGTCCGTCGTCCGAAGTCACCCAAAACAGCCCTCTCTCCTTTCTCTCTCTCTCTCTCGCTCTCTTTTTCTCTCCGATGCTCTCACACCACTCGGAGGGGCACAGATCGAATAATTCCGGAGTCGCGAATCGTGTCCCTTTTTTTCCATTATCTGAAAGCAACTTTTTCCTCAATGGCAACGAAAGGGGTCGGCCGACAATAACAGGCGTGATTGTGCGACACAAGGTCCGCTGATGTCCGTGATTCCCTCGGATTTCAGGTCGACCTGCTCGAACCTCGCGATTCACAAGCCCTGAAGAAGCACCTTGCAAAATTGGAAAATTAGAAACGCTGCGTCTTTACCGATACTACTTATCGCTAGACTGCGGATCTTTATGTAAAATGAAAATTGCGAGAAATTGGGACCAAGTGAAAAAATTGTTTCTTCCTTAATAACTTCAGAAAGCTGGAAATAATGCATCGATACATTTGAACGATCTTAATCGTTATACTTTTTCAAATTGCACCTACCCCTTTTTGGCCATAAACGAATAAAATCCGCAGTCTACTTAACACCTGTATGCAAGGCCTGTACTTAATTATACTTTGAGCATTTCGAAGGTACAGCCTTTTTTAAAATAATTGGATAACCGTTCAACTGTAGTTTCAATTTGTTTGAAATTCTCGAATCTGGAGTAATTGATGCAAATATGTTTATTCAATTGGGCAGTGTGATTTACATCGATTTTAGCTTACAACCAGAATTATTATGAGCACTGTTGCAAGAAGCCCATAAGGGATAAATATATTCTGCAAATCTTTCCCTGAAATAAATCAATTTAATATACATTAAATATACATGAGTTGGAATCCCTCGATGATTTTACTTTCCATGTAAAATACTTTCGAAGTTTAACATTTTGAGTCCCATCTCAGCAGCCCCTAAAATTCCACAAGATAAACGTAACTTATTTAACGAAATAAAAGTTAAAGATTTAAAATGTCCGACACTGAGTACTCTGCCATTCTTGTTTCATTTTTCAGATCCCAACCAAATTCCTTATACTTAACACAATATCGCCAGAATTTGTTTATGAGTCTGTATAAATCTAGTTTGGGGAGACGTGGCATTAAAAGTGTCAGTGTCTCCTTGCCATTGCAAAAAAGAAACATTTCCGGATCGAGTAGAATCCCGGAACGTGGATGCAGTGTTCCGACAGGACCAAACAAAACAAGCTCGTGGTGGTCCGGCCGCGCTCGTCCTCGTTCTACTTAATAATTCAATAAATCGCGTCGGGGCATTGTGGCAACTTTCGCCGTTCCGCGGCACGCGTGTACGCATGTTTGTCCGGGGCCGGTCAACAAAAAGAGAATGATTACCTCTCGGTCGTGACTCCTCTGCTCGGCGGCGAACCGCGCGAGTAATTTTCCGCAGGAAATTTACCGCGGTACATCATTACCTGGTGCAGTCTCCCCTGTTCGTGTCTACGTTCACAAAGAACCAGAATGCGACGGAGCAAAGAAAGGAAGAAAGCCCGAAGGAGGGGTTGGTGAGGGACGGCGGGGATGGGAAAGGGAAGCGGGAAGGAGGGGGATTTGTACCACCCCCTACCCTTTTCTCTCTTCCTCTCTGCCCTCCGCTTCCCTCGCGTTCTCCATCTCGCTCGATCGCACCCCTCCGCCCTTCCCGTGCCCTTCCCTCCGTCCCCCCTTCCTCGCGAAAAGTAAAAGAACGTCGTTAGCCCGCGCATCGCACCGGTTTGCCTTCCATCCTCCCCTCCCCGCGGCCCCCGCAAAAGCCAACGTGGCGGGGAAGGGGTGGCCGGCGATGGGCGTTGGTTGCCGAGGGGTCGACGTCGACTTCCACCCCCTCCACACCCCCTTCGCCCACACGGTTTCCCCTCGGATAGTCCCCTTTCCCCCGCGTCACCCCTCCACGGTCTCATCGTGCAGCTCTCTGCAACGTTCACCCCTTCCACCCTCGCAGAGCCCCTCCATACCCCTCCCTTCCCCCCGTGTTCGGCACAGAGGGTAGCGGCGGGGTGGGATTGTGTATTCCAGATAAACCACCCTCCCCGTCGACGGCGCTGCCACGTGTGCGCCGACCATTTTGCTGAAACATAATGTAACTCGGAACGATGTTAAAATATGGCGCGGCCTCGGAATTACACGCACCCCCGCGTGTATTAGAGCCGCGATCCACTCTCCAACTCCCTCGCGCTCGCCCTCCACCACACCCGCGAGACTCGCTCTTATCGGCAATGGATTCTGGCAGGTTCACTTCGCGCGATTGAGTAGCAAACAAAATGGAAAGAAAATGAATAAAAACACCCGCAGACTCGGCCCTTTGTCCAAGAAAATCCGTGCGTTTCGTTCCGTTTTCGGGTTTATGCGATTTTCTGATTTCGGGATCAACCCCTCGCTGGACACGCCGCTTTCCTTGGAAATGCGGGAGGCTTCTCGGAATTTGTTACAAACTATAGCCGAAAAATCGTTTCTGTCTCGTTAGCGTCCTCACGGATGTTGGATTTGTTTGTAGAAATTACAAATGAAACTGTTCGACAGATACGAAGGGGTGGAGGTTTGAAAGGAAATTTTTAATCTTTTCAAAGCTTAAAAAATATTCTCGAGCATTTGAGAGTGTCTAAAAATTTCATACGTGTACAATTTAAAAAGTATGACATTCCATTCGAATAACGGCAGTCTAATTATTTTTTGTCTAATCGGTAACTCACTTATATTTCCTGTATGAAAGGTTTCTTTGAAAACCCTTAGAAAATACCGCTGAAAATTTATTTATTTCCCAAGTTCAGCACTGCTTAAACCAACCAAAAGAATATCACATAAAAATTGCAATAACGAGCAAACGCAATACGAAAATGCAAAGATGCAACAATGTACAGTCTCCGTTTAATTGTTTCGAGGACCGGACGTCTCCATCAGCGGCGAAACGCAAGAATCGTGCTCTTAAAGAGGAAGGACTAACTCCGCTGTTTCGTCCTCCAGCGACGGAGTTGAAGCTCGTTAATTTCCGATAATTCCGTCAGAAGGTACCATAGAGGCCACGATGAAATTCCAACAGCGGCACACATGCTCGAATTACGCTTGTCTGGCCTCCGCGTGTGTCGCGTGACGCGTTGGAGAGAAAAACCGTGATGGTTGCGATTGAATATTTATAAAGAGATCGCGTTACTTTTGCAACGAATCTCGCTCGGGAAACTCGTTCCGCGGGAACTCTATTACAACGTTCCCGTTTATTTATGTACCATTAAAAGTTATAACGGGAACTTCTCGTTTCGTGCTTCGACCATGTAAAAACTGTCCGGAACTTCATTTTGCGACATTATGAAATTACTTGTCCGGTCTCCCATCCCCGTGAAACGTCATGGGTATCCATAGGAATGAACTTAGAATGTATAGAAATCGCCAAGGAAACTTTATTGCACCGACAAACGCCTCGAGCACATTTTGTCATTAACCGTTAAACAGTCTGTTGTTTCAACTTTACAGCCGTATCGATGGAACACTTCGTGAGCACACCGCGGATAGACGCACTGGATTTTCGAAATTATTTCGTAGCATGAATTTCGTCTCGAGGCACTGAGCAATTGTTGTTGACAATTTGTTGTTCAACGTATAATTGTTCGCGGACACGTCACTCGCGAGCCACGTCGAATAAGCGGCGAGGGAATGTACCGAGCGGTCAGTCGTTTTGCGAGCTACTGGCCACTCGCAGTTGCATCCACTGCACGAGATGCATTCACGCACACATGGAATCATCTCGTCACATACTGCACCAACGGGAACGAGGGAATCTGCATGACGGAGCAAACGCTCGCTCGTAATTCGATTTCGCGAATTATTCCCGCCGTCCGAACAGCTGCTCCCTGTTTTTCTTTCGAATTCCTCCCCGATTCCGCAGTTCGCGGAATCCGACATTTTGAAACTCCGTCATCCGTCCAGAATTATCTACGGCCGAAGAAATTCAAACGATACAATTCTCGCAGGAATTATATTTGAAAGACGAAACGGTACCTTCATACACAAATAACCATTCGTAAAATTCATTAATAAATCAAGCAAACCTACGTAGATCATTTTCAATTTATTCATATACTGATAGAAAGAAAGAAATCGAAGTATTCCGTCTTTTGTTAAGTACAGTGTATATTTATTCAAGTGCTCTTTCCAGCCCAAACGATGCAGAAAATTTTTATTTTACATCTAACTTTCTACTCTAATATCAAACAAGGTAAGGTGGAAAAGCAAGGCACAACTGTTGCCAAGTAAATAAATAGATAAAATAAATATTTCGTGCGCCGAGTCATTTTACACTTAATGGACGAGTCTAATGAGTTCACACAGCGTACGGGACTGTTTCGAACAAGTTATACGGTAGTTAGGTCACTTTTGTTCTTTCGAGATCGCGCAGGAAGGATATTATATCGTATCGCGTCAGGACGATTATTTTTTTCGACTGAAACGCGTTGTAGTGCCGTAGCAACTAGCGAGCTTCACCCTTTGCTTCTTGTCTGCATAATTTCTCGCGCGACCCACCCCACCCTCCACCCCATGGATCTCCAGGGTCGGAACAAAGAGCTCGAATAAATACAAATAGCACTTTCGAACAACGGCCAACGAGGTCTCCGCCTATCCCGTTGTCTATGACCGTCCCGTTCTCATTCTTCCGTCTTTTTTTATTTGCCATTCATTTTCTCTCGCCGATGCGACGCTGCGTGCACGACCCTTTCATGCGATTCACCGAGACGTTTCTCGAGAGAGAGGGAGAGAGAGAGAGAGAGTAGCATGGATCCCCATGGCATAATTGGCTTTCTCCAGGCGTATCGATATTGCATTATGCCCGCTGATTAGCATACTTACCTCTCTGAAGATCTCTTTCGTCACGCGCATAATCGTCAGGTATGCCCGAGGAAGGGTTCCAGGCGACTTTTCGAACAGGATGCGTGACTCGGCCCTTCTGGAAGCTGCTAGCCAGCTAAAAACTATGATTCTGCGATAATATTTCGAGTTTATAGCGTGGACTGCGTGCGTTTCCTTCAAATTCCATTTGGAAATTTGTGGAATTAGTTGATCTGCAGTTCAGTGTATTTTTTAATGTAAGTACCATTTTTTAAGGCAAATACTCGAACTTTCTTACCGTGATTGGTTAGGTTGTCTCTTACATGCAAACTGGAACAGTTTAACTCCAAATGACATCATCAAAAAGTTGGGATCTTTCTTGTATTTTAAAATTTTGTATTCCTCGAAATTTTCATTGACAAATTCATATACCATGATTTAAAGTAAATATTTGAATTTTTCTGTCGTGGTTCATTGTCTCTCGTGCATAAACCGAAAATTTCTTCGTACCTTTCACTGTGGTTATTGCTCGAAAAAATCCGTTTAAAATTCGTAAAATTGATGGTAGAATTATTTATTGTGTCGTTTTTTTAGAGAATGCTTTTAAGTTTCTCTGCCGCGGCTTGCGAGATTGTTGACGTGCTATAAATTACAGGTAAAAAGGAGAACAAAGCGTTTTTAATATACAGTATTTTAATCCGGACAGTTCGTTGCCCGTCGCATTTTGTTATGTTTTCTTATCGCTTTTGTTTTTTCTTCCGTCGCGTTTATTGTATTTCTCCCTTATGCAAATCAGATGCGGGATTACGATGCCGGGGACGGTTGTGCTTTTGCCAGCCAGGCCTGGTTTTGAATAATTCCGCTAGAACTCAATGTCACGGTGTCACCTGGGTGAATGAAATCCGAACAGCCGTGGGAGAGACCGGAACGTTTCAAATTATACGCAGCTTGCGATAGAAAACAATATTTTCAACCATCTTTGTGATTAAACATTTTCTTTGGATCACTCGTTTCTCGCGAATCTCTTTAGTTCGTCGATTCTTGTAAATTAGTACTGAACGTTGCATTAATAAATCGAGAATTTAATAGTATTTTAATTTTTAATCATGAAAGTACCATTTATTGCTTTTTGAATGCATCAATGTTGTCAGAATAGCTTCTGATATTTATAACACAAAAATGCTTAGTGTATTAAGGGTTCACATATCAGTTTCAATTAACCAAAAATTATCAACAACTCCACTGTTAAAATTGTAATTGTTAATGCCATCAAAAATTGTTTAGAGTGCAAATTATTGACACCTGTTTCAACGAACTTTGAGATTTTGAACAGCACAAAAGAATTAATCAATTAAATAGAACTGCCAAGCCCTAAACGAGACTGATGTATATTCCTTTGTAATAATAACAGAACTGAATTTATTCAGTTATAAATAAGGAAGTTTACTAAACAATTTCTCAAGAAAATATTTCCATAACTTCACGAATTGTAGAAGTAAAAATTCTGAAATCCGTTTGTTTGCCGGGCTCGCTATTTATAATGATAACTAGACTGCGGATTTTCATGCAAAAATAAAATTGCTTTTCCATCGATTAGAACAAACAGGAGCCAGATGAAAATTCCATTCTCTCCCGAATAATTTCAGTGAGTTGAAAATAATGTATGCACGTTTCCAAATGCTCTTAATCTTTCTACTGTTTTGAATTTCATTTATTCAATTTTATACTAAATTTTATAAAATCCGCAATCTAGTGATAACGAAGCTCTCAATAAATTAGTGACGCTATATGCGTTGGAAGTGCTCGAAGGAAAATGATAATAATGTCTGTGATTACCTCGGATCGTTGGTTTCTGGGTTAGCAGGTTTTCGCGCGGCGCAGCTCTCGTTAGGTGCGAACAATGAGTGTAATTTAATGAATATTAATACGCGTGTTGCTCGGGCGAACGGTGGCGTGCCGGTTATCCCAAGGGTCTCGAAGCGTTTGCCATAGTTTGCCACGGGCATCTCCAGTCTCCCGACCGGAAGTTAATTTCGTACGAATAGGAGAGCTCGCCGCTTGCCGAGTGGGGTTGGAAGGGGGGTGGTGGGCGGAGGGGGATGGGATCTCGGGGTTCCGTGTTCGTCAATGAATTTGCGAAATATACCCGGCCGTCGTAAAGTTTTCAGCGGGTCGAAGGTCGTGCCCGTGTTTAATTTGAGGTCAATGGTGCTCGAGGGAGACTTAAAACTCGGGCGAAGCGATGGGTCTGTTGACCCCCAAGATTTTTTACTCCCCGGGCCGGGTGAAATCGGACCACCCTGTCATTAGCATACAAAAGTCTGGCTCTGCCGTTCGAGAGAGGCTCGCGCCGTGGTTAACGACAGTCATTACGTGAGGTTGGCAGCTCGTAAACTCTTCTTGCGGCTCTTTAAATCTCGTCCCTTCCTCGCGACCGCATTTCCGCATTCACCTTGTCCATTTCCCGTTGATTCGACGCCGTTATCGCCCGTTGCCACCGTGCAACCCCTTAAACGCGACTCTTTGTCATCGGCCTAACTGCGGAATGACTCATTCCCGCCAAGTATCGGCCGCATATGAAACCAACGATCCCGCCAAGACTCCAGTCTTCCCGCTAATTGATCCGCAACACCGAAAACCACCCCTAATTGCACGATAAAATCGTTTCCGTAACACTGTATTCATTCTCTTCAATCTTTCCACTTGTTCCAGTCCATCGTTTCACCGAGACTGGGCTGATTAACTATTTCAAAGCAGAGCAATATTATACAACAGAGAATAAATTAATATCACTTTCTTCCTGTCCCTAAAATAATTCTAGAGACAGAATTATTCGAGAAAAATAATTAGAATAAATGGAATGAACAGTGGACCATTCTACCTCAATGACAGCACATAGAGGCTGTCAGTGGGAGAGAAGAAGGAAATCATTTTCATTTGATTTCTGATTTAAACGAATTCGATTCGTTTCATCGAATTTCAAAGAAGAACTAACCCCTAACATGCACGTAAATCGTTGTTATTAATGATATAGATTTACCAAAGTGGATATTGTCATGCAAAAATGTTTCCGATTAATATCCCGGTTATTTTAACGCGTCAAAATGTATCGCAAAATTAATTAAATGCAATTGAAACCAACGATCCCGCCAAGACTCCAGTGTTCCCGCTAATTGATCCGCAACACCGAAAACCACCCCTAATTACACGATAAAATCGTTTCCGTAACACTGTATTCATTCTTCTATCTTTCCACTTGTTCCAGTCCATCGTTTCACCGAGACTGGGCTGATTAACTATTTCAAAGCAGAGCAATATTATACAACAGAGAATAAATTAATATCACTTTCTTCCTGTCCCTAAAATAATTCTAGAGACAGAATTATTCGAGAAAAATAATTAGAATAAATGGAATGAACAGTGGACCATTCTACCTCAATGACAGCACATAGAGGCTGTCAGTGGGAGAGAAGTCTCACCAGGAAACGCCCAGCATCCTCCAGAAGAAGGAAGACGTCTTTTTTCCGAGTCTGTTCAAATTTTTTGTCTTTGCCGGCTGAAAGGGTTGTGAAACGAGCAACGGAAGGGACAAAGGAAGCAAGAAGGAAGTCGAGGGAGACGGAAACAAGGGAAGTGAGAAGCGAGAGAGGGTGAGAGAGCGAGAGAAAGCGAGCTAACGATCGCCCCGGCTAAGACGTGTGGGAAACTAGCCCTACGGTATGCAAATAGCCGACTGGCTGGAACGAGGAACCGTCGAGGGGCGCAGGGGTGCAAAAAAAAAAAGTGCTAACCTTCAGGTTGCCATTGTGCTCGGTCCTTATAATGGACCAGTGGCACCGATCTTATGTAAATCGTCGCTTTGATCAAAGACAAGCCAGCTTCCTTCTTCCTCCTCGGTCGCTCGATCATCTGATGTATTCCATCGATTCGACGTGCTGCCTACAACTCGGACTTTTCGACTCGTATCCCTCTTCAGCCCCTAATTGGCTCTTCGGACTCGAAAACGAAAACTGAGTCGTCACACTCGACGAATGGATATGGCGTCTTCTGATCATTTTGACGCCTCTGATGTCAGGCGATAGGTGCTGCAGTTCTTAGTGGGGCTGTACCTTGTATGTATCTGTATCAAAACGTTGACATGGTCCGAGAATGTTAAGGAATTGTGTTAAAGAAATAGGAATGATAAGGGTATGAAGGGTCCAAGGAACGAAGAAAAGGTTGAATAAAAGATCTGGAAGCATTGCAATCATTTTCATGCGAATATTAAAAAAAAATCTTTATTAAAACCCATGTATTTTATTAAAGGAGGAAAAGGGTATTTATTATTTTGGAAGGTAGAATTAGAATGTTTCCTCTCGCTGGTACGACAATTGAACGTCTACGTCGCCTAATCGCTGGCGAAGCTCCTCGAGGACGCCTATTTGTATCAGATC
The DNA here is from genome assembly GCA_028454245.1 of Halictus quadricinctus. Lineage (NCBI taxonomy): Eukaryota > Metazoa > Arthropoda > Insecta > Hymenoptera > Halictidae > Halictus > Halictus quadricinctus. The sequence goes on from CM052118.1 coordinate 16,961,445, forward strand.
GACGTCTTCCGGTGGGCAATATTCATCCTCGCTGGACCTGAAGCAACAAAATTGACATAATTTGTACCGTCTGATGTTTGATGCAATTATCTTCTTGGTTCACTTAGATCAGCCATACTCAACTTGTCTTATTCACGGGCCACATACATTTGTCAGAAACATATGAATAAATCAATAAGTAAATAAACGAACGTTCGTGTGACCATTGCTTGAAAAATTTAGTTTGTCAGACGTCCAAAAAATTACCAAATAATGAAAAATTAAGTGTTTCAATGTCATCTAAATGTCATCAGTTTCTGAGAACGCAAGCAGAAGCTTGTGGCGATAAGATTAAATTGGCACAAGAAGATCAAGTGACCTCGAAAATGTGATTCAAATAATTATGAAAATAGTAGTTAATGATTTAAATAGATCAATGATACGGTAGTGTGAAACTTTCGTTTTCCAAGGGCCGATGGCAGAGTCTATTATTTAGCCACGGAAAACAAGGATTCGAATAATCGAGGGGTCGATAAGGCGTAATCCGTCGGCGTAACGAGTTTTAGACATCATTAAGGGGTAAATTTGATTTCCCCGTCGGCGGTTTGCTTTTTGCTTTTGTTTGGAGAGCCTGGAAAGCTGCAAGAGAACCTCGGTGCAGTCCAGGGGCGACATCCGGCAGCGTTTTCGCGTCTTCTCCGGAAGCGAGGCGTGCCGGAGCAGGGAGGAGCGGATTGCGAGGGATTGGAAGTGGGCCGAACACGATGAAATCGATTTTTTTTTCTGGCATAGCCGGAATTCCGAATAGCGTTTCCCTAATTTCATCGCGAGATGGCGCCAACTCAACCGTTTACGGCTGCCTTTGCCATTCTCGCCCACGCAATCTTGTTGTTAAACAACGTATTCGACATTTCAAATAGCTCATCATTTTTCCATCCACCTAGCCCCTCTTTGTAACCCTTAACAGACGTGCCAGGGTCCATACTGACCCATCTTTTCAGAGACTCTAGTCGTTTTCAACCGTCGGCTCATTTTCAGTTATTTACATTAGATGTTATATTAATTTACGTAAAACGTCTGACTTGCGAGGGTTAATGAACGCTATAGAAATCTTTTTAATGCTCCTCGTATTAATTGGACATCCTGGAACGAATCAATAAACAGAAAATTCATATAAATGTGGCATTGTTGCTCGATAGTATCAATTTCCAGGAAAGTATTGTAAAATATGTAAAGAAACGAACAAATCGAAGACAGATAAATTATTTCAATGGTTCTCGTTGTTCTCCCGTCCGAGCTGTTTTCCCACAGATAACTGTAAATAAAGAAACAGCAATAAATAACAGCAGCCCGTCCCGTGCATTAATATAAACAAGAGTCTCCACAGCCGGATAATTAACGGTTCATAAAATTGCGAGAACCGTCATAAAATATTGAGAGGACAGGACATTTTGTGGAAAACGAGATTTAAGTATTTATCCGGAAGAATCCATAATGGGGACGAATGTTTCCTGCGGAACGAGCTCGCCGTGGCCAGCATCCCCCACGCGTAATTCATAAATTACAATTCTCCCGGTGTATGCGGGCGTGTACGCGGGGATGTTTATTACGGGGTCGCAGAAATTGAGAAACGGATTACCACGTCTCGCCTTAATCATCCGGCCAACTAGAGCGTGGCAGGAAGATAAAGGAGTAATTAGTGCCTATCTGTCGCAGGACATCGAAGACAGAGACATCTGACAACGACCGCCGAAAGCTCCATCCGTTTGATTTTGTGCACCCCTGAGGAGGCCACCCCTTACCCACATGGAAGGTGGGGCTTGATGGTACCTGAACCTCCATGAACCCACCCCTCGCCCAGCCCAACCATGCCTCCCTTATGGTCCTCCCTTTTTCTCGATTTTCAACCCCGCCAGCATCTTCGGCCGCGCCATCTGCAACTCTAACCCCGTGCTTCCGAAGGAAATGGAGAAACCTCCGTTTAACATACTTCGAAAACTTTCCTCCCGTTTATTTATGAAGGTTAATCGCCTCGCGATTATCAGTGGTCTGCGGTCTTTCATGTAAAATAAAAGTTTTCAGCATCGATTCCGAGGAACAGCAGCCAAACAGGCGTTCGTTCCTTCTTTTAATAGTTTTGGTGAATTTGATTTCATATATTAACATTTTGAATTGTTTTAATTTGTTCACTGTTCACCTGACTTTTTTCATAAATGACTGCGAATTTTGTGCATTCATAGAATCGTTGATTTTCTACTCCGTATAATAGAACATTTAATAAAGTTTAATGAGATTTTTGTCTCTCTAGATTGTATATAAACAGTTAGCAGAATAAGACAATTTTCGATTAATACCATTATCCTTGAATTAATCCGTAAAAATTGATAAGTTGCATAAATATTTGCAGCGTAGGATAAAATCTAAGACAGAACCTCCTTTTGTGTATAATTTTGTTAGATATCTCAATTTATCCTATGGGCATATTTGCATTCTTTTAGAGATATTTTTTGATTACTGTGCATTTTGTTGCAATTACTACCTCTTGAAAAAGTCACAATAATTTTTTTTTAAAGACTATTCAGAGAGTTCATGTTTCCTTTTGAGGTCGATGGTTGGACCTGCTTATTATTCGTTTGTGTTAAAGATATTAATTTTTCAGGCTATGTGTAGAGTTTTATTCTACAGTATGAACCAGTATATTCCTTGTTAATTTTTAAAAATATGCTCTATTGAACACTGTAGATGATATTGGAAATTGTTTGAACATTTCAGATCTTACCTGGCGATTGTTACAATTGTTGGCGGGCTAGGTAGAGCAGCCAAAAATGCTCTGAAAGTACCCGTAATCAAACGATCAAGATCTGTACGTGAAGTGATGTGATGGGGCAAGTCAGTGTCATCTCTGGTGCATCCTGCATCGTGTATGATCTTCCAGTCGATGTCCGACTGCTTGCAAACTTTTGTCAACTCGCAGTATATGAGCAGCACTGCCTCGTATCTGTAAATAAAATACCATTCTTGATTAATACACATTTATCATTTCATGGGGATCGTAATTCACAAGGTTCCATGAAATATAGACTAGAGTAGCATAAATAGTTTATTTTTCAGCCTCTCAATCATGAAAAAGAACTTTACCTAATACAGTGTTTCGATATATGTCCAAAACACGGGACTAGCCACGGACATGTATCGGCTAGGAGATATTATTCTTTGATCCACCTCACACTCCTCCGCAACCGAGGTATGCCCCGCGGTAGTGGGTACAATTCCGCGACATTTATCGGCTATGCCTCGGCGTCATATATAGAGAATTCACTGTGATGCCCTCTACTCTAATTGTCCTTTCCCATTTTTCTTCTTTTCTAACTTCCTTCACCATCCTACTATCTCTATATAAAATCAAATATAAATCATGTGTGATCTTCTATCAAATAAAAATTCGAGAAGTTGTTGCATTATACCAATTCCAAAAATTGGCTAAGTTATAAATGAAATTGGTGTTGCTCTTGACCAATTCGTCGAGAAATTCTCAACTTTTGGAAAGACAATTAGAAAATTGCCGGTGAGTAGAGCGTTGAAACGAAACACGTCTATTGAGACGTGGATACGAATAAAAAAGAAAACGTGGGAATCGGGAAGATTTCGCGAAGGTGTTTCACTTTCGAGGAGAGTAACGACGCGACCGGCAAGGTTGCCGCGTAAAATTCGTTAAAGTGTCGTAAATAATGAAGGCAAACAAGGAAAGGGAAAAGGAATAGAGAGGGAAAGGCCGGGGCAATGGAAAGTTTATAATGCGCGGACGATAACACGCGGCTGCAAAAGTTGAGGCATTTCCTGGGGGCACGCGACGAAAGTTAACACGGCCACGAGACCAGTTTCCGGGTGCTCGTAATTTGTACACCGCTCCCCGCCGCCTCCCTCTTCCGCTATCTCTTTTTCTCGAACTCCTTTCATGCCCTGCGCTCGCCTCCACGTTCGCCCTTATCTGATCCCAAGTTTTCCTCGTTTTCTGCGGCTGCAATTCGTCCTGCACCGTGCGCCACGTACCTACACGCTTTCGTTATCAAGGCTACCGAGATTCCACCGAAAGATTGCCGGTATGTGTGTTAGCGGTCTGCTGCGCGACCGTCGAATCGCTTATGCTGCCTCTACTATACCGCGTTTCTCACATCCCTTTCCTTCGATTACTCCCTAGAAAGGGACACAAGTGCAAACTCAAATTTTACTTGGCGCTTCTACCATCAATTCACCTTTAAAAGATTCTTTAGCACTAGGTTTAATGACGGGTTCCAATATTTTTAATTTACAATTATCGCGATAAAGACGCATCCATGCGAAATTATCCAACAAATTGATTTCTTTGCGAGCACGCTATACAAAATTCTTGTTATTTTTATAAAATAATGTAGAATAGCAATTTTTAGTGATTGAGAATAATTACTCCAACTATATCTTCCACAGAGTTGAAATCACGTACGAATGGTAAAACATCAGTGACGGTATCAAGGATTAAATTTCACATTAACTCAGGAAAAACAGATACTGATTGGGTAATTGCAGGTGAATTAGTAAATATTTCATCGAAAGATGTTTATAGTGATCTATGTTTTGGACTGAGAATAATTACGCCAACTATATCTTCCACAGAGAGTAATTTTTAGTGGGCCGTAAACCTAGTGTTAAACTATAAATATGTGTCTGTACGATATCATTATCATAAAAATTTTCATAGGAAGTTTCCTTTGCACTTTTCACTTAAAAAATAGTGGATACTAAGGGAACATTAATTGTACTCCCCGATGGTCCCAATGTGTGAATTTTTCACTTTCAGATTAAGTATTATAAGCTCAATTTTAATACAATTATCGGATGTAGATTGAACGTAATGTGTTGCTTGAATTTTCATCTTTTTCTGAAGTTTTTCTAGGTAACAAAATTCACTTAAGCGAATAAGTAACATAGATTTTTGTAGGTACACGGCGACGCGATTGTTTACCGCGTCGCGTGTCTGTACGATATCATTATCATAAATATTTTTATAGGAAGTTTCCTTTCCTCTTTTCACTTAAAAAATAGTGGATACT
>CM052118.1:16967101-17009224 GCA_028454245.1 Halictus quadricinctus
CTTTTCACTTAAAAAATAGTGGATACTAAGGGAACATTAATTGTACTCCCCGATGGTCCCAATGTGTGAATTTTTCACATTCAGATCAAGTATTATAAGCTCAATTTTAATACAATTATCGGATGTAGATTGAACGTAATGTGTTGCTTGAATTTTCATCTTTTTCTGAAGTTTTTCTAGGTAACAAAATTCACTTAAGCGAATAAGTAACATAGATTTTTGTAGGTACACGGCGACGGGATTGTTTACCGCGTCGCGTGTCTGAAATTGATACATTGAAATGCGAGAGCGAAGTCTATCAGGCAACAGGGTAATTATAAATATTCGCTAAAGCCCGTTGTAGGAAAGTGTTGCAGCCGAACACTTTGGCACGCCACCGTGATTACCGCTCGTTACAGATAATATCCGTTTACGAGAGCATAAGCCTGCATCACGAATTTCTGAAATTCACGGCTTCCTAATGAACACCCTAGCATTACGTCTAATTACGGTCCGCGAATACTTTTCGAAACACTGTATTCAATTTCCTCGTAAAATTTCTTTATCGTTTCACCTCGTTTGAGAAATAAGCATCCTTGACCGGCTCCCAGAAAGCGTTATGATCGCTGTTCTAATTGAAACACCCCTGCGCTACGAAACGGAAGCATAATTTATTCGTATTTCACCTGCTCTGAGAAATAAACATGCTCCACCGGGCTCTAGAAAGCGTTGTAATCATTCTTTTAATTGAAACACCTATTTCTAAACAATTTCTAAATAGTATCAAAACCTGTACACTCAATCTAATTTTATATTTACTTGAAATGCTCGATATCTGTAAACACTCAAGAATATTTTTCTTAGACTGCAACGATTTCAGAGGCAATTAAAGTTATCAACGAACTATGAGCCTTTATGCAACATAAAAATGGGAACCGGAACTACACAGACATCTGGTATTCACAATTTTATCAAGTTACAAATAAGAAACACTTTCAGTGTTTCATCTTCCCATTTTCGTCATAAATTTCGAAGCGTGGTTATTAAATTCAATTCTAAGTTGGAATTGACCTATTTCTGTGGATTTTAGCTCAAAAATCATGCGTTTAGTCATGTCAAAAACGAGGGACCGAGATCGCATAAAATCGGCGATGATACCGAGCAGATCGAATGTTTGACGATTAAAAATCATGTTTTTGCCCGGTGACGTCCAAAAAAGGGTTCTCCGATCGTCGAAAGTTCCGCGAAACGCGAAAGACCGGCTGAGATAAAATCGATCGCGTAAAATCGCCGGCGATACCGGATCGAATGTTAAACAATTACGGTACAAGAAGAACAGGCAGACGAGCATAATCGACTCCGGTGTGTCTCCAGCGAGGACCAGCTGCGTGTCTAAGTAGAAGCGATGCGCCCGTTCGCTAACGCGCTAACTGTTCATCGGAGAAGACCATCATTGGCTCTCGCCCACTTTTTCCTCGCTGAATATTAATTATTCCCTCGGCGGGTACACCTGCCCTCACCCTCGGGGCCGGACATACCTATACATGCTCGTGTACATGTATCACGGCTCATGATTCTCGCCGCAGATTATCCTAACAGTTGTGTAACGAAGTCGGTAACGATCGGTCTCACGAGGATACGAAACCAGCCGTGTACAGTACTTTACTGCCACACCGAGCCGTCGCAGAAAATCCTGGAAAATACCCGCGGTCTCAAAGTTCATTATTAATAGTTAATGTTAATCGCAGCTTATCCGATTTGCGACGAGAGTTATGCGTTTCTTAATTATCGCGGCGGTCAACTAACAGCGCTAGAAGGTCGGCGAAATTCATTTCCCCTCCTTTAGGGCTAGAAGAATTGCGATTAGTATTTTTATTATACTATACAGCTAAATGTAAGACGATAGTTGGTTAGTCTCATTTTGTTCGTCGAATAACCGCACTAGGAAGTTAGCTAAATTAATTTTATATTCTTTAGACATGAACTTTAGGCATGATCTTGCTTCGGATATGAACTTTAAAATTCTTATCCTTGTAAAAAAATACGGTACTTTTATCGCTTATGCAATGTGCAGATTCTGATCTCTATGCGAATAATAAAGCGAACGGTTAACAGTCCAGATGGAGAAATATTCGTATGCAATAATTTTTTACGGATTTTTTCGTTTAAATTGTCATTTGCACGAAATCATGATCAATTGATAAATATGTACTACTCAATGGAGTTCCTAGGATAAATTTTACGATTTTGTTTTTATAAAAGAGAGTAGTATTTGTAATGTATATTGTGTTTTATATGAAAAATAGTTAACTTCGAAGAAGAATTTGTTTGTACAGCAGCCTTTTCGTTTTAAAATTGTCTGAGGACTTCTTGGCATAAAATTAATTAAAACAATAATACATTAATTACAAGATTATTCGTTTTCCATTATTTTTCAGTGTTGCTTTATCAACATTTCCAAAACCAGTGTTATCACGCAACATACAGTTCTAGAAGGTCAACAAAAAAAGACAAGGTTTAGCAATTTTCGGTTTCCATAGACAGGGTGCGTTCATAACTCACCCCAATGACTAGTGTACCCATGGATCCTAACTGCACGAAGTTTCGCCAAAGTTCTGCCCAGTAAATTTTTTTTCCAATATTTATTTCGAAAAGCAGATGTCACAGCGGAGTCTCTCGAACGCTTTCACGGTTACAGCTCTCTATCTTTATGATTCATATTTTCTGACGTGCAACCGGTTCGACCCCGTCAGTTTTTTTCTACTTAACACGTTTCGCGAACGGTAAAAGGAAGAGAGGGCGAGAGAGAGAGAGAGAGAGGGAGAGGGAGAGAGGGCATAGGGGGACAAAGAGAAGGCGAAGGAAAGATGAAGAGGATAACGAGGAAGGAAGGGAGATACGAGAGCTGGTCCACGCTGCCACGTCGAATGAGTTAACGGACAATGGCGGTCCACGTTAAAAAAATAAAGGAAAGAGGGATGAAGAGCGAGGGAAGGGAGCCCTCATTACGAGGGGCGCCCCCGGTGTATTTGTCGATAAGGGGGCCTATATGCAAATGATCGTCCCTCGCCCGGCCGACGGAAGAAAAACTTTGCCTCTCTGTTTCTCTCTCCCTCTCCCCCTCTCTCTAGCTCTGTTTCCCTCGGTGCACGAATAATGCTCTCTGACGGTGTACCAAAGTAGAAAAAAAAGGGGGGTATAATGTATCGTAATCAGATGATCAATTATTAAGAGCGCGGCAAAAAAACAACGAGGGTTGACATACGACTGACAGGACAGGAACGTATCCGGATACGAGGGGGCCTTTTCCTATCCTCTCTCTCTCTTTATCTCTCTCTCTCTCTCTCTCTCTCTCTCTCTCTTTCTCACTGTTCTGTAACGAGCTTCCACGAACGTAATCGATACTCCGAACGATATTAGAATATTCGTCGAGCGAATGTGTCTCCTTCCAGGGGAAAACGCAATGTAATTCTCGTTTTGGTCGAGAATATTCGTGTGGGATTCGTATAGAAAATGTGAACCTCGGTTGAAAAATATTCTCTAGGTTATAGTATCTACAAAACAGAATATCTAGAATAACGAAAACATGGATATTTATGCATTCATGACGAAATTTTAAAGTATAAGGAGACGCATATATTAACGAAAATCGATTGTTATCTTTTCAAACAGAAGCCACAAAAACTCTATTTCCCATTATAATTTTAAAATAATCTAAAAAAGTCTAAAGTAATCTAAAATAATCTAAGAAAATAAGAATTTCTACTACAATCCTCTCATGATCCCTAATAATGACGAACGGTTTATCCGCGGTAAGAAATTCGTAATTTTTGAACAAATTCACATACAACAATGTTTCTTCTGTTTTCAATAATAGTCAAGTGTTCTTTAATTGTTCAGGTAATTTATTTGCGCAAAATATGGCTAGATAAAAAATTACAGCCAATTATTAGCGAATATAGTTGATTAAAGCTGTCCAATCCGAGCATTTGCACGTGTAAATGGGGGCGTTGAAAACGATTCGATATTTATCGACTTTTCAATCGATATTAATTTGTTAAAATGCTTCAAATCCTCCAGATTAAAAGAAGAAAAGATTCATCTCGATCGTCCATATAGTTCCTGAGATAAACATTCCTGAATACAGCGAAATTGATAGAAATTAAGAAAACTGCAGCATTTTATGAAAAATTGATAATATAAATTTGAACTTTTACGAAACGACTAATGAAAATAGAAACTTGCCTAAGGAAGCCGAACCGAAATGAAGTGAAGGGAAAAATGTTTGAGAATATTGAACATGACAAGAAGCGCATGAACAAACTCGGGAAAACCCGTTCGGAACATTGTTTAGCGATCCTGCATAGTAAACGTATCGTTTCCTTCGACCGCGGCCGCATAATAAATGTATCGCTTTCTTGGTCTCTCCTGCATAGCTGAGCAAACTTTTCAGGTCTGTGTATCGAGCGCACGTTAGGACAATACCCTGGTATCGAGTTACCAATTTTTAATGGATGTGGATCTAGCCGCGATCATGCGTGTGATCGTCGAGGTAAAAACTGGTTGCGGCCATTTAATACAAGCGTCCATTATGCGTTCGGCTTTGCTCGTAATTATAATATCCATATGGAGATTGCTACGAAGCCTTCGTTACGAGGTCTGTCAAGGGGGTGAGCTGAAAAGAATTTTTTTTTCATTTTTCTTCACTGTTCTTAAAAAAAATTAGACATATTGAATTTTGCACTGAATCGTTTTAATGCACTCTTAATTTCGGAGAGATTCTAGACGATGATTACTAGTATTTTGCGAATGAAAATTAATAGTATTTCCATTTTTCGTTTATTGCAAGCAACCTGTTTTATTTTTAGTCAATGAAGGGAAATGTTATTTTGTTTCGGTTTGATGCGATTAAATATGAATTTGTGAATCTGTGATTATGGAATTTTAGATAGAAGTCGGTGAACGGTTACGAATATCAGCTATTAGGAAATGAAAAGGAGAGGCGTTATAGTGAGTGTACCTGACTCGCGGCACGTGCCACTGAAAACAGGATAATTTGCTGCATACTCGCAGGTAGCATATTTGGGGTGGCGGCAGGTATACGATTATATATCGAGGCGATTCTGAGGGGTGGCTTTGCCAATCAATAGATATTCATCCCCATCGAACCATCGACACTATTGTCGATACACGATGCATTCAGCTGCACCGAGGGACGCGCAGGTTGCGCTTTGATGCGCCGTGCACTTCGAGCCGAAGAGATCATCGAGTGCAGGTACCTTCTGGTGCCTCTTTCAATTCTCCGCAATTTTCACACTGAATACACACACTCCAAGCAGTCAACAACTTATTTATTCTGTCACAAATACCGTCCGCACTGCTGACAATAATTAACTCGGAGAAATTTTGTTAATCTTTTAAGGGTTAAATATTTCTTTTTATTTTGTTGGTACCGTTACCAGAAGCAAATTTGTTCAACTGTACAATAGTACTCCGGGGTCTCTCTTGACTTCAGCAAAATTTTCTGCACACCAATTTTCTATTCTTTGTTTTATGTTAATCGCAAATATGAAATTTGATGAACTCCTTTTAAATTGCTTACGATTAGACGTGTAAAAGTATTGTAGTGAACTTTTACGAAATTCTGACGCTTTGCAGTTTAAGTACACAGAGTTAAATGCGGAAGAATTACAATACTTGCACGTAGAACAGTCACGAAAATACATTTCTCCGTTTGATAGTATGTTCCGCGTTGCAAGACAAATCGTTCGGTCCATTAGGATGGAAAAAGATGCGAGTCTAGAGAATAAATTTGGAGCGCCGGAGGAGTCTTCCGTATTCAATTATCAGTGGAAGGAACGAGGGTCGAGTTACGGGGCGAAGAAAACAAGAAGAAAGGGCGCATACATCAAAACGGAACGGCTCTTTCGAATTTCTAATGAGGTGTGTGAACTTTCAACCCGTTTTCTAGGCGTAACCTAATTAAAGTGCCGAACGCGTATGCAAATTCTCGCTCAGCGGGACACAGCCTCCCTTCTCTGCGCTTTCGTCCTCGTGGCTCCGCTTTCAGACGGCGCGGTAGAACTGTTCGTGCGACGATTTTTCACGGAGCGTATTCTCAGTTGTCGTCGGGACCGGCCGTTAATTAATTAATTTTATGGGGAAAGGGTTCCCGGCGAATTCCGTTGCCGGATTGAAACGTTCGACCGGTACCAATTAAACGGACGGAATTTCAATCGCTTAGCTTCTCGGCCGGATCAACGCCGCTAAAAAGGTGTACGGCTGTGCAATTTATTAGCCTAACCATTATTCTCTTTGTGTACCGTGCTATCCTCTTCTCGACGTGCTTGCTCCATCACTGAGACGCGTTAGGAAATATTATTGAAAAGCTTGGAACGAAATAATTAAAATAGAAAGCATCCTTCGGAAATGTTTAACTGTTCATCGATCCTGTAATCAGATTGATTGTCTCGAGGTCTTGGAGAAAATTTTATAATCTATAATGTAGCGGGTTAGTAAAATTTGTGTGTTGTTCACAAGGGGTGAAATAGTTGACAAAGTGTAAGATATATGTCGTGAGAATCGTGTCGCCATACTGCCGGAATATTTAAAAGCGTGTAACATAATACGCCGCTGGTATTTTCGCGAGCATTTGCATGCGGCCAGCCCCTGCTAATTATAAATTTCATGCGGCAGCCGTGTAAGGGTTGCGCGTCTTCGATCCTGCCGAAACGAACAACGCGATCCGGATGTGCCTAAAATCAGGACCATATGCAAATCGTGTATCCTGCGCGATGCCATCAGCTGTCTTAACCTATTCCAAGACACGATCGCGCTGGAAAAGAGGTGGATCAGCCTCCTGGAATAATCCCACGCTATCCCCACCTTGAGGAAACTCGTTCTTCAGGTGGGCAGAAAATTCTGGCACAGTATCGTCAACATCAAACATCCGAAAATATTAAAAGCAATCCTAGAAAATTCTGATATGATTTTCAATTTTAATTTGCCCGATCTACGATAAACATTTTAGCTTTTCAATGAAATTTAAACACAAAGCGTAAACGCATATTGTCTTTGGTACATTGTTCTATAACTGTAAAATCTGCAGATTATGTGAACCATCTAAGACAAAAATTCAGTGGTACGGTATTTTTGCTTCTTCAGGAGGGCTTTGAGATTGAAAGACGAAACGCAAAAGTCTATTGTCTGTCGCGCATTGTGCATCGAGTAATGAAACGAAAGGTGCAAAACAAAGCTCCATAACGTGACTAATGACCATGCTTATTCGGAATGCAAGAGGGTATTGTCTTCGTCGCGCCGTTCTTCGAGTGACGCTGATGAGAGCTGCCGGTCGGGGATTAAATTTGGTGATTAATATGTTTAAGAATTTCTGCGACAATGTGAACGTTGAAGAGTCACGTTTCCGTGACCTTTGATTCGGCGCAGAAGTTTCGGAGCAGGAGGGGAGGGGAGGGGGGTACCGTTTAAGTCGTAGAATTCCGTGGCGCGGCGTCTTAATTGCGGTCGCAATCGACAATTTGTACGGCAACGGCTTAACGAACTTTTCCTTTGTCACTGGGCTCTATCGATTCCGGGTGAATGCCGAGTCGCCCCCTGATACGAGCCAGAGGGAGGATGGTGGCCGGGTAGTAATAATTTTTTAAGAACTCTCGACTTCTTTCAGCGTCCCCGTCCTGGGGTGCATTTCCGCGGTCGTGATTCGTACAAATTGCAATTTAACAGTGGCGAGAGAGAAAGAAAGAGAAAGATAAAGAAGAGAGAGTAGGAGAGGGTGGGTCGGTCGTTTTGCTCCTCGAGGAATTTTATCGAGAGACGTAATCCCGAGGAGGTGGGAGGCGCAGGGTCGTTTAATAACGTAATTAGCTCGGAGGATCTGGAATTTCTGCGGCAGATCGGGAATAAATTAATGCAATTATCCTTGATCGAGGGCGGGCGCGACTGGACGAAAGGGGTGGAGGCTCCAACTTCGAACCCCGTTCCTCGACTCCGGTCCCGTTTCCACCCCCCTGGCCCCCGTCTAGCAACGCGACAGGAACGATTTGGTCTTTCCTGTACTCATTGTCGGTCCTCGGTCTTTCCTGGCGAACAGCTGAAAGCTACCTCGGTTTTTGGTCCTCGAGGAATGCTTATTAACATCTCTTATCGATTCGTCTCACCCAATTAACTTGCTTCTCTTATTTTCCTTTCTTTTTCGCTCTCCTTTCTCTCCGCGCGCTCGCTGCATCCTCCGTCCCAGCGCCAAATGAATACTCGCCCCGCGGGTGGCTCTCTTTTAATATGCTAAATATCCCGCCGTTCGGCCCTCCGGGGGAAACGCTCCTAAACGCTCCCTGACCACCGATTAATAGTTGCCTTCGTTTTTGGTAACCCCGGCTGAGGTGTCACGGGCAATTATTCGCTCAACGATACTCGCGGTGGGATAGGCTCCGCGGCAAAAAGTTCGTAACTCTTGAACGAGCCAGGATAAATCAATGTTTCTTTGGTTTTTGCCGAGAGCGATGCGTTCGTTAATTTCGAAGCTGTAAAAGTTGCGCAGTCCATGCCTGGATACAAAATTATAAACGATTGTTGGCAAATATTGTCGAAGAAACGCGGTCAGCGGGAGCTTCGGCTGGTGCAAATGGGGGCGCTGAAAAGAATTCGATATCTATCGACTATCGAAACGATATTAAATCGATAAAATAGGTTGAGTCTTCTAGATTAAAAGGAAGCAAGGTTTATCTCGATCGGCCAAACGGTTCCACAGATAAAAATTCCCGAGTGCGGTGGAACTTGGAAAAATGAATAAAACCGCGACGTTCTAAAAGAATATTATGGGTGCAAAAACAAAGTATTACCAGTTAAAATATTTCTATTTTACAGAGTTTGATTTACTAAATTCATTTCTGCCTTTAAAGAATGCCCGTTATGGAAAAAGACATACGATCTCCATTACCAAGGATAGTCGATGACGTTTATTCCCGTCGGCCCTGATCTATGGACACCGATGCGAACGCCGGCCTGCGATCTGTAGTGGATCACAGGCCGGCGACGTGATCTCGCACGAATTAACCGCTCCTATATGAAAAACGACGCTTAACACGCACGACCATGCTCGTCACGAACAGAAGAAAAATAAAAAATACGTAGGAGAGAAGGGGGGGAGCCTCGCATTATTTGGACGAAGTAGGGTCGCGTCTTTTCGTTCTCCTTTTGTACATGTAGCATTATACGAGTTAGATTCTCAGGCACGAATCTGTGTTAGCATGCAAATGCAATAACAAGAGTGCAGGGACGTAGCTGATTTCCCGATGCGCCCCAACGGTATAATGACGTCAGGGTAACGACGCTTGTAACGTGCTAATGGCTCCGGCAAAGTCAATAATCCCGGTTTTTAAAGTTCAATCTTCGATCTGATACAACCTAACCCGATACACTTATTGTCCATTCTAGATCATATGAAATTTTATACAATTTCTAGTTAAAAGTGCCACGAGACAAACTATGTACTTATTTTTACAAGTCTTCATTACGGGATGGTGTGTTACAATTTTATATAGAGGGGAATGTAAATATAATTTTATACTAAATTAGATAATATTATATAATTAAATATTCACGTATATGTCGCGTGTGTGCAACAATTGAAAATAGAAAGAAAGGAGTACATTAACGTAAAGATTAGTGAGATTTTTATTTTATTTTTACCATTAGAAATCTACTTTTTCGATTTTTATAAGATGACCGATGAAAATAGGAATCGCTGAAAATTGTATGTGTGTTGTTGAAAAACTCGAAGATTGTGAATGTTAAAGCTGGGAAATGGCTTGCACACGTTGGCCAGTCAGAAGAGGGTTAATTGTATGAAACAGGATCAATGAGAAGGAGCAGACTGCAGAAATTAAACGAATCTCCGGCAGATGTGCCACCGGAGCATGGTCCTGTAGGAGAGGAGCCCTCAAGGTAGCTGTGCAAAGGGCCCATTACGCGAACCGGCTCCGGAACAAGAAAAAACGACACATTGTGATGGGATGTATGCGCAAAGGGTCGCACCGTGGGACTAGAACAAAGCGCCGCGATAAAAACTGGGCATGAATCCGAGGGCCCGGTTGCTCGAGACGTCGGAGTAGGAGGAGGGGATAACGGGGGGCCAGTGGGGGCCCCTTGCTTTCAAACCTGCTCCAATAGTTTCAGTCATCCGCGCGTATTCGGGCCCGCGTTTCCACTCGTCCTTCGCCTCTTTCAATCCGCGAATTCTTCTTTCAAACATTTCGGTGCCACTTACCGGCTCGATCATAATCACGTCTCGTACGTTCACGACAGGTGCGGGTGTGCGAAACACACAGTCAAAGTTTCGAGCAATTTTTAGTGTACTTCAGCTCCGTGCAAAATGAGAATTTGCTTGAATTTCTGTGCTTTGTTCCGAGCGTGATTAGTTCTTCCATTGCGAATTCTCTTTCATATTTTTGGAAGGAGACGTACAAAAATATCTGCATTAGCATGATGGAAATCTAGCGGTGGGGATGAAGTTTTTGTATTTTTCTTTTGGAAAATGTAAATAGAAATTCGCATTACTCATTGGAATGGTACACAGCACATTATTCATAATTTTACGAACTATTTTTGAGAACACAGGATCGAAGTGAAATTACGAATACGTTCTTTGATCGGCATAGTTAGGATCCCGGGGCCGTTTTAATTCATTCGCAGGGTGACAAAAGATTTTTTGCGCGGTCTGAGCAGACGCGCGTGGATTCATAGCAATTTACAAAAACAGGAACCGGAAAGGAAGCAGGATCCGTGGGATCCTGAGAGGCGGGAACCGGTATAATGTCATCCCCTCTCGTTCGATTCGTACGCGTCCGATCCAATTGTAGTTCCATCTTGGATTCCGGCAACCAGTTTTCGAGCAACTCGCGTTCGCCTAACTCGTTCTCGGTGAAGAAACAACACGAGCACGTGACACCACGGTAAATAGACCAGTGCGAGAAATTCTACGGAGAATCGCCGTGTCCTTCGACGGGAGAACGTGTGAAATGAACAGTGACAAAAGTATGTTATAAGCAAAAGTGAAAATATGAAACTGCAAAGGGAGTTTATGCCAAAGCTGGTGCGTTCGAATAGTTTGACGCTCATCGGGGGTGTTTCGCAAAGATGGCCGCTGCGGCCGAACTGTGGGGATGTGGAGCATTAGGGCATTTCGGGGTGTACACCCCTGCTGCGGGGTGGATGACTTTCCAAGATGGACGGTGGAGACATTTTCGAAAAGAAATCTGACGCTTCGTGAAATGTTTGGAACTGAAAATTGAACCCTTGAGTACTAGAGACATTAAAATTTATTGAATCACTGCAGAACGTCTTCCGGGCCGCTAATATTTATCCCGTTATTACCAGACTGCAGATTTTCTGCTTAAATTGTGGTTCATGAAAAATTTCAATAGCCTAAAGATGATTGATATTCTTAAATTCTTTTCACGCTCACTGTCTAGTTATTACATGCATACACGTGGCAAATAAAAATTCAATTATTCTTACATTATATGCTACTGATAATGAGTTCTATAACGAAGTTGAAAAATAGCAAATATATTGGAAAATAAAAATTCTGTAATAATCAAATATAATCAGAACTGAGACACAGATGAATTCTGGGTGGCTTCACAGACGGTTTACAATACATAAAGGGTGATATTTGTATGAGCAACCAGAAAATTTGTTTTTACATTGGAAAACAAAATAATTAGGGCTACCTGATCTCTCGAATCGATTGATCTAAATTTTTTCATTCTGCGATTATCAGGGTCGAAAAGAGCCTTTGCAGGAAATTACGAGTGAAAATGACTTAGGACCCGAAAGTAGGTGATTACGTGGGACACATTGAAGACTATAGCTGGATAGCTTGTCGCCCGAATCGTCCGGAAACGCTGTCGATATTAAATACGCGAGTTATACTGGCGAGAGTTTCGAGTTTACCTGGTTAGCCGGGCTTTCATCCCCCGCGATATAGGGGGTGTAGGAGGCGCGTCTCTGGAGAAAGAAGAGTGAAAAGGGAAGAAGAGAGAGAGGGAAGGCAGCAGGGCCGCGTATGGATTTGCTTCGGGCCGTTTCAAGGGAGAGAGGTTAGACCAGGGCGGTTTGAAAATGATGAAAAAGCTTCTTGCGTCACTGTCAGCCTCTGTCGCTCGTCCCTCTCTCCCCTCCCGTTCCTTCCCTCGCCCCCTCGTCACCTACAGAAGAAGAACCTACACCCTCGCCCCTATCCATCTTAATATTATTATTTCATTCCGCGAGCCTGTTTTTTAGAGGCTCTCATCTTTTCTCCGGTCTCCGCCGCCGTCTTTCTCGCTTTCTCCCGCTTTATTTCTCCTGATCTAATCGTACGAATACGACCTCCGGGTTCACTCCACGGTGGAAGCCCACCTTCTATCCCCCGCGTTCACCCCCTCGGCACCGATCTACCCCTCGGTCAGGGGACACCCTCCACCTTCCGGAGCACCATCACTTACGGATCAATAGGGTATGGAAGATAAACGCACCTAGAGGGGATTCAGAGGGGCTCTGTCGGTCGAAAGCAGGAGAAAGAGGAAACGCAAATGGCATCCGAGGCAGACTGCCGGCCTCTTGTCAACAACCTGCAGGAATTGTGCTGTTGTTGCTGCGTCGGGACTCGCGATTTTTACCCCCCCCCCCCCCCCCCCACCGCTCCGTGCACCGCCCTAGACGTCTTAGCTACCTTGTTTATGGACTCCTCGATGACTACACTTAACAATTCCATGAGCAGTTGCCGAGAAATCCTTGGCTGCCAGCTAAAACTATTGTCTTTTTTGCGCTCTTTTTATTCTACTAACTGATCAGTCATCTTTGTGAACTTGTGCATCCGTGATGTTATCGGTGGGCTGGATTTAACAGTGAATTTTTATGTTGTTACTGGTCCGGTAGACGATATCTAAACGACTTAATTTTGCAAAAATAAATAGCAGAATAAGCTTGCATTACAATCCTTGTAGCTGTGTTGTAATTAATATTTTATTTTTGCTCCCACGGAGTGACTCTGGTAGCTCACGAATTTCTCAGAAGAATGTTGACAACAAGTTAAAATAACGAACCTATTGAGCGAAACGTACCGAGAAAAAATGCCAGATTCGTCAAAGCGAAGATATTAAGATGCACGTCGCGTCGAGGTACACGATTTTCGGCCGGTTATAGTGATTCGTTGTTGGCCAGGCGGTGATCGCCGCGCGACGTTTCATTTCCAGGGCGCATAAATAGCCAGCAGCCAGGAACAGAAAACATTTGCGAGCAGCTTTTCCGTCTTTATCTTCTTCTTCTGGTTCCTCCGAGGCTGCTCCTCTGTCTCCTTCGAGGGTCCTCTCTCTACCCTTGTCCCGGTTTTCTTGCCCAGAGGGTGCTAGAGCCAGAGGTGGGCGAAACTTTCGAACGAATTTGCATGTCGCTCTCCTAACGATTTCCTCCTTCGAGGAGAGAACTCGGCCTCTCCGTCCTCTCTCCGTTCATCGATAAAAGAAATGACGTTGAATAAGGTCTCCCTTCGGCTCGGCGCGAGATACTCGCGATAACGGCCGCGAGATTCGTCCCAAATATATTTTAGGGTGCTCATCTTGATACGGAGATTGGTCTCCTTCGACTTCGAGACCCGAGAATATCAATACTATTTACGGGAACGTAACCGAAAATCCGAGCGCAACAGTTCACTGTTCTCGGGAAAATTAACACGTTAACTGCCACATATCGTTCACAGAGATTCTCAGAAAATCATAATAAAAAATAATTAATGTAAGCGAACCTAGACATTTTAAATGTAGGGGATGTTGTTTCAACCCTTTTCAATTCTAAAGATCTTAATAAAATTCGGTCCGTCTGGATATATCACAATTAATGTCTAAACCTTGTCAAAAAACACATGTGACTGACATGGCAGTGTTAATCTTTCTTGACCGAGAACCGAGTTTAATTACTTCGTATCCGACGCACACGAGAGGTTTCAATTTGATAAATTTTGTACATTGTTTTAGCTCCTGCAAATTGTTCTGAGAATCGTTATATTTCGAACGAAGGAAGAGACTTTTTCTTATAAATGGACTGTACTGCCTGAATGTTAGAAAAATTGTTTACGAGTAAGGATGATTGATGAAACACTCGTGCAAGGTATTGAAAATGTGGAAGCATTGAAATTTGAATTAGGAGCATTCTCGAGAGTTTTGGACCGATCTAAAAATTTAATTCCCCAGATTTTAATATTCCTTGCTCTCCGAGGTATTCAGGAAATCCCCGGCCGAAGACAAAGAGATTTTTCTTCTTTGATCTTCAGTACACCGGCAACGGAACATTCGGCCGGAGAGCTTTGAGCCAACTTCGGAGTCCAATCGTGTCCTAGACTTTCCAATATACGGAGTAACTTAAGCCGTGTCCACACTGTCTCGGTTTAAATCGCATAGTTTCGTCCTGTGGCTCCATTCGGATCAAATTCTGAGCCGTAACGCAACCTTCAAAATATATTTTTCCTATCATTAACGAATGGCCTAAAATTTTGAGAAAAATACATGGAGTTAACGTGCAGCTGTTACTTGCTTTTTGGTTCGTTGAAATATCTTGCCTAGTTGTCGAGAAAAACGTTCTCAGAGTTTCAGGACTGGTGGAGTAGTTCTGCCGTCGCAAAAATATTTTTTCTAAGCTCGGCGAGCTATCAAAAAATTTTCCGAAAATTGCGGGAGATAGAGCCGATGTGCAGTTATTGTCTGCCTCACCGAATCGCCAAAATCTCTGCGAATGGTAACCGAGGAAATCGAAGTTTCCGAATCGTTTATCCGGCCGTCTATATTTTTCGAGAGGCTCGGCGCGGCCCGCGAGAATTAATGAGAACGCGACCATAAAGCGCTCCCGTAGGAAGGATAGAGTGTAAGCGTCGGCCGAGCTGTTTATAGACAGCAAATTCGCGTGGTATCCAATTATTTTGATATCCCTCGCCATAAATCTGCGGGACACGCGAGATAACGCGGTTTCGGCTCCGGCTCCCGGCATAAACGGCGCCTCGTTTTTCAAGCTTCGTGAATTTTTATCGTATCGCGACGCTTCCGGCCGCGCGTGCCATATTTCCCCGGCCACCCGATAGATTTTCGGCCCTGCAGAAATACTGTCGAGCAAGATAAAATAAAAGCGAAAACGAAAATCGGAGAAAGAGGGAAACAATACCGCTCGGTTTTGGATCATCGCAAAACCCGCCCACCGACTTCCACCTGCTTCTCTCTCTCTCTCTCTCTCGCTCTCGCTCTCTCACTGTTCCCCTCTCTTTTTTTCAATCGCCGGCACGCCGTCGGTACGAGGGTGGATGGCAATATTCGAAGCGAATCGAGCCAAGCCCGCTTAATATCAGCAGATCGAGGCACAAATGAATATTCATTAAACACATTTTTCCGATTTTAATTACATCCCCTAAGCGGATCTGGCCTGGGCTTACGCAGCGGTTCCCTGCCTCTCCTCTCCACAATTTTTCTACTATTCCATGGCCGTGTCTCTCTCTCTCTCTCTCTCCCCCGTTTCTCCGCTTTCCCTTTCGACCCGTCCTCTCTCTCTCTCTTCTCTCCCGTTTCTCGCTCTCTTCACATCGCGGCGCCCGCTTTTTAATGAAATCCACCGCGGCCCAGGAACAACGAATGCCATTATTAATATCACCGGTCTTATCTTTCGGCGCAATAAAGAATTACTTTGTTATTAATTTCGATGTTCCCCCAACCTGGAGCCAACCGAAGCCCTCTAGAGTTCTTCGGCCACTGTTTCGTGTTCCCGAACGAATGAAATTGCTATACCCCGGGGCGCATCGAACCGGAGACACCTCGTCGAAGGGTGTCCAGAGACTTCCGGTCGAGATGCTCGCCGATTTAATTTGGCAAAAAACGAAAGAGACACCGATGATCGCCAGCGACGCGGAAACGCACGGTTTTGTCTCCCGTTTGATGTCTTCGACCGGCTAAGCAAATTTCACCCGTCGCTTGATGCACTGCCAGCAACCAACTTTCGATCCCTCGCTTTCTTTCGCACTCTGTTTGCTCTTTCCTGCCCTTTGAATTATTATTAGCCGATCGTGCGATTCGGTTGATTCACAGCTTTATTTCGTAGTTGGTTTGTGACCGGTAACCGTTGTTATATCGTTCCAACTTTTTATAGGAACGGGAATAAATTGTACAAAATTAGGGAGAAAGTAGAAGCAGGCACACATAAATTCGGGAAATATAATAATTAGTCTGAGGATTTTTATGCAAAATAAAAATTGTCTTCATTAACTGCAGGCGCTACGTAAAAATTCGTTTCGATTTAAAATAAGGCAGTAGTATTTTTAAATTCCTTAAACACTTTTACCGTTTTATCAGAATTTATTAAACCAGCGAAGTATGCACCGAGCAACAAAGTACGTCATTAAGTGTATTGCAGAACTATATGCACTCATACAATACTTTATTATTATATTTTATAGAAGAACCTTACAATCGATCACAAACAACTTTGTTACATCTTGACAAAAATAAAAATTTATTTAGCTAACGGGATATGCATCAACCAATAAAATATGTACGTCTATATGACAGAGTGGTAGACTGCCAATTTTTTTTCTTTTTATACCTCGTATAAATCCATTAGATATAGTACCTACATGTATTTTATTTTTACTATGAGGAATTTTGAAGTTGACGAAAACAAATATTTCCTTGGTCCTGATAAAAATAAGAATTTACTTAGCCAATGACGAGCAAAAAAGTATGTCCATGTATACTGCAGATCCGTATGCACTTATATTGCATATAAACTCGCGAAATATATATTTGTTTGATTTTTCTCGTCCTGATTAAAACGAGAATTTATTGAACCAGTGACGTGTGCATCGAGTGACAGAGCCCACCCCCTACACATTGATACCACATCTAACAGTATAAAATCAAATATTTTTATTTCATTTTCACCATGACGGATTATGCGGTGGTTGAAAAGAAGTTTCGCCAGCTCCTGGTAAAAACAGGAATTTGTTTAGCCGGTACCGTGGCCCGATCCGCGATAGTACCGGGTGTCGGAGGGGTTGTTAAACAATCGTCGGCAATCCTCCTTGTGATCTCCAGACGGCCCCGAATTTTTCTTTGTGCCCTCCCCCATCGTCGCCGTAACACGGGACACCGTGCGCACACATGACGCGATGGCGAATGGTGGCGTACCGGGACGCATGCGCCCCCTCATATTTTTTCCTCTTCTTTCTCCTGTACTCCACCCCAACGGGGGCTACTCGCAAGACGAGGGTTTGGTTTGGTTTGGCGGTCGGGGGTGCGGGTCTGCGAAGGTAAGGGTGTTGCCACGGGCAACGCTAACGAGCTCCATGAGCGACGTTAGATAGAGCAACACACCCCCGTGTTACCCTCGGAATTCCCCTCCTCCTTTCCACCCCCTTCCCTCCTGTTCCTGCCACGGCTGCTACGACAAACCCCGTAGAAAGTTGGTTATGTATAAATACTCTCTCTTACGCGGCTACCGTCTATGCGATACGAAGGATGAGAGGATGTTGGGGAAAAAGAGAGGGAGAGAGAGGGAGAGAGAAGGAAGAGAGGAGAGAACCTGGCCACGTTGTTCCACGTGCACGTCGATTCAGTCCGCGGTTTTCTTCCTTTTTGTTCTTGCCCGCGCACGGACGTAATTTAACCATTTTCGTTCGGGATACGGTTTTCTTGCCGCTCCCCAAGCCCTTTCTTCCGTTCCGACGATCTGTGAAGTCGATTGCGGGCTTTGGAGAGACTTCGATCGCTCCTGGATTCGTCCAACGAACCTCCCGGAACAACTACACCCCATGGTACACCCGCAGGATTGCATAATGTCCCCATGAAATTGTCAGAACCGACGAGGACGCTCCGAATCGCACATTCGATCACAGCTCTATGGAAATTGATTTACAGAAATTGAAACTGCCAGAAAATTATCTTATGCTTTCCAGTGCTTTTTCTTGGTCTGAAGAATGTGTAGATTTCATTATTTACCATTTTAATTTCAAGATTTACATCGAAAATAATAACTTGAGACAACTGTTGTCTTTTTGAAGAAAAATCTACTTGGCCGTCTTACAGCCAAGTCTGGGTCGCTTTTGACCCGTCGTATCTCAGATCTCTTCTCTTAAGGCGGTTACTTAAAAATCAAAAATATTCCCTGTGACACAAGAAAATTAAACTACTTTTAATTTTTGTCGATACGCAGGATTTTTGGTACTTTAAAAATTCATGTACGAAAGCAGTGGTCCACTGGTTAATGATAAATAAAATATTTTGTCGCGGGGGTCGTGTGTTAACGGCGTTTTTAAGTGTCCAAGTCGTATCAAGGGCCAGGAAGGAATTAATTTGCCCTAAAAGGGTTCTTTCTTTTAGGAAGATGTTCAGGGTGAGGATCACGCAGCTAGGGGTGAATCAGCGGGGGTTTACCGGCCGCGACGAGCCGTGGGAGGGTGATTGTCGGAGCGGGAAGGCAATTACGTAATCAAGTAATTAGTCCCTGACCTCGGGTAACAGGTTTCACCGTGCCATTCAACCGTCCTGATTTCCTACTGAATCTCAACTTCCTTTCCTCTCCGTTTCTTCGCTCGCTACACCGCTTTGTGCTCTCCTTAAAGACAACCGTCGCGTCGGTTTTATTTTCCGAATTACCCCTCTATGCGATCCTCCATTTTAACTTTTTTAATTCACCCTCGGGCAAGATGTCCATCGTTACATTAAACTTTATGTAAATGTTTTACTACGGTATTGTCATTCAATTATGCCAGAGTCGTTAAGAATATTTAATCTTATTCGCATTTTCTGCACAATTGCGCGCATATAATTGCTCTTAGTGTGTGTATATTTAATCAATTTCGACTCCTTCTCTCTTCTGCTTTTATTTATTTTCTTATATTGTGAATCTTTTTAAGCCAGCTACTTCTACAATTCTATTATGTCACGATACCTTTTAGATACTTATTTATTCTCTTCATCCCCTCTATCAGAAGTATAAAACAATTTTACTGCAGAATTTATATTCATTGACGCATGTTAAAAATTCTATTTTGAATATTCAATTCTGAAGGTCAGAAAATTGATATATCGTTTGCAGAATGCACCCTGCAGATATGTTTGCAAATCCCCATTTTCTGGAGGGTTAATTTACAAAAACCGATAAGGGGTTGATTCTGCGGGAAAGAATGAATAAAAAAGTATCGGCAGACTTCCTTTATAGGGGACTCTATTTCACAGATAATTTCGAAACGCGACGCTGTCCAGCAGCGCCATGTCTGACCACGACCGACCGTTTCTACTTCCTCGAAAGTCCACATCGCGCAAACAATCGAACTCGATTCTCTGTGAAACGAAGCCCCCAGCAGAACAGACCGTTGTTCTCCGTGTTCGGCGTATATTTTAAACAAAATGTTACGGGGCCCGTTCAGACGCAATCGCGCGCAAAAAGATGCAGAAAAACCGTATCTATTTAATTGACTTGTTTGCCGATCGATTACAAAGTTATTTCGCGTGCTGCAGCATTCTTTCGTTCGCAAAAAAATAAAAAGGAAAAGATGGAAAACAACGGACGAGCGAAAGCAGCGAAACAGCCGAACGAACGGGTCGGGGGGAAGAGAAAGGGAAAGTTTGAGCAAATTAAAAGACTCGGTATAAGCAGCGTGGTATCGCGTGGGAAATTGTTTGCGCCGGTTCGATACCGATTTCCAGCCTCCGCTTCCGGGGGAAGTTACAGAAATTTTTCGCTCATAACGCGACAGTACGGAGTAGTTGCGAAAACGCGGATATACCGCGACGGAGCGGCCGTTTTCATTTTTTTCTGTTTTATCTCCGCTCCTCCTGGCGGGACGCAGTTCATGTAGAAATATTTATTGGAGCGAGAAATGCGACAAGGGTACCGGCGGACCGCTTTTTTTTTTCGCGAAAGTTTTGAACAAATTTTTAAAAGCACGATATAAAGACTAGATGAGGTAACGGGAGGATGGGCAAACGAGTTTCCGCGCAAATTGGAGAGTTCCTTTTCGCGAACACGGTAAATCGTTATATTTGAACTGCGTACAACGCGCACGATAAAAAAAAAACGAGGACGAGGGAGAGGGGAAAAGAGAGAGAGGGAGAGAGAGAGAGAGAGAGAAATTCTATTCCACTGCTCCCGGGGCCGCGTACGATTTCGTCTAATGAGATACTCGTGTATCAAGGGAAGGGAAACGTTAAGCATTGCGACGCGAGTTTTTGTTTTCGAGAGATCAAAGCCGATGCCGACTGTATGTCTGCGTACGTTTCACCACGACGTCGACAATTATCGAGAATAATTCGACGTTTAATAACACAATAAGTGTTGTTCGAACAAATGAGCGAGCGGACAGGTCAACCACATTGTGCACAATTTGGTCTGGTATGTTTGAGCGCGTTTGTTTGCATATGTCGCAAATATTTATCGAAAACAGACATTTCATTCATACAAATATGAGCTAAGAGTGACTGAATCGATGATATAAACGCATCCATTTGCCTGTAATTTGTGGTTTAGTTTGGAGTAGTTTGATTATGTTGACTGACGAATATACATTAAAAAGCCGACGGTGATGGACTCGATCATTTTGTTTATGATCCCATGGTTTAGTTCGAAGTGGTTTGAGAATGTCTAGGATACGGATATGTCTAGAATAAAGTATTCTTACAACATATATTAACTTAGTCTCAGTATGTTTAAGCGTTTAAATTGTAAGTGAAAAACTGATTATTGAAATAAGAATCTGTGTAAAATGAATATCGAAATTAACTAATCTATAGATCCTGGTTCAGTTTGGTTTAAATATATTTATGTACGTTTAAATTGTAAGTGAAACGTTTCTGATTAAAATAATAAATTGAGTTTAGAAAGTGTCGAAACTAATTTGCCCGTAATTCCCGGTTTGATTTAGTTTAGGTACGTTTGAACGATAAGTGAAACATTTGTTGCTGAAAGAATAAATTGCGTAGAGTGTCGAAAATAAAAGAGATGCGATATTTACGTGATATTTCAGCTCGTCCGCGTTCGCGAGTAAACGAGGAAAAATATTCGACAGACACACTCGTCCCCCCGGGTACAAAAGAAATGATGTCAAGAGTTGTCTGGGAATTTCGAATATTTCATATCTCCTTTGTTCTACGGCGAGCATTGCGGGCACCACGTCGTCGTCGTCGTCCCAAGAAATGAAAAAAAAAAATCCCCGTGATCACACAGGATACAAGAGGGTGGTTCCGAGGGGTGGGGATTAACATCGAAGGCAAGAGGAAGGAAGAGACTGACGGAAACCTTACTTATTGCTATGTTTTAATATAACGATGCTGTAACGATGCTTCGTCTGCTGTTGTTCTCTCTTGTTTTTCCCATTATCCCCGTCGCAATTTATGCTTGGATAATTCAGGATCCTCGGTGCGTCTTAATACGTTCGCCTTGTCCTTATAAAATATTCACACCCGACACATTTTTTCCCCGTTCCGTGGATTTTACGATTATGCTCTCGAAAAAGTCATTCAAAAAATCTATTTGACCCCTTAACTGTTTATGTCGACAACTCGTTTTTAAAGTAACAAGTTTTTTCCATTTTCTCTGATTAAAATAACGGAAGCACCTATAAATTTATCAGCTCGTTATTTTGCGAACAGAGTTAAAACCAGGAAGCTATTGTTTCGCGTTGGGGGGACAAGATGGAGGAATTTATTTTATCGAGCCGCTGAGACAGCGACGGTCGGGTTTAGGCACAGAAAGAAACAATGGCATGCTTCACGGTGCGATAACGTCGCAAAAAATTCGATCCCCTGCATCCCATGCGTTCGTCACGCGTTAGATTTCTTCTTTCGAGATAAGAACCATACAGGACCATTATCCAAGTGTCACGCCTCGATTTCGATGAAACGTCACAGGGAACTTTTCAAATTACTCTTTCGGAGACCTACATTCGATTTCAGGGAACGAAAACTACCCTTAAAACATCGAAATTCAACAATTTTCAACTAAACTTAGAGATAATTCTACTAAAATAATTTTCCTTTTCTTAAACTTAAGAATTTTGCTGTTTCTACAGATATAGAGATAAATCGATATAGAACAGATATAAAAATAGTATTACAAGTAATATAATTTTTTGGATGTATCAAAAAATATTCGAACAAAACTATTTCACGAGTTCATCGATGTCCTCGAAGGACCACGTTCCAGATCCCCGGGGGAGAATGGATTCGGAAAGACAAAGATATCCCGGTAGCAGGAAAAATGATCAACGAGAAGGAAGAGTCACAGGCGGTGCGGTATTGTGCATGGCACAAAGCACAGGTTTTCCTCCATTTCTTTCCATCCCTCTCTCCGCTTTGACCGCACTATATCAGTTTCTCCATTCTCCGGCTTCGTTTCGGTGAATAATACCGCCTCGGATATAATAATACTCCCGCGCAAAGCACAATGCGATATTTTCTCTTGGTAAATTATCTCTGCGTTGCCTCCTCGAGTTCCTTCCCACCTGCTTCTTATCCTCGCGTTCCCTTCGCTTCATCATTTTCTCCCTTAGTTTGGAATCTTTCAACAAATACCTTTGATCTTCCCTTAATTATTCTCCTAATCATTTTAATAAGCTAGAGACCACGTGCGCGAAGTACCCTTGAAATATTTCTACATTTCCACTGTTATCCGTGTCACTTTAATTTTTCTAGAAGTATATAAAATTCAGTCTTCTGATCCATGACAATTTTTAAAGAATTTTTTCTTTCGAATCCCTAAAAATATTCCCATAAAATATCCTGCGACGTTTAATATCGTAGTGGTTGTATAAATTATTTGTATGCCTCAGTTGGAAATGAATTCCTAATTGTCTAAGTAGAAATCAGTTTTGGTCAACTAGGAAATAGAACAAATATTAAAAGAAAATTGAAAGTAGGTACTCAAGTATTCAGGTACTGTCGCGAGGATCTTAAGGGATGTTAGCCATTGTCATACCAATGTAATAAAAGAAAATTTATATTTCCTGTATACCTCGTGTTCATTATGTATCTGACACATACTCGTTCCGAAAGTTCGGTGGCGTTGCTATTCGAGGAGCAGAAGCGATCTTCGTGGAATCGAAGGCAGGGAAAGCTGGGCACAAGAAAACAGAAACAATCTGCCGTGTTCGCGGATGATAAATGTTTTCGTTCTGCGGTGCCATCGGGCCGTGGCATCTCTAAATCCAATTCCTATAATGCTCGCCGCCCGCCCCGTTGAATCCTCCCTGCGTCTTTCGCTCCGTCTACGGCGAGGAGGAAAAGGGGAGTGCAAGCGTAAGCGCGTCCAAACAAACCTGGAACCGGGAGACCCGCGTTCTCGGGGATCTAGGAAAACGGGTTTCCATTCCCGACTCGATTTTCTCTCGGTCGGAAAATCCTCGGGCCCCCTACCCGAAAAGAGACGGGAAGAGGCGGGATCGGTATGATAATGCAAAATGAGGCGTCTCTGCGGATACATTTCGGCCGATTGGAGCGTCGAGAGCCTTATAAAATACAGTAGAACATTCCACCGTTCTGGGCCATTCCACTGGCCGAATAGTTCCATTAGCGAGACGTTCTATCGGTTAATTAATTCCTGGAAGGTGTTCTCTGCGCAGCGAGAAAATCCAGATTGTATTAGGGGGTTGGATACCTTTGAACGATTCAACAAATAAGAGGTGTTCAATAATTGTATTTTATACATAAAATTAAATTTCTTTAGAATATCGGTACGTACATCTTATTAGCAGTACTTGCCTGAAATATTAAGCTGGATATCTTGAAATGGTAGGATGTGGTAGCTATTTTCCCAAAGTCGTGTTTGCGAAACGAAACAAAAATCGAAAAACCAAATAAACTCCCACTTAAAATTTTCTTAATAGCGAAGCTAGGAATTTGAAATGGGTAATTTCGACTACCCAGTAGCTTTCAGCGTTAAACAACGAAGCCTGCCAACAGCCTCTGCTCTGACGAAGATCACCCGTGAACCGGGTTCGAAGTTTTCTTTTTCGACGGAGCGTGGAAGCCGGAGGATCCGCGGAGGAAGAGTCACACACAGTTCCTGTCGCAAAATAATCCCCTATACCGGCTTATTGATCAGATCACAAGTCGTTGGAGCACGCCACCCCGTTTCGTCCACCCCCTCTCGCCCCTTCGTCGACGAACAACCCACCCCCGTTCGGTGCCGGCTCAGAAACCGGGCATTTTTATTCGCGCAGTTTCACCCCCCGAACCTTCCTTCCATCTCGCCTCACCACTCATTCTCTCTTTCTCTCTCAACCCCCTGCTACCCCTGTCGCCGTTCCACAAGCCGCCCTCTCAACGACACTGGGGTGGTAAAGTCGTGAGAGCGCCATTTTTTATTTCACCTACGTCGTGGAACGGCCGCATGGAGATTCATTAATAACAAGCTGCGGTGGTTCCTACGAGGATTAGAGAGAGAAAGAGAGAATCGGAAGCGGCTGGATTGACAGCGGGGGTGGGGGGAGGAGGGGCGAATATCTCTTTCTCGCTCTTTCTCCCTTCTTCTCTCCCTCTCTCGTTCTCTGGTTCTCGTTTGTTAGGTGGGATCAATCCTCGAACGAATATCGAGGGAAAAGGAAAATTGCACGAGTCGAAATATTCGACGGATTAGAGGACACGTGCCGCAGTCTGAAGGAAATTGTTAGGAAATTTTAATAAACCGACCTCGGCCGCGATTATGGCTCCAAGGGTGTTGCGACGTGCACGCTCCGACGGAAATTATCACTGGATCTCGAGGATTATTCGGTACATTTCGAAAAACAGATTTACCGGTTGGCAGTAGTGCGTGCAATAATTTATTTTGCGAGCAACAGGTTTGTTGGCGGATTAAAAAAGAATTTCTGGCATCACTAGAACAGAAAGAAATTCCAAAAAAGTTGAATTTGTCGCTTTGGACCTTGTTCATGAATTATTTTGAATTACTATGTGTGAATAATTAAATTTCAAGCTGCTCAAACATCGTCGCTGGTGTTTTAACTTTATTTTAATTAAAACACGGTTTAAACGTCAGGGGTGCGTTTTATTTAACTGCAGCGAAAGGAAAAGGGTGTTCTTCTTCACGATTATGGGGGTTGCATCATGTTCCCTTGATTCCGAGAAGAATTGTAAATTTTATTAACTACTCCCGCTATTTTCAATTTTGAGTATTAATTTATTTAACACAGAACAGGTCGCATAAGATGGAAAGACAACTGTGACCTAGAGGATTTCTAAATTTACAAACTGGAAGTAGGAAAGAGAAGCGAGAAGGAAAATAAAATTAATTGCGAAAGAGTTCTGTCGAACTTTGTACGCCAATTATTGTTAATTATTCCACGAATAAATAAATTTAAGGTTACCGAAATTTTACGCAGAGTTTTGTTAACGCCGTTTTAGTTCCACGGTTTATAGGAATACGATTTCAGTGTCCACGGTTAAAATGTAAGGGGGCGCGTTTAATTCAACTGCAACGAAAGAAAAAGGGTGTTTTATTATACGTCAACATACTGCCGGCTCCGCGAACACTTTTATTCGGCCGATTCAGGGGGTTGGTCTCCGTTGGAAAGCGCCGTAGGGTGGATCGCTGCTGTTGCAACGAAGAAAGAGGATTTTTGGTGTTTCGCGGGAGACCGGAGGGAAACGGAACGACGAACCGAGAAGGATAGATCGTGGCTGGTGGGGGACGGTTAAATAAGGAACAGAAATAAATAGGAAGGGAAGAAAGGAGCTCGTTAGGGGGTCTTGGTGAGTTTCTGAGTACCCAACTACGCGGCACCGAACCCTCCTCGTTCTCTTCCTTCGCCTCTATCCTTCCCTTCTGCTCCTTTTCGTCGTCTCTCTGTCGCCTCTTACGTCCCATTTCATTCTTCGAGCCTCCCATACCGCCGGCCACGTTTCAACAATAATTTTCTGCAATGTCCAAATGGTTGTAAAAATTAAAAGACTGTTACAGCTCGCTTCCTTAAGCCACCGTTATTCTCAGAGACTCAGCCTATTATTGTCCAACAATGCAAGCAACGTCTATCCACAGGAAATATTGTACAGTAAGAACATTATTGTATGTTAACAGTTGTAACACTATTTTTCACTCACCGAATTGACTATAGTACCTCTCTGGTTCGTTCTACGCATCACGAGTAATTTAAACACGACTTTAAACGTATACCGATCATTTTAAAACAGTACTTCTGAAATTAAATTAAAATTGAAATTAGATATTGTCATCGGTAGACGGCGAATCCCTGTGCAGAACAAAAATGTTCCATGTCAATTGTAAGACACAGGAGTTAAATCAAAATGTATATTTTCCTTTCAATAATTTTTTTTCGTATTTTAGCTAGTCATTTTCATCGTAAATCCACCAGTAGACTCGTCAGACGATAATTAAAAACGTTTAGTAATTCATCTTGAGCATAAAGAATATGTTCAACGACTAAATAAACTATTTCTTCGTGCTGATATTTAGACCGCCATCCCTGAAAATCGAAGTTTGCAGAAGAGTTCGCGGTCTAGCTGTTAGGCGGAGAGTTTCACGCGTTCACAGTATTTCCAGAAAATCCTAAGGTGCAAGATTTTTAGAATTCCCGGTGCCGAGTATTTCAAGGAACAATTCCCGGTGGCAAAGCAATTTTCCTCCCGGTCCCTGGTCCCCGGAAAAGCAAAATGTGCGGCGAGAATTGCGTTCGGCTGTTTCAGCGGGGGCGTAAAAATATTTTCCCGGATTCGAATCGGCGGCGCGGCGTGTGGTAGTAGTTGGGGTGGGGGTGAGAGGAGGGGAGGGGAAGGGAGGAAGTGCAACAACCTGTCTGAAAACTTCCACTTTAATGGATCGAATATTGACGTGGACGACGAGGCTGTTTTCCGCGGTGGGAAGCACTTATGTCCTTTACGACGCCTCCATTACGGTGAACATTACGTGACGATAGAAGAAAAGGTGGTAAAGGGACGCTTTGCACGGCAGAGAGGGGAGGGGAGGGGGTGGTTGGGAAGAAAGATGGGCTCGTCCGCGCACGCAAATGCGAGTACATAGGTATACGATGTGCCAAGCAATTAACTTAATGTCTTCGAGCCATTAGCCCGTCGTCGTTGGAACGACGACGCTCCGTAAACAGTATCCGCCTCGTCTTGATTGTGTACCGGACTTGTCGCGAGACAACAGAAACGGGGAGGGGTGCTGGCCAATTCCCGCTCACGTGGCTGCACGCATGCTGATTAATCGGAAATCAATCGAGCCCCTTCAACGGAAACTGAAATCTCGCTTCGCGTTCGTGTCCGTGCTCGAAGAATCTATTAAAGTGCAGTATAGCCTCGCTTATCGCACTAGCGATCCCCACCACGAGGTGTTCCAAGTTCTAGGACACGTGGTGGGAATATTAGGCACGGTAGAAACTCGAGTATCCGAACTAAACGGGGAAACATGACTGTTCGAACATTAGAAGAGTTACTCGGTTATAACGCTGGATTTAATATTTATTAATTTGTGCAACAAGACCTATTCACATGCGAAGCATGCTGGTATGCTGAAGACGCGAGATATCGATGGTTCGGATAACCGAGACAGAGGATAAATTCACAATCCCAGTAAATCCTTCGCTGCATTCATTTCTAGACGCAGGAGTCGAACAAAGTGAAAATATCTCAGTTATTTACAACGCGACAGAAAAATTCCTCAGGACGAAGTTCTGCCGCCTCAAAGGACCCATTTAATGGCGGGAAAAGATTTCTCTGAAAGTCCCGTCCCTGTGAGATTCCAAAGCCTTTTCCCTTCGGTAACGTTGAAGGAATTTCCCTCGTCGAGGCAATGTTCTGCAACGTCGGTCTAGAGTTTCAATAATGGATCCTACACTCTTTTCGATAAAAATTAACCGACAGTCTCGAGGAACTTGGATACTAATAGTCCATTGAATAGATCGTTTCTCGTCGGTGTATCGTGCGGAGGAAAGCGAGGGTAGAAATAAAAGAAAAGAGGTGTAATTCAACAGACGATTGGCCCAGAATAGGCCCGGTGTCGGTTGAACGATTCTGCCTGCGGGCGACATGTGGACAGACAGCAGGTGATCCCAATGTAACACGTAAGCTCCTGCGCCTGTGTATGCGCGCGTGTGTGCGTGTGTGTGTGTGTTGCACCCACGTGTCCGTTTCTACGGTAGCCATTGAACGAAACGAATTGCGATGGACACTTTTATCTGTTTCAACTTCAATTACTAAATGTATTATACGAGCTCTATCGACAAAATAATGGGACTAATAAAAATGTTTATCCGACAAAACATACACACCCTTCAAAATAGCGACGTTGCAAACTTATACTTGTGGAATTAAATGCTAGATTAATACTGACGGTAGAGTAGAAGTACAGGCTATTTGAAGTAACTTTTTCCCCCTTGACTCCTTTCAGGGAAGTACAGAATTTTTGGGGACACCCCGTATACAAGTACACGATGGCCCAAAAGTGATCATTTAAAATTCGAATTTGCTTGTAAAAGAATAAACGTGAATTTCTGAAGAGTATAAGGGTTGTTACGTTTTAAAATGGCCTAGTGATTTTTGGGGTAGCTTGTGACAGACAGCGTCAGGTCATCGATGCGATGACGGATTTCCTAGTACCTGAATCATTACTCGTGTATTATCCGCGTATTAATAGATCTTTCATAATTTCTGTGCAGGGTAACTAGAAGAGCACCTGTGTGGACGCGTAGGCAAACCGTAGGGACCACAGACTCTGTGTCTGGTCCTTTTGGAAGACGCTCTTCCAGATGGTTTGCTCCCGAGTCGGCCCTCGAGTGGATCAGTGTCCGTTCTTCAGGATTCCGGGAGATTGAGCTCTGTTCATGGTTCATCTCACGGCAGAAGACTACGGTTATGCCCGTCCCCCTTTCCCCTGTCAGTCCCTTGCCGGTCGCCACCTCCCCCGGTTTCTTTATAATACCAACTGTTAACGACTTTGTTGCACGCTTCTGTGACTGCATCGACGGCTCCTTTGACCGGCCGATCAAACTTAACAGCCAAAAAGTCGGGAAAGCTGTTTCCCCTTGGATAATTAAGCTCGGCCAGCCAGCAAGCCACGCGAAGCGTCATCAGCTCACGGCAACGTGTAATGACTCCATTTTCCACGTTAGATGAAACGCAAATGCCAAATTTTTTCAGACAGACTGCTCACTTGCCGTAGAACAGATTTTTCCAAGACGGATACTTCATTGTTTCATCATCTGCACACAATTGAATTGCGTTTATTTGCTAACTTAAATGAAAGTAAAAAATGTTTAAGATTAAAATAACCAAAGTGAATAAATAATGGACGGTTACGACAAAGACGATTTGGACGGTTACTATCCACTTTGTGTTTGCACTACGTCAAACTGAATTACAGTGATTCCTCTATATATGTCGCCAAGACCTGGATTGTAAACGTCGCAGAATGATCCCCACTACCACGGAGTATACTCCGTGAGGGGCCACGAAGCTCGAGAGGCCCTCGGACGCCGAGAGTATACCTCCTGGACGATACATGACACTGGCAAGACCCGTGTTGTTGACATATATCGAGAATTCACTGTATGTTCACTAGGAGTAACACATTGAGTGTTCGTATTCAGGTAATAAAAACATAACAAAATATAAATTATTTCATTGTTGTCTGTTCTGATAGCACTTGTCGAGCTCAAAGTGTTTCAAATAAAATATTAAGTGTGTGCATACGGATTTAATGAAAATATAATTATGTATATGTAATAATTTTATAAAACCTGTTTATAAGGTTGTTGCGCTCTGCTTGACCTGTACCCGAGCAGCGGCTCGAAAGAGACAAGTTTCGCGAATGTAGTATAGTTTAATTCCCCGGCGGTTTCTTGACACACTTATCCCTTTGAAGGGCCGTAAGACGGAAATTCCTGTCGGATCGAAGGGCTCGGTTTAACGCGGAGACAAATGGGCATGGTCGACCTCAATTATCGATGAGAGAAGTCGCGGCGGGCCCGGCTTGTTAAACGGTGTCTTTCTAGAAACGAGATATAATCGCGAGGTGATATCTAAACGACCCTTGAGCGGGGACCGGGATAGCCTAATTAACGTCATCCTGGGGATGAGGAGCGACCGCGTTCCAAATGTAAACAAGCCGAGTTAGGTCCAATTAGCGAAATCGAGCATCGAATTAAGTTTAGGATCTAAGGTGCAACCGTCTCTAGCGGACAACGACCCGTAACGTATGATTAACCAGCCGTTGCTTGTACCAATTATCTATGAGCTTTGCTAGTCTACTGTAATTATGCGTGATGGACACTGCAGCCCGTAATTATAGTGAATTTCGTATCTGTTTCCCGTATGTTCGATTATATTGGACTGAATGTTTGCGCCATTTTAATGTCTACTATTCGTATTTTTATCTTTGTATTATCGCAAAGGTTTTATAAAAATAATGTGGCAATATCTAACAAGTAAGCTGTGGATTTTTATGCGAGATCAAAATTGGTTTCTTTCTCCAATAATTCCAATAAGTTGGAAGAAACCCTTCTACTATTTTTGACTGTACTTATGTAACAAAACTGAATTTTGTATAAAATGATATACGCTTAAAATTAATGAAATTGTATACAAGAAAAATGTTCTAGGTCGTAAGATATGTTGGATACAAAGGATCACGTTTTACGAAAATATCTGACAACGAGCATGTTTCGCAGTAGCATTTTAGAAGATTGACTGAAAATTAGTTGTAAGCGATTTTGTCATTGCAGAATCACTTAATGCCTCTATGGTAATTTCGAGGGAGACATGTCTCATCGAGAAACATGATACCGGCAATGACTCCGCGTTGACGGATCGGGAAATAATTTTGTGTGTACGAGGCCTAGAAGGAGGGAAAAAAGTTTCGCCTGTGCAAACACTGCCTCCTAAGGGACAATTAGGACGGTCCATAACACGGTGGAACATCAAGGTACGCTAGGACAGCTCCAAGGGAGCTAATGTGCTTGCGCGACTCCGATTACATTAGGCCTGGGGGGTGGGAAAGGGCTGAAATCAGATAATCGACACACCGCTATACATAGACCGTCAATACTATTTCCTTTATGAACCTATAACGTTCAGAAATCTTCGAAACACACCGCAAAGAAGACTTCAGGAAAATTTCTGATAACAAATCACTGTTGCGTCTATCTTAGCTCTTTAGTTGTCATTCTCTTTCTACATGTTTCTCGACGCGTTTCCTTGAAATCTTCATCGACTTCTTTTTCAGTCTTCATACTTTAGTCTTCATTAGTTAAGGCTTTCAGTTAGTTAAAATAGGCCCGACACAATTTATCCGAAGGTTAAAGGAAAAATTTTTATTTCACTATTTTCCACAAAAATATCTTTACCATTTTAATAAACACACGACGAGGAAATTCAAGGAATCGTTTTGACTTGTTCCATGACTATTGTCATAGTTTTGAGCAGAGAAAATAGAGAAAGATTTAAGACCTCTAAGAAATCAGGCTTCGTTACCTTCTGATGACTAGTTTAGGTTTAAAGAATCGCAAAAATATGAAACAAGGAAATCAAGCGCAGCTTTGACACTAAAAATACCAAACACACACTACATGAACAATTGATTTGAAAATCCTATACAGGAAGTTTCAATGATTAAAATTTCAAAATTGCAAAATGAACTTGCTGAGAGTACTGGTGTCAATTTTGAATTTTTTAGTAGGGGAAGGATTAAAATTCGCGAAATATTAGGGAATTAGTTCCTGGTGATGAGCTTTTCAGCCAAGGATAGTGGATGCAACGAACTGTCTGTGGTCTCCGGTACGTTCTGAATGCGTGAGCGCGTACACACGCTCGTCGTTCCCGTCCGCCATGATCAAATATTGATGCCGCGCGAATGAGTTGGACCACCGGCAGGAAGCCATGCTGCCACCCTCTGATTACAATGCGAGATAGCGACAGGACTATTAGGCTGTGTCTCGAGAGGAGACGTCGGGAAGAGAGAACCGGGCGAAAAACACGCGGGGAAACGAGCCGCAGCGATGGCCTTCATCACCTTGGAAATGGTGACACGTGGCAGGAGCCTTTACATTTTTACTTTCGCCTCCGGGAGAACCGCCTCTGTTAATTACTGTTTACCTTGCGAGCATTCGGCCCGGTCCATTTAACCGTGTTCTTGCCGTTATTGTGCTCCGAAGGGATCGTTAACGAGTACAGGCTCGCGTCTCACAACTTCAACTTGTACCTGCGAATTTATAATAATTAGCGGACCTTTGTGCGAAATAAAAATTCTTCAGCTCGATCGCAACAGACCGGAGCAAAATAGAAATTCAACAGATTGAAGGAAAAATAAACATTCCCTACCTCAATCGAATCAGGCTAGAACAAAATAAAATGTCTCTACCGTAATTGCAATGGGCCGCAGAAAAATAAAAATAAAAATTTCAACATTGATTTCTTCCTTTAACCGATGAATTCGAAGATTATTGGAGGAAAAAAGAAACTTCAATATGTCTCGTGTTTCCTGTTATTCATAGAAATTCAACAGATTGCAGGAAAAATAAAAATTCCCTACCTCAATCGAATCAGGCTAGAACAAAATAAAATGTCTCTACCGTAATTGCAATGGGCCGCAGAAAAATAAAAATAAAAATTTCAACATTGATTTCTTCCTTTAACCGATGAATTAGAAGATTATTGGAGGAAAAAAGAAAGTTCAATATGTCTCGTGTTTCCTGTTATTCATAGAATAAGAGCAGTTAAGTCATCCACCATCCCAGAATTGAACATGACTCGATGAAACTCGATGGAAATAATGTTTAACACCTCAAATCTAAACCTGTGACAATTGTTTCATGACAAACATGGCTTGTTCGCTGCAAGTCGCATTCAAATCTCTTCAAAACTCTGCTCAGTTCTTAGATCGTCGTGGAGTCGCGATAGTCGAACAGCTCAACACGCACTCCCGATTTGTCTGAACTCGTCCGGACACCTTTAATTGAACCAATCAACCGCGGATTATCCATATTAAGTTTCGCGCCTCGTTTCGCTCCTGCTGATTCCGTTCTCGTAATTTCGTCGGATAATTCGATCTACGGCGAGTCTGAGCGGGAAGAAAAAGACGCTGGCAACAGGGAACAATAACCTCCATCGATCGCGGTGCTCTTGAAATCGAATTGTTAATCGCGAGGAAATATGCAAAGTTGAAGTGTGCTCTTTCGATGGGCGTTTATCGTTTAGATATTTTCTAATTGAACTTCAGCGTCTCCTAACAATTATCTGACGTTCTTCCAATGCAAAAAAATTATTCCGACAATTATACATTGAATTCTCGATATATGTCAAAAATGCTTGTCAGCGTCATGTACCGTCCAGCAGACATACCCGAGTCTTGATTACACTCCTTGGCGTGCGAGGCCTCTCGGGTATACCCCGCGGTAGTGGGGATAGTTCTGCGACGTTTATCATCCAGGCCTTGGCGACATATATAGAGAAATCACTGTATTTCCCTTCGATGTAACTTCAGGTATTATACGCTTATGGAATCTTTTTCCCAGTCGTTCTTGAATCTGTTAAAAATGTTTTCTTTGTTTTCGACGTTCGTCCACTTTTGGACCTGCTATACTATGATGTTCCCGAACTGTTTAAATACACATAATATCTTGCGTTCTCGAGAAAATCGAACGAACCGCAATGAGGCGGAGGAGGATGCAGGTATCGTTGGCCTATGGTGTCAACGTGTTCGTGGCAGGACACGTGGTCCACCAGGATTGTCCAGGGCCAAATAACCCGGAGGCATGGCGATCCTCGCGGTCGCAGGAGCGCACTGATGAACCGGGGGAGACGGTTGTCAGTTAATCACGCAATTTTCGCCGGTTCCTATCAAGTCCCCTGCCTAGCCGGATAGGAGGCCTGGTCTTAGGGGGTGAGAAAGTGGCTGGTCGGTTAAAGAACGAAGCAATGGCGCAGAATGGCGGTGGGCAATTGCTCGTAACTCGCTAAACCACCCCTCTCTCTCTCTTTCTCTCTGTCTAGCCTAAACCCCTCGATCCGGCGACCAGCGAAACCCCGTTAAACTCACCGCCGAAAGCACCAGACAAAACCTAGCCGACCCTTCGCCGGGCCGGCGATCTTCCTTCCTTCCTTCCTTCCTTTCGTGGCGAAAGGGTTGACCAACCTCTAGAACCCTCGAGGGCCACAGGAGGGGGGAATTAACCCGTTAAAATTTAAAGCCACCCAGAAACGATTAACGACACGATAAATGTGTTCGCGGGGATCGGTGACTTCCGGATCGGCTCGAGACTGTGTCAAGCTTTCGATGCGGGCCCTCTAAGCTTTCTTGTAGCGTACATCTCGAGTGCAGTAATGCCTCGATGCATGGGAAAGAGATGTGCACGATGTTTGTCAAAGTTTGGCCGCCATACCGCGGGCTGCAGCCTTTCAGGGGCCTGGAAGATTAGATACACCCGTAAGACAGTGCTAATTTCTTGACAAAACTCGTTTATGTTTAATGATTTCTTATGACACTGTTAGCAACATATTTGTTACGCTTTTCTTATTAAAATGAGAATTTGTTTAGTTCAGGATTTGGGCTCGTTTCGATCAGTATCACAGATATCCTAATCAATTTACTTGTGTAAACTTAGTGGTACACGTTAAGTAATTATCAACGTAAATTCCAATAAAGTTGCCGGGAGTCAAAGAGTTGAAATGCTACTTGAAACGTTGATGAGTATTTACCGCGTGTACCGATATAA
The DNA here is from genome assembly GCA_028454245.1 of Halictus quadricinctus. Lineage (NCBI taxonomy): Eukaryota > Metazoa > Arthropoda > Insecta > Hymenoptera > Halictidae > Halictus > Halictus quadricinctus. The sequence goes on from CM052118.1 coordinate 17,001,828, forward strand.
TTGTTTGAGGATTTTGATCAAAGTTGCTAAATGCTCGTTTCTTTTGACCGATTTCAGTAAAAATGGTGAATGACTATATTTATCAAGCCGTTGCATTGTTCGAGACAATTCTGAGAGTCCCGTTGGGGGTTTAAGGGTGGCGGATAAATAATCTAGTGATACTTGTTGGTGAAATCAGGTTGCGAGATATCCGCGAGGTTAACAAAGTGTATACTTTAGAAATTCGAAGCGACGCCGAGCGTTCGGAGGGAGGATATTATTTTTCTTTCTATTTCTGTCTGCCGGTGGGATCGAGATGGGGGTGAAATTACGGCGGCCGTGCATGAAGGACTCGTTTAATGGATACTTCAATTAAAATTGGTCGAATCGGGGACGGGTTAATTAAAACGGTATTTACAAGGGGGCATGAAATTTAATAGAAAATTTTCTCCCGGCCAGTTGAAAGTTATAATGCCGATTATGTAACCAAGGAGCAGGAAAGAAGCAACGTGGCATTTATTAATTCGGCGCGGAGACCCGCGACGGAGCGGGTTAATCGTTATAGGAGGAACTGCTGATGAATTCACCGGCGAGCCCCGGTTATAAATATGGATGGTCCTCTCTCTCCGAAGAGCCACGCCGGGCCCCGCTGTTACAACTTAACCTAGAATAATCGCGGAATTATTTCTCACAGGCTCCCGGTGTGCCCGCCCCTCCTCGAGATTTCCTACTTTTCAACAATTTTCATAACGACCGGAGGAGAACGCCGCTGAATCGAGTCCACCGGTAATGCATATTAAATAAGGAACCTCCGAGTATCAACGTCTCGTTAACGAAAACACACTGGCGACCGATGCTACCGCCCTCCTTTACCGAAAATTTTTACTCGTTTCCGTCAGAAACGCTCGAAATAAACAGGAAAACCAATTGGAGAACTACTCGTCGGACCGACAAATATTTTTCTTAATTAGGAACCATTTTGAACACCACAGCATTCCACTTCCACCCTGGTAACCTAAAAGTAACACTGAATATACGTATAGATAGAGAAATTAGCAAAGTACTCACAGCAGACATTTTTATTAAACAGAGAAGAATATTTAACGCTTGTTCAACTCTACAGACATTTTTATTCAACTGTCCAGCCTGTTGGGACGACGATCGCAGCAATTAAAACGCGAATGAATAAAAATTCAGTCAATTATGTAAATCTACCTTTCCGAGGATCGATCGATAGAAAAAAGAATTAGAAAAATACTCACTGCCTCGGTGGACATTTTTACTCGACAGAGAAGAATATTTAAACCTGTTTAACTTTGTAGAAATTTTTATTCGACTGCCCAGCTTGTTAAGACGACAAGCTCGGTATTTAAAACGCGAATAAGAACGCAAAAATATAGATGCTTATGCAAATCAATTATTTTCAAGATTATTTGATGGAACAAGTTATTTAAAAAATACTTACTCCCCTAGGAAACATTTTTCTTAGACATAGAAGAATATTTAAATTCCTTCAAGAAATTTGTACAGATATTCGTATTCGTTATAATTGTTGGTACTGATGGATCCGTCAGAAATCAGTTATAAAATAAATAAAATAAAAATTCATGTACGTAATTTAACTACTGTAACTAATTCTTTTTCTCTCCATTATTCGAGACTAATATATGATCTATTTCTGCAAGGAGACCATCTTTAATATTTTAATCACTATGAAGAGGGTGTCTTCTTCCCAGACTAAATTTTGAACCCAGCAGTAACAGCATGAAAATTCGACTTCAGCGGTCGCGGAGAACAGAGCTCGGGAACAATTACAACAATTCGAATTGTTCGAGCGACGACGTCGATTTGTTTGCTGCGCCAGGGACAATTATTATTTTTCTCCATCGGTTTTAACAGCCATACTTGTTGGGTCGCAAATAACCTCGAAGGGTGTATTTTTCTTATCGTCTTCTCGTTTCCCGCGCGGTTGTTGACTCGGAAAGTTACAAGGACAGAGACGGAATAAAGAAACGACAAACAAGAAGAAAGAGAAACAGAGGGGGTCGAGGGGCGGGGGAGGGGGGTTGAAACGGGGGAGGATTGAAAAGGGGGGAGGGGTATTTCAGGAGAATCGGTGGAGAAGGAACGAGCTCGTTACCTCTTCCTGCTTCGTGGATAGAGACTCACCTTTTTCGCACTGTCGCATCATCCCCCGATCCTGTACCGACCCGACCAACCCCCCGCGCACCCCCGCACAACCCCTCTCGATCTTTCCTTTGCGCGACCTCCTGCTTGTCCGATAAGGAATTTGATTTAAAAATTCCAACGACTCGCCCTTTTATGTAAATACACGCAGACTGTTCGACGAGCAAAAATCAGGGAGGACTCCCTCTTTATCATCCCCCCTTGACGACATACTATAGCCTTTTTATATTATTTCTCTGTCGCGTGATTGCGGCCGTTTAGATGGAACCGTGAAAAACGAGGCACAACATGTTGTTTACCACTGTGTCTGTGCCAGTTTTACTTTTTAGCAAGGTGGAGGGACATCGCAAAATTACTGAGGGATGTCGTAAAATTAAAATGTTTATAGTTAGTATGAACAGCTTCGTCTTTTATTTTTACATCGTATAATTCCGGTCATTTACGCGGACACGCGAAAAACGAGATAAAACGCGTTTATACACCGCGGTGTATGTTACTTTTATTTTTTAGCAAAATGGGGGAACATTGGCAGACTTTTTAAACATTTTGTCGTACAACGTGGTAGTTAAAATAAATACTTTTGATGCCCCCGAACTTTTTAGAAAACGATGGATACCCTGGTAGGGGGTGAAAATGTTTTATTTTATTTTTTAATACTAACTTTAACTCTTTAACAAAGTGGAGGAACGTTGGCAGACTTTCTAACACTTTGTCGTGCAACAAGAAACTTTAAAACGTTTATATTTGTCCTAAATAATGGAATTTCTTCCAAGGGAGGTGAATTTGTTTTCGATACACATGTTTATAAATAAATTCATTAAATAAAGTGTTAGGATATTGATAGGCTTTTACAACAATTCGTCGTGCAAATTGGAAGCTAAAATGTTTATTGCAAATAAGCATTTGTGATTTGCCAAAACCTTTTTGGAAGATAATAGAATTCCTAATTGTAAGCTGGTTCTTGACAAAAATATTTACAACAGCCCATAAAAATCTATATTAGCATAAATCCTAATTCGAGAAACGTTTGATCGAATTTCTACAGGCAAACGAGAACGTATTGGTTTGATTACGTGCGCCGGAATATTGTGTACGGATAAAGATGTAATAAAAAAGTCTTTGATATACGTAAATGGCGGAATGAGATTGAAAATGAGAGATGGCAAAGCGGGAGGAGGGGTTACCGAGGACATAAATCTTCGGAGCTTCCTTATCAAAGGTGCTCCACTGGGAAATGGCGGCAATCTCGGACCTTTTCGTTCTCGAAATGAAGAAAAGCCGATCTCGAAGCCGATATGCCTATCCCGTTGCTTTGCCCGCCCCTGCGGAGCGCAGATGATCATATTAAAATATCCTTTATGGTAAAATCAACCAACGAATCAAAGGAATATTTATTAACTTTTTACCAGCAATAGTACGGGAACAACCGCATGATAAATATGTATAGAATATTGAAGCATTGGTCCTCGAAAAGAACATCAAAGTTTCTCTTCAAGAAAGGAAATCCACTTTAAAACTGAATATCAATGTAAATACATATTCTAAACCGCAAAGCATAATATAACTACATATTCACGAACTCAGGTCTACACAGTGCTAATTTCTCAGGAATTATTACATTTCTACCGTTTCGAAAGTAACAAATAAATCGTGGATTTTTTATTTTTAGGATTAAAATTATCAAGAGGAAAAATACATTTCTATTTGGTAGTACTGCTTGAGAAAAATAGGAAAGATGTTTATTTCGAAATCCGACCATAATCTCGCATCAGGCAACGTTGTGTGGCGTCAGCCAGGGCCGGTGACGTCGCCCACACGCGCGTAGAAATTTTGATGACACGGTCGCGCTGTGATCAATCTCGATCTTCGGTGGAAGCCGCCCTCGACGAACTGCATCGGCGATGCAACCGGCGATCGGTTGCGTTCCCTCAATTTCGGCAGGGTGGCATGTGCGGCGGGACCGCAATGGCCGACTAGCGAGATAATGAGACGTCTCGATCTGCGATTGCGGGCCTTCGGTTAGGGATATCGCGATTGGTAGTAAGAGGTAGCCGGGATTTATAATTGATGAGGGCTGTAGAACGACGCCGAGGTGTCGTTATCCGCGCTGACAAGATAATACTCGCGAAAGCCGAGAGCCCTCTCCTCCCTAACCCCCCTACCCCCTTTCCAAGCCCCCTCTCTTTCCCTTTCCTTCACCGTCATCCCCTTATCACTGTCTCCGTTGCTCTCGCCGGGGTTTCTCGCTTCGGCCCTTTCGTCCCTTTTCGCCCACCCACTTGTCCCGCCTTTCTCACCCCGATAGCACTCCTATTTCCCTGCGCTCGAGGGCCCTCTCTCACCTGACAGCCCTTCAAGGAACGACCGACTACCACGATAACGACCAGACACTATATGCATGCGAATACATTATGTAACGACTATTATGTTACGCCTACTGGAAACCTCGTGTCACCCTGTCGATGACTACGACCGGGAAATCTTCCATCCCGGTTCGAATTTGTTTATAGCAGCGGTGGGAGTGAGCCAATTCTTTCTCAACATTTTCATGTAATTCGTCAAGTACTTACCGTCACTCGCAATAATAATCGCACACTCTTAAGAGGATGATCACTTTCTTAATATCGGACCACACGTCTTGGAATTTTTTGACATGTTAGAACAATTAGTTTACTGCTTGACGCGACAAAGAAATTTAATAAAAATTGCAATCGATCGGAATTGCAGAGAAAATACTAAAAATTGTTTTTTAAAACTTTTTTGTCTAGGCCAAAATTGAAAATTTTAAAAATATATTTTGTACGTTGATGCTTATGTATTCGCATCCTTAAATACAATCATATTTTGCTACTAAGAATCGAGGTTAGTCGCAAGAGTTACAAAGAATCGCAGGATTTTTCTAAAAACCTTGACCGTAAATATTTTATACTATATGTTTTCTCATTTTCTACAAAAAAATAGTAAACGAAAGTTCCCGTTCCTCTTCCCAAAATTTTGAAGGGATTTTAGTATCTTTTATATTTTCTGTCATTTTCTATAAAATTGTTAAGGGAAGGTTTCCCTTGATTTCCCAAAAATTTTAAACGGAATTCGCATTGATGATGGAATCGCCTAACGTATTTAAAGAAATACCAGTCCGTAACGAACCCTGGAAGGTCGAAAAAATTGACCAGTCGGCGTTTCTCCGTTAACGAGTCGGCAGAAGTCATGGGATCGCCTAAAAACGCGAGGCCATCGGTGATCAGAGGATTAACGATCCCGTCATTAAGACAGTCGGAATGAATAGGCTTTGTCGGCAGCTCAAACGCAACGGTTTTCCTCCGTCGCGAGGAATCCTCCGTCCCTTTCGCCCTTTTTCCCTCTGTAGAAGATGCAGCAGGTCCATCCTTGATGGACAAAAGGTGTTCCACATAATGAAGGGTTCCAGTTAGCCTAATAAAAAGCCGGTGCCATTATGCCTGCTCCTTTTCTATGCTTTCACAGTTATATATATTCTCGTCAGGGTACCTTACGAGGACATCACCGGAAAAGATAGTTCAGCCTGATGCGATCTTGCTTATCGAGCCTATATCTCGATCTTAATGACGAGGGTCATGGCACTTTTCTTGCAGCTTGAAGAATAGAAAAAGGTGTCTGCAGTTGCTATAGTTTTGAACACTAAATTTCATGGCATGAAACCGAGAACGTTCTTACAAATGTCACAGAAACAAGAGGCTTTGTAAAAAGAATGTAGATTGAGACAAATATAATTGAAAAAGAAGTGAAAGACACCCCTGACGATCCTGTGAGCCAATTATATTAATTATGGAACTATCAGGATTCTGTGAGAGCAAAGTATTAAATCAGCTTTAAAGTGAATATCCTCTGTTAGTTAATTTCTATAAAATTGTCCCATGAAAATAAGACATTGCAGAAAAATCTCACGTCTAGTAATAATAATAACAGAATTTCAGAATTTTGACACTAGAGGCAATTCGGTGAACTATTTCAGGAGCAGCAACAACGTTACAGCACTACGATACCAAAGTGACATAATTGCCTACTAGGTTGCCTACCCCTAGGAGTTAGTATTATGTATATTATGTAGGGGCGGTTAACCCTTCAACAGGATCCATCTGCCTGATATTCATCGGTGAATGCGTGGTTGCGCGATTCTAGGGGCAAATAAAATAATACAATCTGTTTTGGACATTTTATAATTTTTTCTCTACACTCACAATTCAAGAATCAATATTAATACTTTAAATGAATTAACGATAGCAAGGAAATTGTACTTCTAGCATCGAAATTTAAATTAAATTAGTTGGTAATAAACTAGTATGAGCTGGAGAATAATTTCTAATTTTTGAGAAACAAATAAAATGATTAAAACTTTTTGGTGGTAGTTCTTCTGCGAAAAAGTCACTAGGGGTTGAAAAAAAGGATTCCGTCATGTAGTACCGAACCTCGCCACGCAGGTCGCTGGCGGTAAAAAAAGAAATTACCCCCGAAGAAAGAATTCTGCCGCATCGATACGATGGGGACGCAAAAGAGGGTGAGCTGTTTTATCGACATTTATGGCTGTTGCCATTCGTGTCATTTCTAGCGTCACCACTAGATTGGTCTGATGTGTCCACAAATTTTTAAATTCAAACTTACCACCCCTGACTCGATACTGATTTAAAATTCTCAAACCCTCGAACGTTGACGTACAATTTACAAAATAACTGTTTCTAAAATCGCAAAAGAAATCGGTCCTTCAAAAACAGAAATTTAACAAAACGAACTGAAGTCTTTAGACGAAAATAAAAAAAGATTCGTATCGATTCGACGCATAGCTACTGAGATAAAAATTTATACAATGCATAATTATAAGAAAATTGAAAGATATTTAGGGATGTAAATTATTCAATGGACAAATTGGAATTGAACAAAATGATGACTTAAACTACCCCTAATTTGACACGCAGTAACCAAGAAATATTTAATTTTAACCCTCACTCAATGAATAATGGACTATTTTGCGTTGTCACTCGACGCTTCATCACAGTTTCGTGATGAAGCAGCTACTCCAGAGGGGTAGGGATAGTGTATATCCTAATTTAAAAAATTGTTAACAGAAGATAATTGTAACCTACCACTGTTGTTTTCAGGAGGTCCCCCCGAGGGTTAAGAGTATAGTAGATGACCATAAAATTTAGTTTGGACTTCGGTTTACAGTATGACAGAGACAGCAACTGTTCTGTTTGCTG
>CM052118.1:17009324-17049836 GCA_028454245.1 Halictus quadricinctus
TCTCTCTCTCTCTCTCTCTCTCTCTCTCTCTCTCTCTCTCTGTCCGTGGACTTATCGCAGTGGAGCAGAAATATCTCGAGCGTGTAATAAAGCACCGAGAAAAATGTCGAAACTCGAAACCGAGACGAAGCTCGAGGTGCGTAATGTACGAGTATCATACGTCACAATCAACTGCACGCGGCGCCGAACGCTTATTTCTCCGATGGCGCTGCCACGCTATGAAATTACACCAAGTTGACTTACGTTCGCGAACGACACCCTGACGTAGTTTAAACTCGGTCTCGCTGGGCAAAAATAATTTTCTCGTATATTTAATGCCTTATTTACGTCTATCGCAGCCCACCTCGAGCCTCTGTTCCACGGTAACGAGGATTTTCCAAGGAGCTAACGAGCGTGCACACGCAGACCCCTTCGCGAAACGAAAATTAACATTTCATTCACTGCGTTTATCGCTCAAATACTATTCTCTGCGCCTTTATCCTTCACTCATTTTTTAACTCGTATTATTTTCCTCGCGGCTGCACCGAGCAGAACCTCTTTGTCTTTGACAACTTTCTAGTAGAAAATTTTAATTTTTAGATTTTCAGTGAGAGTTTTCCGTTTGAAATTTTGTGTCTGATTCGTTGTATTGTATGGGAATGTGTTAAATGAGAAACTTGTGATTTAGAATAATGGACAAATAAATGCAATATTGAATCTTTAAGGTAACAGTACGATTGAATTGAAAAATTCAGAATTATTTTCTTTGTTTTAATTTTATACATTTCTAGACAAATTATAGACGTATAAGATCAAGTAAAATTAAAAAGAAATGCTTTTGGTAGTGAAAGCTCTGATTGGTAAAGAATAAGTAAGAACTTTTTTGAATTTGGTGGCTTAACGTTTTTTGAAAATTTTTGTTTGCCATACGGATTAATGTCTCAAGTATCCATCTATTTATCGTATTTAATCGAGGGAGAGATTGATGCTGAAACAATAAAGCCACTCTGTGTTCCAATGGTCGGCGGACACTCGAGAACTTTATACTTTAATAACTTTTGAGGTATTAATTGAATTTTGCTCGAACGATCAGGGTTAATGGCTTTCCCTCCTGAGCGAACTTCAACCGAAGTGGCCGAACAGCATAATGCAGGATTATCGAGGCAGGAACAGTTAACAATTAGCTTCGATGAGGTTAAATTGAGATTGAAATCTAATTGGGAATGAATTGCGGCGAATGATTAAAAACTTGTTACCGACGAAAGCTGTTGTAGAATCTACAAATGTGAGATATAAAATAATGCTTAATCTTCGTCAATCTTTGTCATTTATTAAAATGCAAATATTGCTAATATAAAATATAAATAGAATATTTCCAATGAAGTACCGCTTATTACAAAGGAAATAATTCTTTAACTTATTCTTATATATTATTGTGTTAGTCTTGTGACAAAGATCTCGTCAAAATTACTACATACAAATGTTATTCATAGATTTCACGAATTTATAACAAAAAACTAGGAGACCAATATAAAAGTAAAAACATTTAAAGAATTTATTTGAAAAAAAAGGACACGTGAAGCTCCTATATCTTGCAATTAATATACACAATTTTTATTTTGCACGTAAATAAACTAGTCTAGTTAAAAATATTTAAGAATGAAAGTAAAGGTCGACATACAATAAATATAAATTCTCTATCGCTAGTAGAAAACTATCCAGAAAAAGTACAATAGTCGTGAGACAATAATAGAAGGGTTAAACAGAATTTAATAAACGCGAACGTAGAAAACAATCGCACGCCCGTAACAGACACACAAGTTTCTTTTCAAACGGTTCAAAGGAGAAATAAATGGCAGCGTGTATAAATTACACGGGGACGTACCTACCTCGTTTACCTGAAACACAGATCTCGAAGCATTGTGCGCGCACAGCTGATAACGAACAATACGCGGCCGTGGAACAATGAAGTTTTGCATGAATGGAAAAAACAGCGGCTCGGGGTCAGCAGGAGCGATCGATAGTCGACGGGGCCAATATTATCTGACGGATTCATCGAAAATATGATACCATATGCTAATAACTCACGCATGGCTCGTCCGTAAAAAAAGGCCGAGAGAGAGAGGAGTGAGAAATCGGGTAGCAAGGCGGTTAGTGTAACCAGACAAACCGATCGTGTTATGCTCGCAAGAACGAATAAAGCCTGGATATTCCGCATTGTGGTTCGAGGGAGATCGGAGAGAGAGAGAGAGAGAGAGGGAGAGAGAGAAAGAGGAGGTCAGGTAGAAGCTTTTAAATATTCGAAAAACGAGACAGAAGCCAGGTAGGGTTGCGCGCGTCGACGTAACCGGTTACAAACGCGATATGTACCTGCGATTCCGCTGTTCGATCGAATCAGTAGCCGGCTCGTTTCACAGGATATTCGAGGTTCGAGAGCAAACTCGTTCAAAGAGCCTACAACAGCCTTCATCAACGCTCAAAATCTTGTTTGCCGCGCACAAACGGTGCAAACGCAGCCTCCGAGGCCCAGATTTGCCGCGCAAATAATCGTTCGGACAACAGGGGACCTTCTCCGTTATTTATTTATTTCAGCAGTTCGAGATCGTCGCTTCAACCCCTTGCCCTACAACATCAAGTCAGACTCGTCATGAAGACGAGTTGATTCTGAACAGAGTCTAACAAATACGTGCCTAAGTTATTAATTTCCTTTAAATCGAAATAAAATTCAATTTATATCCTTCGGAGAAAACATAGGCGTACAATAAATATAAACTACCTTTTCTTTTTCTATGAAATTCTGAGCGATCAAGAATTTCTAGTCATTCAAATCACAGAATAAATATGCAAGGGGTTGATTCAAAAATCGTTTGTCGCACCTACCGTGATCGATGCTGGAACAAAAGTGTAGAAAACAAAAAATGGTCCGGCCTGGTCTGTGAAGCAAGCAAACAAGGTCAGTGGAATAAGAATGGCCACTGGCTTTGAGGTACGGGGTTTGCCGATTGATCGACATCAGCCCCAAACCCATCAATTGGTCGAATCGGTCCCCCTCTGATGAACGGGGTGGACGCATTTCGATTTCCACCCCCTGCGTGCGAGGGTGCGTTTGTCATCAAACGGCTCGGCCATGCTTGAAATTTCGTGCGATGCAGCTATGGAATATCGATATTCCCTGGCAGCGTTGCTGGATTCCTCAAGGACGACATCAAAGGACGCTATTCGCGGGGATTACATTTACAGAAGAACATACATGTCGACCATTTTTCCTGCTCGCCATCCACGAGCTTTCTGATACCGGAATATAATCTGCTAGAATTTTATAATCACGGGCTAAACTCTGTTCGTAACAATTCGTCGTTCCGTAACGTGCTTACACATAGTGGTTTTACTGTACTGTGTTTTGGTATATTTTTTATTTTGCTTTTCGTGCTTATACTATTGTGTACTATTTTGTTTACTACGCTGTTATCCGGTTGGTTCAAGATGGACGGTCACTGGATGCATATTAATTTCCTTGCAGAATATTTTTCTCGTCGCAGGAGTCAAGAAAACGCAACCCCCTTTTTTGGGGGGGTTGGATTTTTGCGGAATAGTTTTGTAAAATATACGCAATGTTACTTTCCAATTTTACGATTGTTGGTTGCTTTTTATAGAATATTTCAAGGATTATGAGACAATATTACGAGTATTTATTAACTAGGTATTATAATAGTGCTCAGGGGGTAAATTCTACAACAGTACACGATTACATGATTACATTAATTTCATTCATGTCTACAATAGAAATAGTACAATACATATATAGTAATATATAGTAATATATATATAGTAAACAGTACAATACATATATGTAAATGATGCCGGGAACTGCAACTTTACAGGAATTTAATTTTTTAATTTTTATTACTGTCTTAAACGCTAAGCCTTTGTACACCTATGTAATGGAACATGACTTAACATTTTTAAATTTTAAATCCCTCACATTTATCTCGATAGTACATAACCTTTTTTTTTAACTGTTTATTTATACAGGTCGCATCAACATCCAGGTGATCAACCATAATCTTGTTCTATAGAAGGATGAGTATATTTGACCCACCGAAATATTCAACAAGAAATAAGGCACATTTGCCCTAGTCGTGAAAATGGTCCGCCGTCCAAGGATTAAAATAATAGGAAGCTGTTGAACTCGAAGTGCAAATGGTCAGCAACCGACTGGAGCGTCATCGACCGATTGTGAAACAAGACAAAAATTGATGCCTCCGCGGGGGTGAAGGTATTACGGTTCGATTTACCATTTATAAGGATACTGGGGCCAGGTCTCGCGGATCTGGCCAATAAAGGACGACTTAGCGTTCGTTTTCGAAGGCAATGGGTGCCATCGTTCTTCCGTCACGCGGCCCCGGGAAAAGAGACTTGCCTGGAATTGGCCCCGACGTCACCGAAAGAAGATAATACCGAGGCTCGCCTAGGTTTCCCCGCGGAAAAGAAGGTCCTCTTCTCTCGTGAGGTACGCCGGGACGCGGTGCATCTCGTGATTCTGGTTTCGAGAGGATCCTCGGGTTCCTCCCCTCGCCTCCCACGACTTTGAAGAAATAAATCTTCGGCCCGGGGCTCTACATCACCGGTTGGCAAGCAATTTGGGCCCCGACGATAACTCATACATGCATCGATAGTACTTCGTTCCCCTCGCCTCTCTCACTCTCTCTCTCTCCTCTCTCCTCTCGCCGACGACGACGACGACGACGCGTAGGCTATACGCCACCGCTGCTGCCTATCCGTGTGCGCGTGGCTGCGCTCGTATATACGCATAATGTATTATGTATGTACGTATATAAGCTGAGAAAACCGGCGGAGAAGATGCACGATGATTCGCCGCGGCCGTGGTACAATGTCTCGAACGGTCGGGAACGAGACGAGAGCATCTCGACGGAGCTGGATCGCTGGATCCTGATAGCGCGGGAATAAGCTGCGCCGGAAGATCGCTGCCAATTTTCTCGTTGCCGCCGATTTTTAACTGCGCGGCATCGATTCCCCGAGTCTTCTCGATCCTGCGACCGTGGACGCGTGGAAAACTAGCGGATTATCTTATGGGTAGCACGGAGCTATTAATCCTACTGTCACCGTCGATTGGGACATTATACTACGATTTTTAATTGCCTTTCTTCGATATTTAATGTTCTCGCGGCTCTGCACAGCCTCGGGGATTTTACTTTATTTCATGAAGAAAGTTAGGTGATTTGGATCTAGCCTGTCTAGACTGTCGTTATTACTATATTTTTAATCTCGATTTCTAATTGTGCCAGGTCAATTCTGTAGCGGAGGAATGTTGTGACGATCTGCAATGTCAGATGGTAAAACAGTAACTAGATTTGTCTAACAGGAAAAATTGGGGGACGTAAATCTAGCTCAACAGCTATGCGTTTTGTTATCGCTGTCGAATTGCCCCCCCGGCTGCGATATTTAATTGTGATTCCGTGACTTAGAAAGATTAATAGACATAGTCGAAGCTTAGACCTAACTCGTAATTAGTTAGCGTCCGTTTTCGAGCGATCTGGAAAGATTAATAGCAGTAGACCCAGCCTAGACTTAAATTACTATGTATTTTCCAAGCAGTTTGTAAATTAATAGTCCCGTTTCGTTATTATTCTTGTCTCAAGGATTCCCATCTTTGGAGAAATACAGTTTGTGCTTATTCTATGTTTTATAAGATAAAAAGAATTCCAAAGACAAATGGGACACACAGATTTTTGTTTCAGAAATTCGTATAGTTATTGTTCTATAGTAATGTGTATAGTCTATAATGTAATGGTGTGGTTCTATACATATAATTTGATATGGGGATTACAAGGATAGGAAATCTCGCTGGCAATAGGTCTAGGGAAAGGGGGATAAGAAATATCGGTTCTTCGTTCAATGCTGTCGACATTCACAGCCGCATTTCCGGATATGATTTGTACGTTACGTAAGCACATCGGATCAGTTTCTTACATAAGACCACCGCCACCCGGTAGATAGGTAGTTTCGTACATCTTTGCATATAATTAGAAGAGCATTGAATCGACCCTCATCGGACGTCTTTTCACTGTGAAAAAGCAGGATGGGACCACGGGGGTAGGTCTGCTCGCATCCCGAGTAGCAAGCATGCAACCCTCTCTTTCTCTCTCTCTCTCTCTCTCTTCTTTTTTGGGGGCTTTACAAAGAGAGGTCTCCTCCACCCGGTGAAAAAAGAGAAGGGATGTGGGTTCCTTTCTAGATCGGCAGGTACATGCCTGTGACGTGTTCTAGGGCACATGCATATTACCTGACAATGGCCCATCCGGAAGAGGGCAACTGAATTAGGCCAGTGCCGTACGAGCCGCTTCGCTAACCAAAAAATCAACCGACAAACCAATAAATCAAAATTAATAACAAGATTCCGGAAAAAGTTCAGTGTTCGTAGTTGAGTAATAATAAACCTAAAAATAATTAAAGAGATGTATACCTGAGAAACCACCCCTTTTTATGCACACAAATATTTTTTTTTCAGCACACAATTGTATAACAGCATGGTTAAACATGTTTCAAAAGAAACTTATAAATGGAAGAAGAATTTCTTTCTCAGTATGGTGATGTAATAGCACACTTAAAAGTAATTGACAGGAAATATACTTGAAATTCTATCAGCTTTCACGTACCTAAATGTTTCCTTCCGAAACACAATTGTATAATGGCTATAGATAAGTATAATCGAAAAATGGTAAAAGTACATCTTTTTCGATTTAGTTATACATACTGGCACGCTTATTTAAAGTAAATCTACTTGAGACTCTACTACGTTTGCTAACACACGTGCTTTAACGCATAAAATATTCTTTTGAAAAAATTGATAAATTAGTTTGTATGCAGTTTACTTTGTCCAAGTGACATCGAGGCACGGATTGTTATGATAAATATTCCGAATGGACTTTATTTTGTGCATTCGTTTTAAACGGGAGGAATGGATGAACGTTACGGCCCTGGCGTAGCAACCCTTTCTTCCTTGGGCCCCGTCTGCTTCCTTGAAAATCATCGGCATAAATTATGTATGCAGGTAGCTGACATTGTGCGGCCGCTCACCTCAGCGGGGCCCGATGATAAATTATTGCACATTGAGAATTTCGGGGCTAACGAGGGTACGAAATTTGAATATCCTTCCGCGGGCTTTTCATTCTCACGCTCGTCCCACCCTTGTCCCTCTTCTCTCGCTCTCTTTCCTTTCTCGCTTATACACTGACTCTCCTCTCGGCAACCCCTTATCATACGTTCTCTTACGCTCTCGCACAGCTACAAGCGCATCAATTCTGGTCTACCTGAGGCCACGCGAGCACAATGACTCTCTGATTTGATTTATCGAACAATTTCTCTCCTATGCGCGGACTCGCGTTTATCAAACGATTTTTATTTCTTTCACACCTCCCCCCTCCCCCTCCCTCTGCACGCGCAGCGAGTGCAACGATGCGGCGAGATTTTAACGGAGTCACGAAACTGGGACAAATTCGCGTGACCTTGGATCTTCGCCGGTATAACCTTGAACTTGCGGCGTCGAAGTTCCTTCTGTCAAACATCTTCTATTTTGCATACAAATTTTTCAAATATATATATTTTCGGTCTGGAAACAGTGAAGATACAAGATTTGTTTTTTGGGATGTTAAATGAAATATTGTTCCTATGAAATATTGAAAAATCGAAATTATTTATTGTGCCACTTACCATAAAAGAAATAACGAACAAGTAAAAAAAAATAGTAAAATATTGAGGGTATGTTAGTGTGCTATTGATTGCAAAAATACTAAAATACGTATATTATATTTCAGAACCGTTTGTCATATAAATGTAAGATTTATTTTGTAGAATATCAAATGAAATAATGATGGCGTACAATACTAAAATATCTAAATAGTGTTACCGTTATTTATGAAGTAATAAAATTTATGTTGTAGAATACAAAACGTAATATTAATGACGTACAATGCAAAAACATGATGATTGTTTAGTGTGCTATTTATCACAGAAAGGTGGGGTCGGTTTTCAAGAATCTAAAACAAAATATCGTTGCTACAAAATACAAATAAAACAAGATTATATCAGCATGCTATCTGTCATGAAGTGAACAAACCATTGTTGCCATAAACTGCTAAAAACCCAAGATTATACTAACATATTGCTTATCACGAAGGTGTTCCCCGTGAAACAAACGAAAGGAGCGTGGCATTTAGTAGTCGAGCGATCGAATGATTACAGGATCGATCGAAACGCCCATCGGTGTAAACTACACCCTTATAAACAATCGTGAGTCGCGTGGTTGGTGGGGTTGTTCGTCATGATGGCTGCCGGCTCGGACCCAGTGCCCCTGTCTCGGCCGAAAAAAATAATGAGCTTCCTGGTTCGGCCCCACCACTCGGCACGATTATATTTTTCTTTTTTGTTCGGCACGGGGCACCGGGATAGACTAGAAAGAGAAAGTAGAAAGAAAGGGAGCGGGAACCGTGGAGAAGAGAGAAGGAACGAGGAAGAACCCCACGCGAGTGATTTGCATACGCGGCCAGCCGGCTGCGCGAACCGAGTTAGTTCTATCGACGAGGGGTTAACTCGAGTCGTCTCTCCGCTTTAATCAAGTGCCGTTTTTCACCGTTGCGTTCTCCTTTTTCTCCTGCCCGTTTTGTGCGAAAACAATGAACAATCTTTTGTGAATTTTTCGGGACCACCGGCCGCCACCGGTTTCGGCACGAGTTTGGCCGAGACGCGTGAGTTTAGGGTTGCCCGGTGACTCGGAATCGCGAGTCGATGTTTGTTAGTTGCAAAACAGTAACGTGGACAATCCAAAATTGTTCGTTGAAGTTCGTGTGAAGTATTGCACGATTTGGAAATTTTATGAAAATAAATGTGGTACAATTCTGCAGAATGCGGTAACTTTTATCGTGGGTAGTGGAAAATTATGTTTTGAGATTCGATAGTTGTTTCGTTACTTTCCTAGCAAATGAAGTCACTAGAATGGAAGAAATAATGTCTTGTGTATATTAATCGTTAATATTGTTTAACGTTCCAGTAGAAAACAGATCCTCTTTTTTGCTCTTACTTTTTTCTTCGATAATATCGTATATATTTTCTGAAAATATGATTGATCACGACATTACCCTTGATTGATCACTACGAAAGAGTAAATAACAGTAGAAGCATTAAACGAATTAATTAATACAGTCTCTTTTATTTTCTGATTATTTATTAACACTAGAATTACGAGACCTGTCAAAGTAACGGGCTCCAAATTAGTTAACACAAGATCATTGTGGTTCTCGCATTTCAGAGGAATTATTCAATCAATTCATGTCTTACATATTATAATACGAATCGTTGAAATTCCGAATGCATTCTTGTCATTTTCATAATGTATTATGAAATTTTTAGTGATCCGTAGATCCAGAGTTAATAGAATTTTATTAGTAGAATGTTAATAAATATTATTGATAAAAATTAATTGGATCGACATAGAAAATGCTTATTTTGTACAAAGATTGTCAGGCCACCGATTGACACCTTATTCATCGAGCGAACGTTCACTTTCCAGATTTGAAGTACAATTTCCAGCCGAGAAAAACTATTTAATTCGTTCGTTAAAACAAGGATACATCCTGCATACAATTGTTTAGAGGCTCTAACATTTCTGATGTCGTTTTCTTGGTAAATTAGGTCACCACCTTCGAAGAAGGATCGTTCATAGCACATTCTTCGGAAATTATTGATCGGCGAAAACAACCACTTCGACTCACAAATTCGTGAAAGAAGGCACACGGTACTGCTCTGTCAACTACGAACAATTTCCACGACGAATTTCCATTTAACCCTCCTGCTACCTGATCGAGAAAGGAGTCCCGGCCGAATGAATTTTCATTAACGAAACAACGGTCACTTCACCTCGATTAATCGTCTTCCGGATTTCGACTCACTGGAACGTCTCCCGTGAATCTCGAACACTCGAAACAGGGTTGTTTTTTCGTGGAGGAGCCTGCACGCGAGATCGTGCCGGCACGAAAGCACTTAGCGACGTTTTATTAATTACTGATACGGGTTAAACGAGGGAGAATCTAGCCTGGATGGAGGCGAGAAGTGGCGGCCATTTTGACGCCTGCGTGGACGGCCGACAGAACGCTTTTCTGGGGCGTCGTGACACGGGGGCGGAAAGGGGTTGTGCTTTGCCGTGAGGGGGTGATACTCGAGGAACACACTGGGAAAAGCTGAAAGGCGTCGTTATTTTTTCAGATTTTCATCCCTTGATCTCTCGCGTAACTATTTGCCCTGAGATCCTGCCCAAAATCGCACCCTTCGATCCAATATCACCGAAAACCAATCAATTTTCTCCATCAGATTCACGTCATTCCACCGGTCAGAATTAAACGATTTTAACAATGAAGAATAACACAAAAATTGTCTACCTTAAAATTCAATCAATACTGGAACCAACCCTTATATCTGAGTAAAAATTTTTTATCACTCACGCGCTGTCGTACAATAATTTTATAATGCATTCGTAGTATTGTAGACTCCCGTATAACGCGATCAAAAAATTGTTTACGGAGGCTACATGTATATGCGTCTCCTGTAGCAGCAAGTGTACAATCGTTTTAAACAATTACACGTCTACTGCACATTTGCTACCACACGAAATACACGTGTACAGTCTTTTGAAACAGTTTTTGTATCCCCATTCTACAATTTTTATGCCATATTTTTTCCAGTGAATTAAAATAAAGTTAGACAACCAGAAGCTAGTTAACAACGTTGAAAAAATGCATAAAATTTAATTGAAGGAATTAAAGGCACGTGAAACGAACTCTGTGTCGGGCCACAGTGCTGAAAGAAGTCGTGCGTGACTTTGGTTGCAATAAATAATATTCTGGCGGGATAAAAATACAAGTAATTATGGGATTCGTGTCCAACTGATCAGTCAAACAGTCGGGAACAGCTACTCCAGGTACTACGGAGGGAAAACAGGGAACGTTTCGAGTTTTCTGCCGGTAATAAGACGACGACGACGACGACGACGACGACGACGACGAAAACAAGAATATTTTTCCTTCGAATTTGATTGGCGCTTCGAGAGGCTCCCGCATACTCCCGAATAGGTTGGTGCGCGCATGTAAATATTATATTATACAATCCGTACATGCACGCCTCTATTCGACTACGCAGATATATGTATATATAGGCAGATGGGACGCAGACGCCGGCGTCGCGACGTTCGACGGTACAGTTCCCGTCGGACGGTCCTTCGAGATGGCAGGATCCACTCTCAGTCCTTCCTACGCCTCCGCTCTGACATATCGTCCTTCCCTCTTCAGAACTTCCTACAAGAGTCGCGAGTCTAAGTGTCCACAACTTTCGCCTCGATGAATTACACCTTATCGATTCTATCGAACAGTATACGAAAACGAAAGAGTGAAGTGACGTTTCGATTTTCATTCTTCGAAAAGCTAGCCAATCGAAAAGCCTCTCTTAGAACCGTGTGTTCGAATGATTACAACTTTTTATTGCAATATCTGAGAATGTATAGGACCCGTAGAGTTTTAATACAATTGCGTTGCGTTGACAGTGAAGTTCAGTGAAGGCTACTTTCTTCTTTGATTAATTGTCCAACCCTCTGCCTGACTTTCGAGTCGTATATTTCCTATTTGTCTTTTGCAAGTATAGTAAATATTCCTCCACCATTTTGAAGCCAAAGAATTTCTACGGTACAATTTTTCTATTTTGTTCGGAATTGTAAAAATTGGGGGTTAAAGAATTTTTGAAACTCGAGAGAGGGTAGGTTTCTTTTTGCTAGGATATTAGAGTAGCGTTTGAGACAATCGTCTTCGAGTATTGCAGGTGTGTTGTATAATTTGTGAGGGGATGGTAGAGTAGTGTCGTGGCAGATACTTGACACAGATATTTCGGAGAGACGAAGTGTCTCCAAGGGCAGCCAACAGCTGATTGTTTCCCTCTCGCGATGCGTCGACCGCCCCCGTCTCGAATTAATTACGTCACCGCCACCTCTCCACGAGCCACCCTCTCTCCGCTCTTAATCACCGTACATCCCCACCCTCACCCAGTGCCTTCTCATTCATTTTCACTTTCACCGACGACGCGTTTCCCCCGCGCTTTCACCGTTATTTACACCCCTTTCCTCCTCTTCTCTCTCTCTCTCTCTCTCTCTCTTTCTCTCCCGCTTTCTCTCATTCCCTCTGTGCGCGTGAAAATCAACGCGGTCACTCGGCTTCTGAAACGAAATCCGACCGGGCTATCGATCATTTTCGACCTTCGTTTCTACCCGGTTCGCGATCGAGATCGGCGAAGGAGATCGGCGATCGAAGATCATCGACGGTGAGTACTTCGAACAATTCTAACTATTCTGTACCAATATCATGAAAATCATTGTTTTCTGAATTGGAGCTGTATGTTTGTGGAATTTTTATGACGATTTATTGGATATTAAAAATGTATTATTGAAACTGCTCCCATTTCTGACATGTACAATTTCAGGTCGAATCGACTCTAAGACAGAGAAAATTTTAAAATAATGTTTCAGAGCTTCAACATATTTTTTATTAACTATTCAGAGTTACATTCAAACTTCTCTGCTCTCGTATCAAATATAGCAGATTTTATTATCATTTCCGACATTTCCAGATTCGAAGGGAACAAAGAATACTTTGGAACAATGTTCGAATATGTTTAACACGTTAGCTGCCCGTAAAGTCCATTATTATATTCCTTTCATTACCTGTTCTGAATTAAAAATGAATTTTTCTGCTTTTGTATGAAACATGGCAAATTTTACCATTATTTCTGGTATTTCTAATATGTACATAAAATATTATCGAGATTAATCTGGATTAAAAAATTGTTTTCTTTGTTCATATATCGTATACAGTAAATTTTATTATTTAATTACTTCTGATGTTTCTAGTATGTTTTATTAGAATTGATCCAGATTAGAAAATTAATTTCTTCACGTATCACGTGCATCAAATTTTACCATTTCTGATGCTTCTAGTGTGTTTTATTCGGACTATTTCCTAGAAGAAAATGAATGTATTTGTTGATTTCCTGAGGAAAAGTGGGCAAAATCAAAAGGGCAGCTACGAACCTCTGTTTTTTCAGTTTCTGCTCCGTAAAGCGAATTACGTTGGTTTTGCTGGATTTTCATGGTAGCCGGGCTCGGCAGTGAACGTGTTAAGGAGCCACGATTAAATAAGATTGCGAGGAAGCGACGTTTAAAGTCGACGTTGGTCGTCCGCTCGCCGAGTATCGGAGTATTGCCGACGTTCATGAGACTTTCACCGGGCTAAACGGTTATACTTTTGCGCGAGTAATAAATACGATTTTCTCGGGGGCGGAGCGAAAAGAGCGAGGAATTGATAAACGTATTATGGTCGGGCCGGAGCGGGAATGGAATCTTTAATTCCGAAACTGAAATATTCGAGGGGAGCGGCGCCGGAGGACGTTGACAGTCGCGATGTAGATCGTTCACTTTGACAGTCACTTTCAGTCTCCTTGCAATCGCCTCAGAAATTAATTTCGTCAACCCTCTCAATTGCTCCACAAACGTTTATGCGTTTACAGTATGCTTAGATCGAAACAAATACGAACAAAAATTAATTTTTATCCTCCTCCTACCATGGAGAATCTCTTAAACAGTGACACAAATATTTTCCGAATTTAGATTGCACGAAATAATTTTTAAATGCGAATATTTGCATAATGATTCCCCATTGCGAATATTTATGCATCTGTACCATGCGCAAATTTCAACGTATATTAATAAAAATTAATTTTCATCTTCTTCCTACTACGAAGAACATCTTAAGCAGCGATACAAACTTTTTTTCGAATTTCGATTACACAGAATAATTTTTAAATGGGAATATTTGCATAAACATTCCCCATTGCGGACATTTATGCATCCATATCGTGCGCAAATTTCAACGTCTATTAACAAAAATTAATTTTCATCTTCTTCCTACTACGAAAAACATCTTACACATTTTTTTCCGAATTTGGATTGCACAAAATAATTTTAAAATATGAATATTTGCATGAAGAAGTGTTTTGGAAATATCGTAGAAATATTTGTTGTCGATTTGCGCGCAGAGAGCACTTATTAATTAACAAGCGAGACGTACTTACTGAATTAAAAATGTTAACTAAAGGTTCAACGAAAAAGTCACTTTGTTCGAATTGAGCGATTACTCGAGTTGTGGTTTTTCTTTAGAGTAGTTGGCGGCACGATAAAGTATTCGAATGAGCGGTCTCTAGTTACTATAGTCGCGAGGGTAGGTATCTACGTTTCCGTGTTCTCACTTTCGCTGGCACTTTCGGTCGTTCTGCATCGAGATTACGTGTTAAACTGACACGTTTCCGATGACAGGAATCCGCGAGGCCGTTTTGTCGACTGTTGGGGACAGAAGGTGGGGAGGAAGACACCGGTTGCACTCATCAAACCCCCCCTCTCTCGACCTTCTTTAACCCTTTCGCCCCCTCCAGTTTCCGACGCACGTTCTGCATGTGTTACGGAACAGTCGGGAAACATTGCTTCTTCTTTTTTCGAAATTACAGATGGTGCTCCTCGGTCTAGAAACTAGGCTTAGGCACTTTATCCAACATTTTCTAATACTCTGCTTGGACAAATATTCTCTGAACTGTAACAATCTTCGTTAAACTATTTCATTTTGGGACGACGAGTTAATTCGTCAGACGATCAGTAGGTTCTCATGTTCTTCTCAATTAAACGAGCAACTTTTTTAGTTCATTGTGCTAGGCTATGTTGATTACGGTGAAATTTTTGTTACCTTAAGTTTACTTTACAGTCTTTGTGTCTTTGCAAACCCGGTTAACAATTGAAACTGGAAGGTTTCTACAACTTTTTAAATTATTCCCTTTTTGAAAACTCAATAGAATCTTATTTTCCATAAAAATCCGCAAGCCTGGCATCGTGATTGCGCTGGAGGATTGTGAAAGCGTCCTCAATTGTAGAAACTGATGATGACTATATTAATTGATTAACAAAACTGTTATTTTAAAATGCGAAAGCTTTATTTTCAAGTCGAGCAGGAACTTTTCAACAGGAACAGAGGACGAAATGCAACGCTCGTTCTACGTAACAGGCATAAAACATAGGTGACAAAAGGCGGTATGAACAAAGACCGGCAGAAAGAGGAAGCGTCAGGGAAAGAGCGTCGTATCAGCGGGTCATTAAACACAGATAGGGTCAGCCCACTGCATATGTCGCGGCTCGAAGTCTCTCTGCCGTTGGATGCCAGCCCGGCTACTTAGTTATCGTGTATGCAAAGCCAGCCCAGGTAGAAGAAGAGTCGCTCTGATTATTTATGTGCCCTGCGCCCTCTCCCCGTTCTCTCTAACCCTTCCGTTTCGCGGGTAGGGTGACAAGGGAAACAGGGTTCCTAACAGCCGTTTGCTTTTTATAGATAGTAAAAAATATTATAATCTATGCTCCGATGGAAAAGAAAAATATAATTCATTATTCGACCCGGCGTACAATGGGATACGACAACGGGGTGCCCCGCAGGGTGAATCCCGCCCGCCTTCCGGCAAGGAAAAAGGGTTCAAGGGAGGCGAAAGGGTGATCCGAAGAAAGAAACATTCACGGTGGATTCAAGGAACCGAGAGATATTTATTTTTACACACGGTGTTTCAAAGACCAGTGACTCTAAAAATTCTAGAAAAAAATAACATTAATAGTCTATCCCGTTGTCATTATAAAATTTTAATTTGATTTCCTGAACCTGCCAAATTAAGGGTTTAAGTCATCGCTTTGCTAGTTACGACGAATTTTCCAAATTCTAGGTACCTCCGAATTTTTATCTTCACTTTGAGAATTTTGGAGATAATGCTTTGAAATCGAAGATTAAAATTTGGCTTAGGTACGAAATAGTATCGCAAGTCAACTGCCAGAGAATTAAATTCGGTATTTCGTGTACTAATTTTCGCCATAAATGCATAAAATCGTGCAAAAGTTAACATCTGCAGTTTCTCATCCAATGGGTAAATGACTTGACGTTGTCGGGGGATGATTGTTCGGCGGCGAGCGTGTTAAAAATACGAAAAACTTTTCAAAGGTCGAGAGGAGACTTCTATGAATCATTCACAGCTCGCGAAACGCGCAGAGCACTGCGGTCCAACAAATCAAACGTCGGCGTCGCGCAACAAAACTACATTCATCTATCAGAGAGGCGAAGGAGGATAAAGGGAGAGGAGATCTGATTTTCTTTTTTTTTTTTTTTCGTTGCTCTTCACCTCTCTCCCGGTAAACGGGCACTTTGGCTTGTATCCCGTTTCACACATGGTGCCGCGGAACCCCTTTTGCCGGCATTTCGGTCTCCGTCTGTGGCAGGTCGGAGTAATGTTTTAGATCTTATCCCCGAAATTATACGTCTGTCTGGCTGTCTGCTTCTACTCCGGACCCTCAGGACGTTGGCACGCGGTATCAAACGCTAATCGCATGCCACGTCTTTCTTCCTCCGGCTCTCACTATCTCTTTATTCGGTCTCCTCCTTTTCTTCCTGTCTGGCCCTGTTTCACGTCCTTTTGCCTTCCGTTCTCTATCCCGCAGGATAACGGAACGACACCTCTAACCAAGCCTCTCGCGATGGAGGGCAGGGACCTGGACATCCTCTTCAAGGGATTTCGAATGTCCCCGATTCGTTTTCCAAGACCCCCACTCCTCAGACTTCTCCAATTTTATTCCGGCATCCAGATTTATCTGTACCTTGACGTTTTGTTGAACTTTAACTGGTTGTGTTTTGCATCTATACGCGTTTACAGGAAAGTCTTTAGAAATTCATATTCAGATTTATATGTGTTCACCTATCAATTCCATTTAATCGTACAATTTTTAATTCGTTGATCAGTGCTGTTTGGTATTTTCCCGTAGAATGTAATGGCATCGGCTAAAATAATTTTTTAATAAATAAAAAGAAATATATATATATATATAATTCCATGCAAGGAAATGTATTTCATCGTTCCACGTGGAAAAAGAATTTTAAAATGAATTTTATCACAGAAAGTTTTATCATTCTTTGATAATTTTACAGGAAAGAGAATAATATATTAACGTTCCTAAATTTTCTTAATCGTCCTACTATTTTTAAATTATTCATTTCTGTCTGATACAGCGTAATCATTAATAGTCTTCATCGATTCCAATCAACAGGAGCCGGAGAGAACTTTCTTTCTTAAATAATTTCAATGAGTTGGAAATAATCTACAAATATTTTTGCATTCTTTCAATCTTATTATTTTAAATTACATTTCAGTTTTGTTATAATGTTTCGGCTGTCGAGTCCGAGTTTAATTTGAGATTTTCAGTCGAAAGTGTACAGGGAGTTTTTCGTTGAATTTTACCGTGACGCGTGGTTTCGTTTCGTTTGGAAAGTTAATGGGTATTACGAGACGGTGTTTAATGATGACGAAATGAGCTGCGCACGCGCTGCATCGCGCAGGACCAAACTCACCCCTAACTCGAGATCTACGTTATTATGCAACAAGTTGCTCTACTCACCCCCTTTCTCTATCTGGTCTCCAGTCGCCGGTAGTTATTAAGGGCGTCGTTCTCATTGGGCCACATTCCAGCGAAATGCAACGGTATCTTACGGTCGCCCTTAAAGACGATGCTAGGTTATTTATGACTCTTTCATCGATTATTAACACTTCTCTCCCTGTACTTTTAACGCTTGTATCAGTCTAATAGTATTTTGTAAAATTCATTCGTGGTTAGATATGATATATTATTCAATTATGAAAGATCAAACGAAAGTGTATCAGTGAGCAATCGGAACGATTTTTCGAAACCCATTTTCGTTGCAGAAAAATAATTCAAATTCATTACGGGAAACTTGCTTTCTTATTTTCTTTAATAATTATAGCGAGTTGAAAATAGTATAAATTCCTTTAATTTTTCTACTTTTACAAATTTCACCTCCTCATTTTTATTTCAAATTCATAAGCACTGCATTTATTGGTTATTCTTCAAAGCGAACTTTCGAGAAATATCATTTGCGACAAAAATGAGTAGCTGTAATTTGAAACAGAACGATACAGAAGTCGATGCAAAAATTATTGAAGGTAGAAAGACAATTTTTATTTAGCGTGAATTTGAGCAGTGCAATTACGAAGAATAACACCGTAGAAAAACCGTTTCATTCGCCGAGCCGAGAATTCTCCGGCAACTCGAAATCGCACGGTCGATTAAAAGAGAAGAAAAGGGTATTCGGTGATTTATGGGAGATCGGCACTGTTGCGTTTAACCCTTTCGAAGGTCAGGGTGCATCCTCGAGGATAGGGGGGTAATCGTAGGCATTTTACGGGCCTTTTAGAATCGGGGCCTCTCTTCCCGGCGCGATATTACGATACTTCGTGATGCTCGAGGACAACGCGACGCGCGTGTAACCTGGCAATAAATCCTGATTATCGGTGTCCTTCTTCCCGATTCTTTTATTCGACTCCGCCGTGTCCATATGCAGATACGTATGCGTTATATAGACCGTGAAAATGTGGGGAGAAAAATGCAGGCTGCGTGCACCGTGAAGCAACAGAATGCTTCGGTGTAAATTCCGATTTCTTCGACGCGTTTTCGATCCGTTTAAAATCTGCAGCAATCGGTTTCGAAATTTAAACATTATAAAAGCCTTCAACCAAAGTACTTTTTTAAAAAATCATTGATTAAACGAACTGCAAGGAGGGGACTCTGAAATAATGAAATTTTTGTGCAATACTTACATTAGAATTATATTTAGTCTCGTTAATACTGGTTTCTAAATTCAATAACTAGTTTTCCAACATCTGCTAGGATTTCTTATTTAAAAGAAAACCGACCGAACTTCTTTCATAACTGCAGAACAATTTACATATTAACACATATCCAATCACTAAAATTGTTCACTATACCGCCAATCAACCGCGACCAAATGATTAATATTAGTCGTACGAGTGATTTATGTCTCCCAGTAAATATTTAACTCCAATTTCTTTAAACCGGGAAGAATTGAAATAATATATTAGAAAATATATATAAGAAAATTCTCAATTGTTAAGCGTTCAGTCTTAAAAGACTGCTAGGCAGTATTTAGCAGGGGAAATATTAAATTATGGCATCCTGGCATTGTCAGCATAGCAGAGGTGGTCGTTACAGTTGTTCGCGATCCAGAACGAGAGTTCCGGCTGGATCATTCACGCGTTAATGATCGGCACCGCGTATTTTGCCGAAATAAGAATGAATGGTGCCCGTGTCGACTCTGTATAACCGAATACATCGCAGCGGTTCTTTGTGTCTTTTTACACGCATAAGCCTGATGCGAGCGTATATATATATATATACATGTATACACGTATATAGATATATGTATATATATATAACATACGTTGTTCAATTTCACGACGTCTCGCTTCAATTCAGCCGACGGATTTTCCACCATTACTCCGGCGTATTCCTCCTCTTTTTGCCGTTCTCTGCCTACACCCTCGCCCACCCTCGCCCACCCCCGCCCACCCCCACAGTCAGCCCGTTTCACCCTTCGCCGGCCTCAGGGACAGCACACCACTTTGTGCTCGAAGACAAATTGGAAATATCTTCTCGCGAAATATAGCCGAGGTATCGGCTTCGACTTGCCGAAATATATGGGGCGACGACGGTACATCCGGTCCTACCCGCTCGTTATTAAATATCCGTGCTACCTGAACCTCTGCGCTGCCATAAGCACCAGTCCTTCATACGTAATCCGTCTCCAAATAGAAAGAAAACCAGACAGGATAGACAACGTCTTTTGTTACGTACAAATATGCACGTCAGCGAGTCAAAACAGAAGGTGCATTCGCCTGGAAATTTTTCCGATAAATAACAATCTTTCAATAGCAAATGAAAGGCGATCACCACTTCGAAGATGCCAACGCAATTTTTATTTTGTACAAAAATTCCCGGTCTAATCGCAATACTTTTCACTTAAATTACATACTGTGTTGCATCCACGAGTTTGTCTAGATTTACATTAATAATTCGAACCTTCGCCTGGAAATATTTCCGATAAATAACAATCTTTCAATAGCAAATGAAAGGCGATCACCACTTCGAAGATGCCAACGCAATTTTTATTTTGTACAAAAATTCCCGGTCTAATCGCAATACTTTTCACTTAAATTACATACTGTGTTGCATCCACGAGTTTGTCTAGATTTACATTAATAATTCGAACCTTCGCCTGGAAATATTTCCGATAAATAACAATCTTTCAATAGCAATTGAAAGGCGATCACCACTTCGAAGATGCTAAGCACTTTTAACTCAAATTATATCGTGTGTTGCATCTACTAATCTTCTGTTGAATCTGTCTAGATTTACATTAATAGTTGAAACCTTCGCTCTCCAATCCAGCTCCCAGGGAAACTATTTAAATTCTAATAGTGTAATATTAAATAATATTGTAGGAAAATTTCTAAAAATAAATGCGCTATCAAATTTTCGCTTGGAGGGGTTTGCTCGGCTCTCGGGATGATCGGGCACTTTTCCCAGCAACACTGAGTCAACTCAGGCACACAGTAACACCTGACGCCGTACTTCAGGAATCACCTTTGAATCGTGCGACCCCGATTTTCCCCGAAAAGTGTTCGTACAGCAACACAAAAAGGAAACGCACCCTCCCTGTGTGAACACACGTTGACCCACGACCCCTGGCTACCTGCTGACGGATGCTGCGGATACAAACATTTCTACGGTGATTCCTGCACAGCCCCTCGGGACCTTTTACACGGCCACTGTTCTTTAATGCGGCATTATATTGGACGCGGGTTATTAATGGACGCTGCTCCGAGGCTTCTCCGTTCGATCGATCGAACTGTCCTCCTGTCGTTTAATCCGTCAAATCGCAGCCTAAGCGGATCCATCGACGACACCGCCTTTGAACGCGTCAGAGAGAATAATATTCGGTATTTAATTATTCTTAAAAATGTTGTTTGCCGAGGGGTCGAGTTTTCGTTCGAATAAATCGGCAACAAAATATCGTACAACGCCCGTTCCAAAGAGGAGAGTTGGTCCTTTGAATCCAGGATACTGTGAGAAACAATTTTTAAATTTTGCAGAAACGTTCGAATTAATAAATTTGAGAAAAAGAACCACTTTAATATTCCCATCTATTTTTCAGCGCAATAGTATAGCCGAAAAAATATAATTTAGGAGAATGTACAGATTCTACCCTTTAAAACGAGCTAAGGTAGACTGTCCTCTAATTTTTTTGTACAACGTTTCACCAGGTTGACCATCAACAATATTCACATATAATTTTTGTAAAAATAGAGATTTTGAGCGCTGAGATGAGCTCAATTATTGTACCATATTTTGATATAATAGAACAATTAAAAGAAACAGAAATAGTGTTTCCATCCTTTGGATATTCAGCCGATTGTGTCCGCAAATTTGAAACAGGTTGATTAAAAAGTGTTTCGGTGATCCAGTGACGCTGTAATTTTGATCGTTGATATTTCCTCAAAGAGAGTGGCAACAGCAAGGGAAATATTCAGGCGCAGCGGTTTCGAGCGGTTAGAACAGTCGTCGGCACGCAGGTATTTCTCTCAGGTAGAGACCGAGGACTACCCCAAAGGTTGCGCAACCCCTAGACAAGCCCGACCGGCCCGGGACAAGAGCGTCCGGGCCGAGAGAAGAGGATGAGAAAGCTACCTACTGAACTGTCGGCACAATGACACCAAATAGGCGGTTGATTGCACAATGCGTCGATGTTTATCGACCAACATCGATACCGTGCCTCTCTTCCGCGCGCATTGATGCGCCCCCTCTCCCCCGGGTTGCGAGAGTGTGTGTGTGCGCGCCGAGAGTCAACAGCCGAATGTTACACCCAATTTAAGACAGCCAATGCGGAAGCGTTTGATGCGCATTAGAAAGCGAGAGAGCAGAACCGCCCTTTCGAGCATTTCACTCGAACGTCCACCCGGTAACCGATCGGCTCTGTCACCTTTCGATCGTCCTCCGATCGAGGGGACAGCGACCGATAAACCGGAGAACCTGAAGTGGATCATCCATTGTCGGGATCGCAGATAGCGAAATCGACGCAGGTTGTTTTCCTGGAAAGCGTGTATCGCATGCTTTTTGGAAGACTGCATAATGCTAGACGATTCGAAACGTTTGTGTCCGATTCTATACAGTGAATTCTCGATATATGTCAACGACACGGGTCTTGCCAGCGTCATGTATCGTCCAGGAGACATACCCGAGTTTACACTCCTCGGCGTCGGAGGTCCCTCGAGTCACCCCGCGGTAGTGAGGATAATTCCGCGACGTTTATCGTCCAGACCTTGGCGACATATATAGAGAAATCACTGTAATTTAAAATAACAGATTTATTAACCCTCGAGTACTATAACCGTTTGAAACTATTATAGACTGTGTCTTAGACGCCTGGCGAAAAGCAAATTAATTTTACAAATAACTGGATAAACGAATTTTAACATTGGGCTCTGACATTGCCACAAGCAAATACCTCATAGGACTATGGAGAGTATTTCGTGGTGATAGTAAAAAAAAAATCATGTCAGGAACATCTTGAACGGAGCCAGTATGTTTGCTCGAAACTAACAAAGTCGAACCTGATGAGTTTTTCGTTCTGTTTAAATTGTCACCGAAAAATGAAGAGCACGGGTCATAGAGAAATCCTTTGAGAACGTCACCTGAAAATTTGAGCAGCGTCGCATAAATTACAAGCTCGCAGTAGCCATTTTCCAGAACAGTCTGCTCACCAGTCGAGGGGGATGCTGATACAAGAGTGGCCAACTTCGTGTACAGTCTGATCGCACAAAGGAAATGGTAATTCAACGTTTTAAGCTTCTTGATGTTCTTAATGCGCAACAATCTAAGCTCTCGTGGCTGTGCCTGGCTCCCTACGGGAAATTTAATAAGACCGTGTCCGAAGACTGTCGGTCAAACTTCCGAAGGGAAAACAGGGGAAAAGTCGTAGCCGCCTGTGTCGCTGCTAAAAGTCCGCCAGAGCCGCATAACAGGTTCTACAATGTGTACGAAGAACGGAGGATCGACTATGCGAAATTAGAGTCTACGGGTGGCTCGAGTGGGTCTCGACAAGCAATGGGGTCCGGTTTGCCGGGAAAGCGGAAAACCGTGGATGCACTCGTTCCCCTCGATTACCGGGCGTCCTGACAATAGACGGCCGCCGGATAAGACGGCAGCGGCAGCTTTGGGAAATTTTTCGATTCGATTGCAGCTGTCGCGCGACGACGACGACGACGACGACGACGACGACGACTGCTGCTGCTGCTGCTGGTTGCAGCCAGCAGCCAGCAGCCAGCAGCCTCGCGCCACGGGAATAAGATATGGAAATTTTCAATTCGGGCAAAATTTAAGAATTTACCCCGCACGCGGGCTCGGGTAGGGTGCAGGACATGTATTAAGCGGGGAACGGTGTCTTGCGAGTGGAGGAACGGGGGAGAGAAGGCGCTGGAGGAGGACAGACAACACGGGAAACGGAAGGGAGAGGGTACGTGTGTGTGACGTGTGTGGCGGCCATTACGGAGAGCCGGGGGTGGTTGCCAGGCAACGCCTTTCAACCCCCACATACTCACACCACCCTCGACCAACCCCAATACCCCCTTGCGAGCGCCCCATACCACCCCCCACACACCCTTCTTCACCTCATGGCGCACTCTTTCTTTCTTTCGTTCTTTCTTTCCTTCGAGATCGGTTCATTGCTCGACATCTTACACGCGGATTTTAATTACCGGAGTACCGCCGCAGCTGCTCAAGGTTTGCTACCGTTTAAACGAGTTCGATCCTCCTTTTTAGGGAAACAACTATCTGCCCGACATTTTATACGGGGATTCTAATTATCACGGTCCCGCTTAACTTCCAAGCGAGATTATTTGATTACTAGACTGCGGATCTTTGTGCATTTATGGCTTCCGAAAATTTTCACGGAATGCTGTGACATAAAATTCCACAGAATTTAGTACGATTTTTGTGTATGAAGGTCGCCACTACTGAAAATTAGATTGTATTCGTCTACACTTTCTTAAAATTTGCCGACAAAAATTTGTAAATTCCATAAACATCCGCAGTCTATTGATTACACTTCACCCTCCGTCGCGAGTTCGATTCTTTGTTCGCGAGGTTGATTCTGTCTTCCGTTTGTGCCGCGGTACCCGTGTACAGACATAAGGGTTAAACTAGTAATTAAATTAAAAGAATTGAGTATTTACTGAATTATTAAAATGATTGAAGCAAGAAAGGAATTTGGTACGGTCTACTAACAACGAATGGACTAAAAAGAGATTAAAAAATTGCAGGAAGAGCACCATTGACCTATATATCCTGTGAAATAGATTGGAAAGAACGAGGCACTACAAATTACTGATTGGAATGAACGGGAACGGGATAGTTTGGTGTTTTCGAGCGGGTCTAAACGGCTTGGTTTAGGATGAGGGATTCTGTGACGTATTTCGGGGGCAGAGAGAAAGCAAGAGAGAGAGAGAGAGAGAGAGAGAGAGAGAGAGAGAGAGAGAGAGAGAGAGAGGTAGAAAAAAAGAGACAGAAGAGGGAAGCACAACACCCGGAAGCAGGAAGCAGAGGGTCGCGAGTCCTTTAATCGGATGTCGGGGCACGTGTTTCGTGGTGGCACCGCTCGCAGCTGCCAGGACATTTATGCAAATCGCGCGCGCCTCGAGCCGGCTGAGCTTTCGGCTTTATGCACTCCGTTTTAGTTGGCGAATTTGCATCCGTTGAATCGACTCTGCGCCTTCTCTCTCTCTCTCTCTCTCTCTTCCTCCGGGTCCCGTCCATCCTTTCTATTTTTACCTTTTGCCCCGCGATATATACCTGAGCGAGAGAGCACTGCGAGCTCCGCGCGACCGGGAGTATAGTACCAGAAGCGTATGTATACCAAGCCGCCACGTAACGCACGACAATATCGACTAATTTGCATACGAGACGCGTCGCTACAGGGTCTTTCAAAGCTTTCAACGGCGCGCCAATCGGGCCCGACAAATATTTTCCTTTTGCTCGAATCAGTCCTTTCGTTCTGCCACGGGCGTAACGCTACGCGACTCTTCCTCCGCCAAGCTTGTAATCCTGCACCGCCATTTTCGGGGAAATGCCACCACGCCGCACCGCGGAACCTCGAACCGTCGAAAATCGATTTCCAATTTTTTTTTCCTCAAATTTTTATTCCCGGTTCTTGACAGTTTACATTTAATTTGTTCCAACTACTCCCGGAAATATCGAGTCGTCTCTGTTACCTTCGACACCGTTCCCGGAGCTTAAATATCTTCAAATTGGTTTAAAGAACAGAATAACTTTCTGTGTCGATGTCGGAAATTGATTCTTGATTTCTTAAAATTTATACCATGATTTTTACCAATTTAGAATAGTGATTTCTCGACTCTCATTCACACCTTCGTTTGCGGAAAAAGAAAAAATTAGTGAATAGATGATCGCGTTGTTTATGTGTACAATATTAAACTTTTTAGACATTCGCTTGCAAATTGCTTGCAGAAGTCGACAATCTTGCATTAGAGCAATCAATTTTAAGATGGACGTCCCGCCAGACTAAATTCTTACCAATTTTTTGTATAAACTATTGATGCTTGAAAATACCAAATATAGCAATAAGCTAGACGTCACGCGGTTCTGATAATCCGATCGCCCACTCCGGGAGCAAATTGCGATCACCCAGATTTCACCGATCAGAAAATGCAACCCGGAAGCGGCGTCGTCCAGTGGCTGCCTATCAGCGTTCTCCGTGAAAAAGAGTAGCCAATCCGCGTCTGCTTGGAGTGGAATAATATTGTCATGCAAATTTCGCTGACCGTGTGCACGCACACGCTGAAACACGCGTGGATCTCCTAACCTGGCTGGCGCACGTGGGCCACTCGATACACACGGGAGAACAGCTTTTGCGCGGTGATTTGCATATGTCTATGGAACATGGGACTGGAACAACGATAGGTCTACAAGGGAAAAATAAAAAGAGAGAGAGAGAGAGAGAGAGAGAAAAGGGAAAATGGATAAAGACAAAAATTGGGAGCGCTCGCTCTGCATCTACCTGATTATTCGAGGCTCGAAGGGCACACCGATCGAAAGAGGGTGCCCGGAAGAACGTTGAAAAGCGACGGGGAAGGGGGCACCGTAGATCGTCGAGCATACGTACATATTTGCAAATATATTTATCCCGATTCGACAGGGCCGGGAAGTTAAAAGGGCAAACGATGTGCGCTCGATACTTCGTCCGAACTCGTTGAGCCGCAGTCAATTTAATGATTTCGTCTACTCTGTTCGCGTCTCGCGACTCCCTCGAGCAGAGCAGCCTGACGGCGAACCTAATCGCACGAAGTACACGGAAATAGCAAGTTTTCCTGTGTTTCTCCTATTAAACGCGAATCCCGCAATTCGAACTTTCCACATCTGATTTTTAGAGGTGATTCAAGAAAAGAATTCTCTGGGTTTTGTTAGTGCTACGTCTGTAGTATTATGAATAAATAAATAGAAGTACGTAGATGCTACTCTGTACCGCAGGTGATACGTAACTTGGAGCAATTTAATTTAACACACTTTAAGATTCTAGAACGATTTAATTTAATACAATTTAAGCGAATAAAGCGATGCACTGTTACATTTTGGTGGTTTATGTTGATTTAGTTGCAAGATTTTTTCGTATTTTTCAATGCGATGCTTGTGGAGTTATGCGTGAACTAATACAAGAAATAGACGAACTGAGATGGTACAGAACGTACAGCACATAGTCGAAGGTAATTAAAACAACGATTTAGTCTAATTTAATTCGGACGAATTTTACTTTGCTGAATTCAAAATTACAAAATATTTATATGTATCACGTTTACTGTGTTAATTTTAATGAATATTTTAAGCAATTCAGATTTGAACGCTTTGGTGCATCATCTGCACTCCTCGCACGAAAACCGACACGTGTAAACTAAACTGGGTGCTCACCACGTATAATGAGGGATCTGTTTACAAGGTTTATTAGAGGGACAAGATAACAAAGCTGTCGGTTCCCGTGGTCGGGCTTCGTCATTCAACATACGGGCACGGCCAATCAAGTGACGCAGGTATGCGAGATCCGAAACCGAAAGGTAGGGGCTGATTCCGTGGATCACGCGCTCTATGAACGGGTACAGGGGTTAGTTTTCTCTAGAGCATCATGTGAACTGCATGGAATCCTCCTGTGAAGTGTTCCATTTTCGTTAAACAATTTTATTTAAGCCCGTACACGTTATACCGGAAGTGAAGTGCTTCATTTTCAACATCTAACGCTTTTTAACTTTGTGACCGAATTAAACGTGGATCGTCAAAATACAGTCGATAATCAAATTATATTGGAGCCACCAATAACGTTGCCTGCAGTCTTGTTGACTGTATATTTGCAATTTCACATTTTCAGTCATCGACACACAATAAGATACACCATAAAAGAAATAATAAGAGCTCAGTAGAATCGACAATTTATGCAAGTGTTCTCGGGTGGAAATATATCGAGTGACAATCAAGCTGCGAATTTTCATAGCAGTTTATCTTTTTTATTTCAAGTGTCATTTATTCACAGTAGAATATCAATCCTCATCTGTCTCTCGAATTAATTTGACACGTTTCTCACTGTAATTTTATTTCCTGACTCGTCTTACCACAATTTTCTGTTTTCAAAGAGAGTGTCTACAAATCGAAATATATATACATAAAAATAAATATAAAATATTTTTTTTATGAAGGCGCCAATGACACTAAAGGATAAGTTAGTGCGGATCACTTGACACTGTCATCTAATTTGCCAGGATAATTTTGTTTTCTCATGCCTTGGTTGGCTTTTCTATATTTTCATTGAAATGAATAAAATCAAAGCCTTGTCTATTGTATTCTATCTCGTAGCCTCTTCATTTTACTGGAATAAATAAATCTACCAATGCTGTCGACAGACTAAAAATGCAAAACCATTGTGGCCAGTTTAACGAAAACAATTTCGAAGAAAAACCGAAAGGTGGACGTGGCTCGACATAAATTTCCGACGCAAATTCCGCTGAATTTTGTCGCGCGAGATTCCTGGATGGTTAGGGAATCGTTCTCGAAATCGAAACTGCCGCGATATTTTCCCGAGCAGAATCTCCGCGTCATCCCGGGAGCTTCTCATTCTCTCGTTCGCCGACGATTTTGTCTCTACCTTACGACCTTTCGCGAAAAGGTGTGCCTCCGAGAACAGTGGCATGATATGCAAAAATATATGATAAGGGTGGCTGGGGTATCGGGCTTGCCGGTGTGTTGGTCCCTGTGCACGTGAACCCGTTGGTTGGTGTGCGTCGATGTATGCGGATATGGAAAAGCCAGTGGCAACCCTATCAGAATGGAGGCCCCAGGGGGGCTCACGGGAAAAAGAGGAGGAGAAGCGACCGACCAACCAAGGCCCGAATATAGGATGTCAGGAATTTTCATATCTCGATGCCACTCTCGGAAAGTCGCGAGCTTTTTCTGGAAAATTCTTTCGCGACCGCGCTCGCTCTCTCTCGCGCGCGCGCGCGCACACACAACCCTCCGAACAGACGTGCGATGCATGACGGGATGCGGAATCAAAGTACACCGCCCAAAAAATTTCGAATCCCTCGGAAAACTTTTCTTCGACCCGCCTTCACTATTCTGCAAATTAAAACTTTTTCCGTGCGTTCTTCTAATTCGATCTAACAGAATTCGAGGATCTTTTGGCGACAACTGTGAAGGAAATAGAAAATGATTCTGTCGATTTTCTGGATTCGAGTGTATTTACGTTAGGCATGTTT
Source organism: Halictus quadricinctus (assembly GCA_028454245.1). Classification (NCBI taxonomy): domain Eukaryota; kingdom Metazoa; phylum Arthropoda; class Insecta; order Hymenoptera; family Halictidae; genus Halictus; species Halictus quadricinctus. Next base: position 17,038,164 of record CM052118.1, read on the forward strand.
GAAGTTGTTTGAGCAATGTTTGAAGTGAGCTGGTTACTGATGATGAGTCCCTTCGGTTGCTTTTCGAATTTTTTTTGTGTGGAAGTTGAGGGATTAGGTGGAAAATCTTTCTACGGAAACTGCCAAGAAAAGCTACGATTTTAATTTTGCTTTTGGTGGTAAAAATAAATGAATCCCGTGAGATATGAAGCATCTCAAGCTTATGGTCCGTTTGCATGTCTCCTCGATAGCTTTAAACATTATTTGAATTTGTATATTGTCATCAAAATATATACTATTATGTTCTGGTGGATTTATAGAAACCTGTTATGGAGAAACAGGTAGTATTGTAACACTAAACTATTTAGAAATATTAAAATTATAAAAAAACATTCATACTGTAGCCTTTGCAGTCTGTAGAATTACCTAAAGGTCTTTATTCGAGCTTATGTTACAATAAAAGTAGTTGAAGGTCTATGTAAATTTAGTATAGTCATTTTTATAAGGCAACAGATACAAGTTCCTTTTATTGATCGGTAGATATAGAGCATTCTGCGTTGAATAAAAGTTTGAAAAATTATTGCCCGAGCCAGTATTTTATTAGTTCGCAAGGCAAAAGTGTTTTTTGCAATATATCGAGCGTATATTTGGAGCATTCGCATACTCTCTCGGGCAGGGTGCTCGCACGAGGCAGACACTTACAATCCGGAGCAGCCCTCCTCCCTATTGGCAAGAGGCAGCCAGCCCGAAGGATGAAGGTGTTAGGAGTGCAAGCTGCAACTGACAGCTACATTTATACGTTTCGCGGATTTTCCATATCGAGATTTGTCGAGTGCACACGAGCGGGGTTAACGTCGCGCCATGCCACTGCAAATAACGTCGGGAAGATTTGTATCTGTCAGAAGTTGCGGAGCTGGTCTGTACGTGCCTGGCTGGCAGGCTGCTGGATGGCTGGCTGGCTTGGAAATCGCCGGCTAACGGGTTACCAGAAATTCCACGCATTCTGCCGCCTCGTTCGATCGCGAACGAGAAGCTTGTCACTTTTCCTGCGCCCCGGAAGATTTGATTTCTTCAACAGATATGGAACGAGCTGTCCCCAGCCACGCACACACACACCCGCCCAAACTCCTCGTGGCTCCCTTCGAAAATCTCTGATTTTGCCCGTCAAACTCGCTGCCACCCGTCAAATTTATTATTCACCATTATCTTCAAATCTAATCCGTCAAAAGTATTTTTTTCTATCCTTAATAGACGATCGAAAATTTTGGAAAAAATACACGGGGCACAGCAAGAGTGCATCTACTAATCGCTTTTTGATTCGTTTGGATATCTTGAGTAGTTGTCGAGAAATATAATTTTAAAGTTTGGGGTGTGTAACTTTCTTTTGAATTTAGAAAATTAGTATTCGTATCTTCAAGTTTGTAAAAGTATTTTTTTCTATCCTTAATAATCGATCGAAAATTTTGGAAAAAATACACGGGATACAGCAAGGGTGCATCTACTAATCGCTTTTTGATTCGTTTGGATATCTTGAGTAGTTGTCGAAAAATATAATTCTAAAGTTTGGGGTGTGTAACCTTCTTTTCAGTTTAGAGAATTAGTATTCGTATCTCCAAGTTTGTAAAAGTATTTTTTTCTATCTTTAATAATCGATCGAAAATTTTGGAAAAAATACACGGGATACAGCAAGGGTGCATCTACTAATCGCTTTTTGATTCGTTTGGATATCTCGAGTAGTTGTCGAGAAATATAATTCTAAAGTTTGGGGTGTGTGATTTTGTTTTCAGTTTAGAAAATTATTTTCTATTCTAAATAAGATGGTCTAAAATTTGGAAAAATGGCATAAAACAGAGCCATAATGCATCTATTGAGTGCACTTTGATTGGTTCGAATATCTCAAGTAGTAGTCGAGAAATATAGTTTTAAAGTTAGGGGTGTGTAATCTTCTCTTCAGATTGGAAGATCAATATTTTAAAGCCTTTGGAAGTATTTTTTTTTCTAGATTAAAATGAATTTTATGGAATTTTGTGTTGCAGCGAATTTTCATGGTTTTTGTAAGTTATAGTTTTGCGGAAAGAGGTATTGTTTTTGATTTCCTGTATTTGAATATAAGGCGAACGTGCGCGGATTTTCATTTACATTCAAATGGAGGATAAGTGGGTATAGCTGCGGAAGTTCTTTTGTACTTTTAAATACTCGCGGAAGACCTACTCCGTCGACGACACGAAAGTTTTCGTGCTCGAACAAGTTTCCTTGTTTCGACATCGTCGAACATTCCGAACTTGTGCCCGCGCACGCCTATAGTTTACGCGCTTTCCGTAAAAGATGAAATTCTCGTGGCACGCGTTTCAATCGTGCCGAGACCAGAATCGCAAATTTTTCATTCTTTTCCTTACCATTCGACTATTTCTCTTCCATTTTAATCATAGTCTTTACCTTTCGTCGATCGTTGCGGCTCAGGATTATTTTTATTCGTATAAAATATCTCAAAACCTTTTCTATAAAAATATCATAAGACTTACAATCTTTGATAGTTCTGAATACAAATTTTTGGTTCTTCAGTAATTTTCTCGAAGTCATGGAGGTTTAAATTCGCATTACATCAAACAAATATTTTAATAGAAAAATAATAACAGTAATAATTGCATTTTACGCGAATGAAGATATTTTTATTTGCAAGATTTACATTCTGGTGGCTTTAAAGGGGTTCAAATAAATATTATTGTAGATTCAACAATTTTCTAGAAATCATTCCTCGCAACTAAAAATTTTCATTACAAGAGACAAGTGATTGAATTCTAGCACCAGTTGTATTCCACGCAAATAAAAATAATTTCACCTATAAGATTTACGTTATCTCTGGAAGCTATAAATGTTTGGAGATCGATTATTTTTTAAAAAATCGTGAAGAATCATCCCTCGAAAGTGTCTCAGCGGTTACGGACAGTATGAAAGGATAATAAAAGTATGGCCGTCCAGAAAACTTTAACGCTCCCCCAGCTGCGAGTTAGTGGGCACGTTGAGAAGTCTAAAAACGCGTGCCGGCGGAATTGTCAATTTCATAGTCGGACTCGGAGCTCGTATCCCAGCTGAAGGGGCATATTTGCCTAGAGCGTAGACGCTACCTTGGCCAGGTTATATTTATATTATTATTAAACATTGCAATGCGCAGCTCATGCATACATTCTCATATTCCACACCGCAGGGCGACCTTTCGCTTCGCGGCTTCCTTTTCCCGCGATATATTCCGTTCATGTGGCACTATTTCTATTCCGGCCCACTATTTCTACTCCGAAAATTGCTTTCGCAAATTCCGTTTCACTTTAAGGCTCGCCCCGCGACCAACAATACTTCCTGTATCATGCTTTAGGGCGCCTTAAGCATTTTACTTGACAATTTTCTTCTATTCGCAAATCACGAGCAGCAGAATTCGTCACTCTCGAAGATTTCTGTAATTTTTCTACAATTTTGGTAACGGTTCTATGAATATTTAGAAGCAATACTTTCCTAAGATGGAATGCGGGACACTTGAGGAATCTCTCTTAAAGATTTCTATAATTTTTCCATAATTCTGTAACTGCTCTCTAAATATTTAGAAGCAATACTTTCCTGAGATTGCAACTGTAATTTTCTTCAAGAAAGAAATATTTGTTGAGCATATTGGATCATCGTCTTCCGCATAAAACATTACCGAGCTGGAAATAACGTTTGAAATATTTCTTCTGATTATTCTAGCTCGTAAACATTTCATAAGATCGTATAAATTAAATTACGGAGCTATAGAATTTCGGGAAACAATTCTCAAAGTTTGTAAAGACTCTCGTTCAATGAGTATGCGGTAGGTGGGGAGTAATTGAAGCAAGGGGTTAATTAATTCCATTGGTAGCGGGAAATCTCGGAGCAAAATGGGGGGCAGGCTCATTGAAGGCTGGCGCTCGAAAATCCATTTTCATTGGTCGGTGAATGGCCGTGGAACGACACGGGGACACACCGGTCGGCGCTTATACTTTTATTAAAAATCCACAGAATGCGAGCACATAGTCTGCACGGTGGTTGCCACGGTATTCAAGAGTGGCAGCCAGACTACGCCACTGTGCTATTCACTTGAGACATTTCGCGGCGTTGGGTTTTCTTCTCAAGTTCCAGGCGGTCTGGGAAAGACGAAGAGAAGGTTGCAGCCCAGGATAACGGGTAGTGGATGGGTTGGCTATGGCGGTTTCCGGAATCCGAGGAGAAGGAAGAGGGGGAGGGCACGCGGGTTGATGCGGGGGGCGGGTTTTTTCTTTTCGTTTCCACCGGCGAAATGGGAGGGCCGGAGGGCGAGCGAAAGAAGAGTGTCTTATACCGCGGGTGCACCGGCCTCTTATATGAAATACTTATACCGGGGGATATTCAGCAAGCTTATATTCGACTCGTATGCAAATCTCTTCCATACTTGATTTCTCGTGGATGCGACGCTCCGGGGGATGATGGCTCGTTTTACGCGGCAGCCACTTTCCTTCTCTCTTCCGTTCCTTTTTCCCGTCGTTAAGTTCGACCAGCCGCGTACCGTTGCTCTTTCTATAAAAGGATACCGTTGTCTCTGAAAAACGGTCTCCATGAATCGCGAAAACTTCACCCATTCCTTCTCCAGCATTGTACTATTTTTTCGGGGCCACAACGAACGATCGAGAATTTCGGAAAAAATATATATGACGAAGCAAGAGTGCATCTATTACCTGAATTTTTATTTGTTCCAATACTTTAAGGAGTCGTGGAGAAACGTACTTCTAAAGTTAGGGGTGCTTAAGCTTCTCTTCAGATTAGAAAATTAATATTTGGATTTTCAAAATATTTTTTTCTAGCCTAGATAGGTGACATGACATTTAGAGAAAAATACGTAAAATAGAGCAAGAGTGCAGCTACCGATTGCTATTTTATTCATCCCTGTAGCTCAAGTAGTAACCGAGAAAAGTGTTTACGAAGTTGCGGGGTAGTTTTCTTTGTGGTCCGAATGAATTTTTGAAAAAATTATAAAAAAATATATATATTTAGTAAACTGTAAGTGCCATTATCATTTTCGCTTTTCACCGGAATATTCCAAGTAGTGCTGAGGAAATCCACGAAGTCGCGAAAGTCGTCATCTGTTTAATTTCGATCGAGCGTGCGAGGGTAAGATGATATTTCCCGCGGCCTTATACGTCACTGCCATGATTTCCCAGTTATTACCGGCTGGCGCATGCATCGCGGGTGGTACAATTTCTGCCAGAAAAATATGGCGACCCACTCGACCTTAGGAATAATATAATCTGGCTATTTTACTTGAACCACTGTGTGTACCAAGACTAGGAAGAGTACGCGGGTGGAGCAAAAGGGATGAGAGGGATGAAACTGGAGAGGGAGAGAGACTGAGAGAGAGAGAGGGGGTGGAGAAAAGGGGGATGCTGTGTAACATAGTACCCGGAGGGTGCGCGGAGCGAGGATGGTGAGAATACTGTCGGATGGGGCGCGATGGCCTAGCTTAAAGCACCAAGACACACAGTCTGGCTACGGAATTGTTTGGCGAAATACGTTGGGACTTTGTCACTTCTTTCTGGATACATTTTCTTGCCCATACGCTCACGTGTACCCATCCACGCTCCCGCGCTTCACTCGGAATAACTTTCGTGAAAAAACAAAGCTCTGATTTACTTTGTTCTGCCCCGACAGCTCCTCCAACCACCTCAATCGCTTTATAAATACTCTCTTGTTTACTGGCTTCGAAGTTCCTTTAAACACTTCCCCCAGAACAATTTAGAGATGCCTTATATTTCAAGAAATGTCAAGCTTTAATTCCACTTACATTCGTTCTCCAATTTTAAAGCTTCCGTACTGAAGATTCCTTTTTGTAGCAACAGTGTCCAAAAAATAAATATCCAAAACAGGTTTTATATTTTTAGAATAAAATAGAAAATTTGTTAGGTACCCGGTAATTTTTAGGAATTTGTATGAGTGAAGCTTTAGGATAAAATTTGTTTTTGGAAATTTCCAAAGAAAGAACTCGGTATCCAAGTACTACTTTTCTTCGAAACTTAGCTAAAGCGACGGAATCGAAGTCAGAGATGAGTTTCGCAGGGTGTGGGTGGTTCTAAGTCGTGACGTGAGTCCTTCTGCCCCCCGTAAGTGTATGCACGTGTATCGCGAAGAGGGGCTGGATCTTGGAACGATAGTGTCCCGAGGGAGGCGTCTCGAAAGATAGGCGAGATAGTGGCTGCGAAGTATGTATACTTTCAGGATGTAGAACCTGCAGGAGTTGAAGATGCACAACCCACTTCTTGCATTTTTATTATGCATTGTATATTTCCTTCCATATATACGACGACAATATAGCAAAAGAAAATCGTTGAATTCAGCTCGCGTGTACAGTTTGGGTAAAAATTAGCCTGCAGTTAAATTTTCCAAAGCACACACATTAAAAATTATTATATATATATAAGATAATATGGGATAATATTAAATGTAAATATGTATAATATAATATAGGATAATATTAAATATAAATATGTATAAGATGATATAGGATAATATTATATATACTTATACATAATGTATATAAAACGATTATATTATGTTACAATAAGAGACGCCCGATTTGTCTGTCGAGCAATAGTTAGAAGGGTTGCGGAAGGCCGATCAATTATGTTGATTCGCCCCCGTTTACTTAGCCGTCGTCGCACACCTATCCGCTTTTGCTCATTGCTCGAGAGCGTCCCTCTGAAATAACATCGTGCCGAGGAAAGTCCTGACCCACCTTAAGAACTTTCGCAAAGTACTTCGCAGTAACTTTCACTCTCTCCGAATGAACTTACCCCGAGTTAACGGTCGAAGTAACGAGGAACAATTTTCCTCTCTCGCGCGCGCGCGCCACAACCACGGAAGTTGCTGCGCGCACGATAAATTTGTTACACGCGGTACGCCACTGTACTCCACTCGACGGGATTCGATAAATCACATCGAGCATTAGTCTGTTCACGGTAATTAATTTACTGACAAATACATTACACGACAAAACCATCTTTATCGATTCAAAACTTCACAACCGCGCTCCGCGAAATCGTTTTATGCCTTCAAACAAAACACTCCGCTTCTCGAATTTACGCTGCGCACAAATTTTAAATAAACGAACACTGAATCGAATTTTATTTGTGGTTGACGCGTACTTGTGTTCAATTTCAAATTTGTGTGAATATAAAAGCGGATATTAATTGATTTAACATGCGAAAATTTATTATTTTCCATCAGAAGAGAAAGAATAAAAAGGAATAAAAATCTTGAAATCTTCGTTGCCCGAAAATAATTTTTATTTTCTTATAATTTTAGTGAAGTGTTTAAAGTAGAAGTAAGTAAAATGGAGGTCTGTTGGTATATTGGGAGTTTTGTTGTATGTGGAGGATGTAGTGTTTGTTCCTCACTGTTTAAATTATTGTTGATAGAGGATACGAGATTTAGGCAAATTTCTGAACGGATACAGCGTTTTTCAGATCGAAGAATTATTAGTGTCACGTGACGGTTACATTCGCGAGATCCTACGTATCGTGGCTATCGATTTTGTGTTTCCAGTAGTTTTACGTTTCCAAGGAGAGGCCAGACAGAAGAAGATGGGTAAACGTACGTACGTACATACATAGACTCGCGTATGTGTATTTATATACACGCGTAGATATGTACATGATGCACACGTATGTACATCCGTCTATATGGTTCATGCGATCCCCGTGCGAGTACGTGTTGTACGGGGTAAAAATAGGGTGACATCTCGGCGCCATGACAGATGCGTGTATCTGTCGAAGGAAAAGATGGAGTCTGGAAATAGTTGCCCTGTTGTGGGAGTTGCCCGAATATTCGCTCACAAAAATATTTTCATAGAGCTTCCAATAATCAAATTTTATTATTGTAAATTTATTAAGCACAAAGACATCCGGAATTATACATTAATACAAATCAGCAGCAAATTTATTTAATTTTTGCTAGAACAAATTTTCAAGCTGGCAAACTAGATTTCTTCATTCGAATTTTTTTTTTACGAACACCCAATGGAAATTGTGGAGAGAAATTCTATTAAAATTCTCTCACGCTTCTGCGAACTCTCTGTAATACTTTGCTTTCAATGAGAGAGTCGCGAAGGGCCAGGAAAAGAAAATCCGTTTTCTTTTTCAAAAAGAAGCCTCGCTAGAAAAGGGGTAGCCTAAACGCGTCATTGGGCTTTCATTGGCACGTCCAACGCGTTACACGATATAACGGTGATCCGAGGTAATATGGTAGAATGTCGACGTCGGACCGGTACTTAAGAAACGGGTACAGGATATATAAGGGATGAGCGATGATGCTTGATATTAGGCAGGCACAGGACACGTCGCCCAGGCGAAACTCGGGGGTGTAACATGGGGTTGCGAAACGGGGGAGCCGCCTTGCGAGAGAAGAAGAACGTGGAAAAGGAAGACGGTCTGGTGGAAGGGCGGGTTGGTTGGCAAGGATATAAGATAAGGATATACGTGTGCATCGCATCCAGGATCCTTGATCCTTTATCCCAAGAGAGCTCACGCTGGAGATGGAGCTTTTCGAGTCCTCCTTTCAGCCGAGACTTCGTCTATAGGTCGGTTCAACGTGAAGCACTTGTAACCGTATCGGTAATATTCAGCTTTTCATTATTAATAACCACCCGTCATCTGGTTTTATAATTTATTAGCCTGCAAACAATCCTCTGGACGTAGCACACAATTTTAGAATTTCTTTTCTGGAATAATGATTGCAAGCTGAAATTTGTCACTGTTTTTGTTACGAAATTGTAACCGAGTCAGTAATATTTAACTTTTAAACCGAGTTAGTAATATTTAAATAAACAATCCTCTGGACAAGAGATAAATATTTTACAATTTATTTTTCGTGAAACTGGCATTGGAAAAGTTCAGTTTGCTACTTTTCTTTTTCTAAAATTGTATCGGTAATATTTCACTTTTCATAGTAACCATCTGTCATCTACTTTACAATATTTAGTAATTTATCAATCTGTAATTAATCATTGAGACACGGAAGACAAATATTTTACAAATCCTTTTACGAAACAGCCACAAGAAAACATAAGTTTGTTTCAGTGATTTTTATTTTGACACTCTCAGTTCTTCTAGAAATAATATGCAATTAATTCTGTTACCATACAATTTTATTGCTACAAGAATTAATTGCTAAGTCTAGAAGAAGTATTAAATTGTTGCGTTTCGAGACAATCTGTCGCTGCATTTTTCTGTGCATTCCTCTTCGTGTTCCAACGAAGCCCCGAAATTTTTGGACGTCAGTAAAATTGAGCTACCATAAACGATCGAATACATCGGCGAGATAAAGTTTCGAAATGGCTACTATAACAGCGAAAAAGACGAGAGGACATCGTAAGAGTTGCGATACCGTGTTCCAGAAGGATGTGCCGGTGGTAATTGAAATGTCCTGTAAGATCAGCAGTGGAAAATGGTACTGGAATACTATGCGACATACAGTATGCTGCTTTCCTCTCCATCGTCTTACACGATACCACCCCCGTAGAAGCCTTCTCTCCCATCCCCATCGTCGAGTTCTCTGGCACATCCCGATCTCCCATATTATATTATTCACAGCGAATCCCTTTTTTGCTCTCCCCTTTCCAACCTGGCTATTACATACCTTATAGTATCACAAAAAAATGCTTAAGACTCTATTCCACTTAAAAGAGCAGAACCGAAGAACGAAATACAAAGCTTCCTAAGCAATCCTCCTCAAAACAAAATTCAGCTAACATATTGTTAATACAAGCTGTCGGAACCATTGAATCGTCCTTGAACCTTCCAATTGGTATTTCTCACTTAATTGTCTGTAGTAATTCCAATTTTGATTTTCTACTAAAAATTCGTGAATGCAGTTGAAAAATTACCAAATGATTGTGATGAAGTGATTTCTCTATGTATGTCGCCTGGATGATAAACGTCGCGGAATTATCCCCACTACCGCGGGGTACCTTGAAGAGGAGTGTAAACATAACAGGGCTCGGGTATGTTTCCTGGACGATACATGACGCTGGCAAGACCCGTGTTGTTGACATGTATCGAGCATTCATTGTATAACACTTTATAGAATTTCTAAAAATGTTTAAAACTCTATTCTACATCAAGTAAATAAGATCTATGATATTCATTAAAGATATTTCTTGTGCAAGCTTCCAGAACCACTTAAATGGCACCTTTTGCAAGTGCCTGCTAAATTGGCTGTAGCAATCTCAATATTGATCTTGCCTCTAAAAATTTGAGAACATTGTCAAAAGTACTCCATTAGTTCCACGAAAAATATCAGGTTTAGGAGAAAGAAAATCGCGAAGAAACCGGGAAGTTTCTTCACCAAAAATTGTTCGTTCGTCAAGTCGTACTCCCTTCGCTATCTCAGCAGTCAGCGACCCAATTGTACGTGTCCTGGAAGCTCCTCCATCAGTCAGCTTACTGATATCCTCGGATCCGTCGTGCCTCTCTCGAGGAAAAATCTATCTTCCTTCCGCTTCGACACATATGTCGCTGACGCTGGCACACAATACCGTTTCGGTGATGGCATCGTGTCCTCGGCTTTCCTCCGCGCTCTCCCTGTGTATCCAGTTCGAAAGTAACAACCTTGCAGTCACCGTTACACCTACTCGAAAGAGGAACTTTTCCTCCTCGCTATCCCGTTTATTCGTCGGGCGTTCTCCGGCGCGTTTCCAGTTCGCAGGCCCGGCCTAGCGCACTCCAGTTTTCCTTATCCTCTGTTTCTTCGCCCGGTAATGGTCCTGACGTCTGCCGGAATACGCAAAATCCTATTTGGACCCTCGACAGACGTGTCTCAGCCCCCTGGCTGCCACCCACCTTCAGGTCGGTCGGCGAATCCTACAGGAAACAGGAAAGAGAAACGACGGAAGAGAGGAAGAGAGAGAGAGAGAGAGAGACCCAGACCCGGCTTGCTCTTCGACTTGAATTTCAGAGGAACGAACGACCCTTGAGAAAACTATACCGACGAGGTCCTTAGTGTTCTTACATGCTCGAGGAGACGACGCGACGTTCCGTTTCGTAGGACGGCCATGTGTGTACTGAAAAAGCATTCGTAACGATGGAAACGGTCGCGGAGCTCTGTAGAGCCATTAGGATCGACGTATAAAAATGTTTCCCGGGAATCCGTGTGAGACGCCAACGAGCGATAGCTTCCAGTCGCATTGTTAACGACGGGCACCGTTATCAGGGGAAAAGGAGCTTAGACAATCTTCCATGCCGCGTCCCGGCCACTGTTGCCATAGAATATTATTTCGCGACTATACCGTCGCCAAATGTAATAAAATTGTTCGAACTAAAACAGACAAATTTGTTAACTCTCCTTCGAACTTTGTGGCGTCCAAATTGAATCGTTTAAAACAATATAATGGAGAAGATCTAGACAGCAGCAAGTCTGGAGACACTGCCACTAAAATTAGAAAATTGTTCGAACTAAAACAACAAAATTTTTTAACTTTCCTTCGAGCTTTGAAATTTGTGGCGTCCAAACTGAGCTGTTTAAAACAATACAGTGAAGAAGATCTAGAGAACAGAAGGTCTGGAGGTACTGCCACTAAAATTAGAAAATTGTTCGAACTAAAACAACAAAATTTGTTAACTCTTCTTCAAACTTTGAAATTTGTGGTATCCAAACGGAATCGTT
>CM052118.1:17055900-17104887 GCA_028454245.1 Halictus quadricinctus
AATAAGATACTTTCATTAATGACATTTCCAAAAATCGTCTGATCAGCCAACGTTCCGGACGCTCTAGGACTCGTGTCAGTTTGATTAACATTTGAACCAATTAAAACGGAAGGAACCGGTTCCGGCAAAGCGGATTCCCGCGGAGGTTTCAAAGAGGCTGAAGAAAAGAGAGAGAGAGAGAGAGGGCGAGTGGAAACGAGGTTCGTATTTATCCCGGACATGTATGTAGGTTACGCGCATGTACATCGCCGGATAGATAACCCTGGAGGATTTCGCTTTTCTGAATTCGACTTTAAACCGCTCGCAGACGAGCCGAGACGAGACGACAGCCTTCTGCCAATGACGTCGGCTCAAGCCGCCGCCCCGGCCCTTTCTATTAGGTTACCTATCCTATCCGTACTATCTGTACTATCGTTTTTTCTCGTTCGGTCTCTCTTTTTCTCACATCGTACCGGAGGCATGCGTCTATCTGCCAAGTTCTTCCTTCGAGGTTGCCAGCTGCTGATGTGCCCTCGGGTTCAGACCGACGGACAGGCAGACATACGAAATCTCGTATCCCGCGCGCCTCCTCCCAGCCTCCCCCGCATCCTCCTTCCCCCTTCTTGTCCCTCTTTTGCCTCCTCCTCCCCCTCCCCGCCACTGGTTCCCCTCCAGCCCCGTTCCTCGTTCCGCCGGCTGTTTCTTTCCGCGTCCGTCTCTTTTCACCCGTTTTCCCCTGCACTCCACGCTTATATCGGCTGAAAGACGTCGACTCAGCTTCCAACCCTCTTTCCATTCCACCCTCCGACGACTCCCGCACAACCCACCCTCGCACTCTCTCTCTCTCTTTCTGTCTCTCTCCCTCTCACTCGTTGGAACCCCGCGCGTATGAGGCGAGGAATTCGATTCTGCGCTACCGCCGCGCGAATGAGTCCTCCCGGAGCACACGGGAAATTTTGCTTTCGACTCTCCGCCACCGTGTCAGCGATTTATAATGGGGGGAACATTAATCCGGAGAGTTGACGTTTCCACTTGTCACCGAGAACGCATGAAATTACTTTCGATAACGGCCGATCGTCGCCCGAGAGAGCCGAACCGCCGATACAAACACTGCGAATCGAATTATCCTGACGAATTATGGTACCTCTTGTCACGGTTCAAGCTGCTTACCTTCGAGGTACAGTGTTTTCTCGATGTATGTCAACGACACGGGTCTTGCCAGAGACATGTATCGTCCAGGAGACCCACCTGAGGCCTCTCGAACTTCCTGGGGTTTACGATAGGGGTCTGCGACATTTATCAGCCAGATATTTGCGACGTAAAAGGCTGTATATCCCTTGAGAATATGTACGAAGTAGATTTAGCGATTTCTCAATCCCCAGAGGCGATCCTAAATGCTACCTTTCTTACGAACCTTCACTATAATGTGCGTTAACACTAAATAACGAAAGATAAAATATTTGATAAGATAAGTGTAACGTTGATTTTTGTTAAGGCTTTACAGATTCCACACAGCTGAAGTAAAAGTTTTTCCGTTCCGTTGTAAGATATCTGTGAAAAAAGCAAAATGGACGATTGTCAGAGGATGTGATGGAAAGTTTGAGACCTTGACACAGTAATGTACAATTTTGACCAGCAGGAGGCACAGCGTGCTGGTCTCGCAGGGAGCATTTTCAGGACCAGAGACGAGTAGAAAGGGGTGAGTGCGAGGGGCGTGCGAGTCTCGCGTCACCGACGCATTCTTAGACTCCATCCTATTCCGCGATTCTACTCACTCATTCCACTTTGCTCACCCCCTGGGAACCACCGAGACTTCTATTCCTCTCTTCGCATCCCGCAGTCCCGACACTGACGTCCCGACATCCGCAGTCCTCGGCTCTCCCTTTCTACCCCCAGGTTTCTCTTCTCCCATCTTTCTCGCGTTCCTCGTCCTTCTTCCTCTCTACGGTCCCGTTCCAGATCGTCGCGGCGTATCCTCTTCGCAACCTTTCTCTCTTCTCCTCTCTCGTATTCCCCCTCTCTCTCTCTCTTTCTCTCTTTCTGGTTCCCTCGCCGTTTTCCATCTTCAGCTCCACGGCGTCAACCCCTCTCTTCTCGCCCACCCCTCGCTCGTACATCCAATATTGTAGATATGTCCCGGCTACGTCTCGGGAATCGCGAGTGTTCGCCCAGCGACGCCCCCGTTCGTGTGCGTACAGGTGTGTACCGACAGACAGGTGCGCAGGAGACGCAGGGCTTCCCCGGGAATTGCGGAATTTTTGTCGGGAAAAGGAACGAGACCGGATAGACGCTGTTTGTTCGGGGATCGATGCGTCACGCTTCTTTTCGATCGGCACGATCTGCCTGCCTCGCATCGTCCACGCTGCACTTTAATTCTGACTCCGTACTCGAAAAACGAGTACAGATCTTTCATGGCGAATTTCGAAAATTTGCCGGCACTTTTATTTTGTGCCGAGCTGGCGAAATTTGTCATCAAATGAAAGACACTTTTCATCTGTGCTCTACTTTGTATAAGACAGGCCGATAAGAATCATTAACTCCAGGCGCATTAATTTTTCCGTGAAAGTGCAATTGCCATTTGGAAGTAAGAGATTAGTGAAAGATCGAATGAATTCCCAATATTTCTAGGAATTTCAAAAGAATTTGGAATTGATCCTACCAACACGTATCCGAAGCGTAAAAATCAATATTGCCAGGAATTTCGAAAAAATGTCGACTTGAAACCGGTTCGCGGAGGATGCACCGGGTTCAATTGTTACAAGGTCGGATCCGAATTCCAAGGGGATTCATTTGCTGAGAGGGTATCATCCCTTGAGTCAACTCGGCCGGGTTTGCTCTACATTCGCGCACCCTCTCTCATTTAAGGGTGCACGCGAAGAGTCAAGGTCGCGATCAGACGTGAATGAGAGACCAAAAGAGAGAGAGAGAGAGAGAGGGAAAGGGAGGGAAGCACAAGAACGCGATCCTCCGAGGCGCAAGAAGGAGAGAAAAATGGATTGAGATAAAGAAAGGAGAACGCGGAGGGTTCGTTGCGGCGGGGGGTGACGGGGGGAGAGAGAGAGCTATGGAGGCGAGAGTAAGCGGGGCTGAACGAGGAAGATGAGACCAGAGGAAGGTAGTTTCCCCCTTATAATTAATGTGTAAGGGTAGGTCATGGCACGCGGCGACGGCGGCGCTGCCTCTACCTTCCTTTCGTGGGAATTAAATTACATCAGCTGATTCGAGAGATAGAGGACGAGGGTGGGGAACAGGGACGATGGAGAGAGAAAGCTGTTTCTTCACCTTCTCTTCTCACCACCTTCGGGGCCTCTTCTTTCTTCTCAAACGGCTACGACCCGTCGCAACCACTTGTTAAGCGGCTCCCATTGTTCTCGAGGAACTGGCCGGGACGAAACTCTTGATTAACGGAGCTCCGACGCTGAATCGATTACGCTACTGAATCGTTTGCTGTTCGATGGTTGAATTATTAACACATCTTGCGCGGGAAGCGACTAAAGTCGCTTTTCACGGATCATTGACGGATTATTGTTATCGATGGGTTTTTGTGATCGATGTGTTTTTACAATAAAATCGGATAGACATGCGTTGCAAAAATACAAAACTTGCGTTGCAAGTCTTGCAACGGTCTTGCGACGGTACTCCAAATTTTCTACCACAGTCGATAACATTGTACTTTGGAGTTAGATCTCGAGTATGCTGAAGTCAGACCTCGTAGTTTCAGTGCATATTTTTGTGCCTCAAATTTAATTTACAACTATTCAACAAAGTGGAATCTATATAGTTGTCAAGAACGTGTGATAAATTCTAAAGACACGTTGAAAATAGATGACCACGTACCCGACTATTGATATAAAGGTTCATTGACTTCAGGAAATTAAAAGTAGAATTCAAGTTTGTCGAATTTGACTGAGTTTTTGAGCTATACAAGGTTTTCGGAGGTTATCTAAATTTTTGTAGAATGCTAGAATAAACAAAGATAAACATGTTTTCTATATTTCTATTAAAATACTTAATACACGCCAATATGGTGACACACGCCCTTAAAGAGGTAAAACTAGATATTCTCGTATAACCTTGCAACCACAGATTGTGCAGAAGGTAACAAAATCTAAAACCACAGACATCCATGTTCAAGTTTCCAAAAAATCTGTTAAAAAGCCAATTCAAGCTCACAAAGACGTTGCAAAAAAGCTAAAAGAACAGGTTGTACACGAGCTGTCGTAGTCTAGATCCAAGTGTCCTCATCGAATCTGTGAAAGAAGCTGTTAAAAGGTAAACCGACATGTTATACACGGAGTGGGTTTAGCCTAAAACCCAAAAGTGCTCATCCACACTTTCGAAAAGTATCTAAAGAGTTAACTTGCGATGTTCAACCAAAATTTCCGAAGAAGAACAGCTCTTGAGCGCCTAGCAGAAAGTCCCGAAAGAACGGCAGCTGCCTGAAATCACGGCTGCAGCCGGTATCCGTCTACCCTGTCCTAATCAGAATCAGGCTTAGCGGAGCCGTGTTCGGAACGGAGGGCTGGCATCCTTCTCGCAGATCCTTCCGTGATCATGGGAATCCTTGGGTGAGCGCGACACACGTCTCGCGACATCGAAAAGGGAGTCTGCCAGAGGAAAACTCGCGAGGGGCGGCGGTGTACGTTGGTAACAATCTCGGATAAGGAATAAAGCTGGTGCGGGGGTTGGAAAAAAGTGAGAGAGAGAGAGAGAGAGAGAGAGAGAGAGAGAGGGATAGGTAGACAGAGGAACGAGGGGTTCGGAGGGTGCTAGCGGGGGCGGATGCGGTACGACGAGGGATGTACGGAAAATAGAAAGAATTCAGATCACGGGACGCAACGGGGGGAGGAGAGTAAGCGACGAGGTAGGCTCCAAGGAGCAACAGAGACGAGCCACGAAAAAGGGGAAGAGAGAGAGAGAGAGAGAGATGAGCGGAGTGGAGAAAAGGAGAAGGAAGAGAAAGGAAGGGAAAAGGAGTCCCTAGAACGAGAATGGAATCAATACGTGGAGGCAAGTGTGTGCTTCTAGTCCCACATGCGTGTTTCACTGCCTGGGGAGGCCAAACACGCGAGTTTCCGCGGGGGTGGATAAAGGCGGCCGCCCACATATCTCCACCCCCCGACCAACCCTCGGGGCCACGCGTGTGCG
This sequence comes from Halictus quadricinctus, assembly GCA_028454245.1. Lineage (NCBI taxonomy): Eukaryota > Metazoa > Arthropoda > Insecta > Hymenoptera > Halictidae > Halictus > Halictus quadricinctus. The sequence goes on from CM052118.1 coordinate 17,061,028, forward strand.
CCTTTGCGTGCGTGCCCATATACGAGAAATTCGATGGTATCGAGAGTTATTGGAATTTCTTTCGTTTCGTACCCGTATTTTGCCCGGTTGTTGCGGGAAATTGGTTTTGTCTTTCCGGTTTCGGACTGACAAACCTGTGCCCGAACAATTTGTCAATCACTGGCGCGTCAGCGGCAACAGAAAAAATATCTAGAGTCAGTAGTGGTGACTAGAATCTGTATTAATTTGGGAGCACTGGAACGGGTATTGCACTTGGTAACTATCAATTACGTTACAGTGAGTATCCAAATTATATAATATTTATATTTAGCAGATTCTATTTGAAATTTTTATTTTTTGACGTAGTGTTACACGGCGTGGGGTTAATTATTGACACTTTCTGTGTAAAGAAGAAGGACGAACAGAAGGCGCGCCGCATCCTTTTGTCTCGCCAATAAAAATGAAACTCCCATCACGTATGATTGATTCTTTCTGCCATCGTGGGGCTGCTACATCATTTTCGTCCCTCCGACGATCTACCCTCCTGCTTATCTTACGGAATACGCAAGAATACGAGTGGTATAACCAAGCTGGAGGAGAATGGCGAGGGGGTAGCGTCGGAGGGGGCAATATTCTTGACTCTATCAATTCTCAACGGGAATGGTTGGCAGCCACCCATGAACTCTTTGACGTTGTTGATTTGTCTCGAAAGCCTCCTCTTCCGCTTTCGAAGTCCTCCGCCCGTCCAACAAATATTCCTCTATCGCGTCGTCATATTGACATATCCTCGTAAACATGTTGCGATTGTTAAAATAAATATACAGGCTCTCCTAGACCCTTTTCAGTCCTTTGGTCTTCTGAAAAATCGCTGGCTTGCCGCTGACAAAACTACGATAGTTAAACGATGATTATGTTCCGCATCGTGTACGAAATAAACGTGAACCCCCTCATCATTCAAAATAAATATCTGCCATAGAAACAAAAAATTAAAACTTCAAAATATGATCATCATTTATAACAGGTACAAATTCTTATATAAACATTCACGAAAGAGGATGGAAAAATAATTTTTTCGCGGAAAGATTTCACGCTTTTTGGGACCGAATGTTTCAACGGATCTTCGGTAATGGTAGGACGAACGATAACTAGATTCCCGATAAAATAAATCCGGGGGATCAACTAAAATCCAGCATTGTTGACTGGTGTCCTAATTGTGCTTGCGAATGCGCTGTTTTAAATTGCAGAAGCATTACCGTGGGCCACGTGCTGATGCAGTCAGAGCCGGCGAATGGAATTATCGAGGCACCGTGCGTACTCCCGTAAATACCGTGCAGCTTTACGAAATGCGAGTGGAATGGAATTAAATAGGATTTCCCGGCGTGTACTCTCACGGCCTCCCCCGTGTGCTGTGAAATGCGTTCGCACTTAGAAACCCCGTGCATGACGGAATTAAGTGGAATTAGCATGCTTCTCGCGTCCGGACAGTCTCGCGTAAAGCCCGATTTTTCGGGGAATTGTACCGCCGAAACGATATCGGGTCCGACTACTACGGAGTAGTAAAAATCGAATTTACTTTCCCAATGCTTATTCAATCCGACAAGAAAGATTAGGCAACCGAGAAATCCAAAAACCCCCAAAATTGTGCGCACGAATAAAATATATTCCGATTTTATGTCCGTAGTACAACTTCAAAATTTAGAATTTTTTCGTAGGATATATGTCAAGAAGGTCATACAAAGGTCATACAATTCTAGTTTGATCATGTTTAATACTTTAAAATTGTTAAGGGATGAATATATTGTGGTTAATATATTAAAATTGTTGGGGGACGAATATATTGCGTTCAACATATCAAAATTGTTAAGGGATGAAATATAATCGTGTTCAATATATAAAAATTCTTAAGGGAGAATATATTGTGTACAATATATTAAAATTGTTAAGGGATGAGTATATTGTCTTCAATATATTAAAGTTGTTAGGGGATGAAATTTTACTCGTATTTTAAAAACATTTAGAAAATAATGGATTAAAAGTTCATTGTCCTGTGTCGTATCACAAGAAAGGCTTTCTTGTTTTATGGTTTTTATTACGAAGAATACCACGTCGATAGACATGAGTGCTGCATTATAATGCAAGACGAAGGCACGTTAAAATAGGAGAAATATGACCGAATGTAAAACCAGTGGTACAAGTGACCGAAAGGGATGAATTCGGCCGAAAATCTCGAAACCACCCACGGGTCCCATTCATGCTCGGCAGAAAGGGCTTCGTGGAAAGCATGTGCGCCCTTATCGGGGAAAAAATAACGCCCAATCAGGAGCGTAGAACGTGTGCAGCTCACCCCAGCCCGGGGATGCGTGTGTCTATGGAATTCGGAGCGGTCGCCATGACAACCCCATGCCTTTCTTCGAAAGATGTCCATAGGAGGTTGCTCCACCCCCACTCTCCTCTCTCTCTCTCTCTCTCACTCTTTACTGTTCGTCTAACGCGTTACAAGATTTACATGTGTCTTTTTTGTGCGCGTGTCAGTGGCCCGCCTTTTAACAATGATTTCGCGTTTAACGAGATGCAAACGAATCACCGCGGAATAAATTTGCCATTGTGACGCAACCCGGCGTCTTTGGACCGTCCCCGACTGGCAACGGTTGATTAGCCTCGCGCTCGCGACGCCTTTCACCTCCGAGCGATGCAGGAAAAATTTAATTTTTACATAACTGTGATACGGCACACCGTTTTCCCATTGAAAGTCGCTTTTAAGAATTTTCATCCCTTAAATACCATTGTCACTTGTAGCGTGCAAAAATCAGAAAAAATTCATACAGTACGGGGTTCAATGAAATTCAACGATTCACCGAAGTCAACAGGAAATCTAATCTGAATAATCGTACGTATCTTGTTATGGCTTCCGCAAATGCTCGGCCGAAAGAAAATAGTTGAACACCAATTCCGTACATAGACCGTCGCATATAAGAAAAGTACACGGAATATTATGTTTGTAGAACGAAACACAAGTTTCTTTAAATAACGATAACAAGAGAGATAACAAAATATTGATCAGTGGCATTACGACTGGAAAGAAACTCGCATCACTTTACATATCTATCAGCGAGGAGGTTCATAAATATAAAACAGTAAAGTAAGGGTAACATGTCGACAAGTTTATGGCAATTTTCTTGCTCGCACGAAAATTGTACTGCCGATGTTTTTACGAGGCGATTGAACATCGTTTCAGTTTGCTCCGCGTCGAATGCAGTATTTACGCCACGTATTGTAATATATTATTCTAAACATTATACAATTTTTCAGATTCTTCAAAATTGAACAATGATAAGCCAACTAGGTCTGGTTGAATAAAATAAATACAGCGTTTTTAACTGTTATTGACAAATGCCATGAAAATAGTTGCCCAATAGATAAATAAGTGAGTAAGCTGCAGCGCATCGTTCTCGGGACAAGCGATGGATCAGAGCATAGTTGTCGAAAGGCGATGCTTCAGGGTGGTGATAAGAGCCGATTCCTCGGTTCCCGGGGCGGTGATTTGACGGACCCGGGGGTTGGTAGCTGTCGGTCCATTTCGCATCCTGTCACCGACCGAATTCCGTGAACGCCGAAGACGAGAGCTGGGGCTACGAGTATCCGCGCGTGTTTGGCCCGGAAGTCCATTCATAAATCTGGCTGTTTTCGAGTCTCCTCGGTGAAATATGATAATAGATGTGCGAGCGATGGAGGGCTGTCTGCTGAAGAAGCTAAATTCCAGCCCCGAGAAAGAGAGAGAAAAGTAGGGAGAAAGAAAGAGAGAGGATAGTCCGCGGGGCTAACCTCCGCGAACACTTACAGTCCTCTCCATTGTGGTCTCGCGTGCCGACAGCAGCTGAGAGTAACCGGCACCAAGTCCCCCAACCCCTTCTGTCTCTCGCTCCCTCTTCTCTCTCTCTTTTTTTTTCTCCCCTCCTTTTTCTCTGCAATGTGGATTCTCGAGCGTGAGTTTTCCTGGGAAAGTTTGCAGATTACTCATGCGGATGCCGCGGTGCATCGCGTCGGATAGCGAACTCGTTGAATAAATATGTTTCGCGGTTTCCTGCGGCTTCACTTCTTGCCGCGCCGCTTTTTCGCCACGCTTCCGGCCTGGCTTGCTGTCGATACCACTCAGCCGTGGGCACGTTGCGAATTACAATTAACAGACGTATGTCCAAGCAAACGTCGGTGGAAATTTTCTGAACGTGAACGATTTTGAAAGTAGTACGTGGCACGTATGGATCGTAAGGGGTATCGTACAGTTGTTTGTAACGGTAAACTAGCTATTACGAATTAAACAGAATTGTTTTAACGAGCAGACGGCATTTTTTAATATTTTAGATACTGTATTAGGAACGAGGCTCTGTCATGTGCCTAATATTAAATTACTCGTAAACTATTAGTATTGTGAAAAAGTTCTCTAAACAAAAGTTGTAGGGCACCAAAGGAACTATATTTCCTGGTAATTAGATTTTTAATAGTTTCCCTTTCTGTTGAGATACAAGGTTTACAAGGTGAAGTAGTATAAAATAGCAAATAAACCATCTATTCAGGGGTTGGGTCACCTAACCTCAAATTACTCGAAGACTATCAGTATTATGAAAGAGTTCTTTAAACAAAAGTTGTAGGGCACCAAAGGAAGTATATTTCCTGGTAATTAGTTTTTGAATAGTTTCCCATTTTATTGAGATAGAAACTTCAGAAGGTGAAGTAGAATAAAATAGCAAATATATCATCTATTCAGGGGTTGGGTCACCTAACCTCAAATTACTCGAAGACTATCAGTATTATGAAAGAGTTCTTTAAACAAAAGTTGTAGGGCTCCAAAGGAGCTATATTTCCTGGTAATTAGTTTTTCAATAGTTTCCCATTTTATTGAGATACAAACTTTAGAAGGTGAAGTAGAATAAAATAGCAAATATACCATCTATGCAGGGGTTGTGTGACCTAACCTCAAATGACTCGCAAACAATCAGTATTATGAAAAAGTTCCTTTAACAAGAGTTGTAGGGCATTAAAGGGACTGCATAACCTGGTAATTAGTTTTTTGTTAGCTTGCTGTGTTATCGAGATATGAAAATAATACTTATGCCGTGTATGCAGGGGGTGAAACCTTAAATTGTTTGAAAGCTATCAGAAATATGAGAATATTTTCTAAACGAAGGTTGTACGGCATCACAGAGATTACATAACCTGGTAATTAGTTTCGTAACAGCCTGCTTTTTAAATAAGATACAGTGCTCGGGAGGGAGGATGCAATAAAGTAGTGAATATAAGTGTTGGTCAGACCCATTCGCAATTTTGACAGCGAATAACCGAGAGTTGCGGCAGTAAATCAGAAGAGGGAGGCTCGCCCTGGGTTTCGAACAATATTCTTTTCGAGGGTAAGAGTGACAGAGATAAAGAGGGAAAGTGGCGGCGGTAAGCATTTTCCGCGGCGCCGGTGGTTAAGAGAGCTCGCTCGGGGGATGATAAGATGCGATGCGAGTTTTTATTAATACTCTACCTCATCTGCCAGTTACTCCTTCCACCGCGGGATCCCTAAAGTCTTAAAGAGATTACGGAACAAATGGCGAGGGGGTAAGAAGACGCCAACGGCGGAGGAAGAAAGATGCAACCGGAATTTCCGCACCCCTGCTGTACAGTGGCAAACACCACGGTATACCTGGCTAAACGAAACACCTGACCTACCTTAACTTGACCCGAGCTCTGCTTGACGCAGTGCTGCTTTAAATTAGACCTACGACAGCAATTTTAACTGGTCAACAACTGGATAATATAATAATGTAACAACTATTTTATATTGTACACATTATCGTAAATTTCTTTTATTATCCTTGTCTGCTCTATAAAAATCAGAACGAAAGCAAAATGTTGACTAGAAGGTATCTCCAGATGAGAGTAATAAAATAAAGCTTACGTTAATTAATTTCTGCTGTTACACACGCTTTTTTGCTCTATTTTATAGAGTAGGAGGAACAGCAAGCAAGAAATTAATCTATGCACTCTACAGAATAATTTAAGTACGAATATAAAATATAGAAGACAAAATTCAAAGTGCAAATAAAAAATAGAATACGAAAGTGATTGTAGATAAATGGATTTACTTCTCCTTTTGTTGTTCAAGGATCAGGGTGTTTGACAAATCCCGTTTTAAAGGCGGTTCCGTCCCGGTCCCTTTAAACTGTACGCAGTGGCACAATTTAAGCGCGACCTTGCGCTTGATAATAGTTTATGAAGCGGGGCCATGCTCTCTATGCAGAACGACAGCTCGTAGTTTGTTCGAGAGAGAAAGAGGGAGCTCGAGAGCGGGGGTGGGTTTATGTCCCGGAATTAATTAACCTACAGCCCCTCCGACGGCAGCCATTCCACCCTCTCATTCTCTCCCCGTGAAAGCGGCGAGCGTGCCAGCCATTTTGTCCACGACTCTCGCTCTCGAAATTCGATTACCTACTTTCTTCACCCCGCGCGAACTACCCCCACAACTTTTGTCCCGCTCCCCGCCTTTCTCTCTCTCTCTCTCCCTCTCTCTATCTCTTTCTCTCTCACTATCATTCGGCTGTTCCACTCGCCCCTGCCACCCCTTTTGGCACTGTCATCGTCCACGCGGTTTCACCCACCCCCTACAGACTTAAACCACCACCCACTTCCTGCCAGAACTTTCTCTCGAGTGGCAACGAACCGTTGAAATCAACGTGAATTCCATTCACGTTCCCGGCTCGCTGCGAATTAGTCACTGCTAATTAGTCACCGAGTTCAACCCTGCCGCCCTTTAATGTCTCATTTTTGTATTTTACTTCTGCCCTTTGCGCGTTACCGCCTAGGTACACACCGACAAAAATAATGCAATTATAGATCGCTTGATACCAAACAATTTTCATTTAGAATATATTTGTGTGAAAATAGTTTGCAAGTAAATGCGGGCGGTACAGTTTAATAATTCAGTCTGCATACCAAAGTGTAATTACAGTAATCCTTTTTTTTTTTGTCAATCAATGATGTAAAAATAATGGTGCACAAATTAGCTGTCGCTCTTAGCAGGTTTGTTACAAATCGAAGTTAAAATTCAATAAAAATAAAAGAACTCAATTCTGCAACTGCGCATAAAAATTTCATCAACTAGAAGACTCTTCGAGACCAAAATCAATGAACAATAATGTTCTTGGCTAATGTATACATTTCTACTTGTTTCACATATTTATGCACGACTATGAGTACGCGCAGCTGCACAGCCTATTAACGACAGTTCCTACAATAATTTCGATTGCGACGGAATGCAAGATCGCTCCGAAATTTCCAAGCAGAAAAATTTCGCCACATTACAGTTTGCCGGGAGACGGGGAGGCTATTTCCCATGTAAATGTATACGGACATTCATCAGAGCCCATTGTAAGTCTTCCCGCGCGGCACACGCGAGAAAGTATTCCGACTGTGCCGACTTGGTTCGCTTATTGCTTATCAGGGTATCCTTGAAAGCATCGCTGCACCACGCACGATCGCTGTAGGGCTGTTTGCCTGCCTTCGCCTATGATTGAATGCGTAATTTACGATGTTTTCGCGGTGAAGTTGACGATACTTGCCGATAAATCGCTGCGCCTGTGAAATATCGCGAACGCCGCGTACGCCGAAAGTCGGATAAGAATGTATTCCCTTCTTCCTGCATAATTTTATGCCTCCCGAAAAAAAATAACCGCCTGAGCAGTTTAATCAAAAGTGGTTGCTCTTAACAAAAATAACAAAAGACAAAGATCATCGTCTTTTTCTACTTAACTAATAATTAAATTCGCTCTTCAGCAACTCTGTCCTTTCGTCCTTAATTGTTGGAGTACAGAACTAGTAGATATTCATTTTGCAAATTAACTCAACACTAGATTCACGGGACCCGTCAAAATGGCGGATTCTAATATTTTTAATTTACGAATATTGAGAGTGTAAAGATGCATCCGTGAGGAATTATTTAACAAACTGATTTCTTTGGGTATAAATTATTAAAGAAATGGCTACAAATTTTGATAGATAGGTTCATGTTATTTTTATAAAGTGAAATAGTAATTTTTAGTGGTCCGAAAACCTAGGGTTAAGGTGACACATTTATTAATTACTCCATTTTATCGTGTAGCATTATAACCAAAGAATTTTATGATTTTTCGTTCAACTGTATTACACATTTTCCAAGCCTTTTTCCATGCTACGAACATTTAATTCAAAGTTGAATTACAGTTAGGTTAGTTAGCAACTGAATCGTTTCTGGCGATTTATAGTTGGAACCACGGTTTCGGTGTGCAGCAGAGATTCGTTTCGAAAAGCGTCGATGAATACTAATTTCTGTTTGCTCGCATACAGAACGGTTTCGGATACAGGAAATCGAGCAAGGCTTTCACGGCCGGCGAGCTTCCGATCGTAACCGAAACGCCGGGATCGGCTAACCGAGGCAGGTGCTCGGCGAATGATACGCAGATGGCTGCAGCCGATCGTAATCGGCCGGGTTGAAATTGATAAAAGATAGAGGGAACATTTAATTAGCGCGTTCGGACGTGTTACGCGCGCGATTGCCTCACGACATCACGGGATCGAAATAATTATAGCCAGCACCCGCGGCTCTTCGCCGGCGAAATGACTCTTCGATTTATGGCTTCCGTGCCCGATGCTAATCGGATTTTGTATTTGGAGAAACTGGTCGCAATCCAATTATCGATTAATCGGCTGCGACAGTGCCGATGGCGTCTTTATCCTTCCAACGGTATTATCTGTTTTATTGCTTCCTGGACATACGTCTCGAGAACTATTGTTGCATTTTATAGGCCTTTAACGTTTGAGCGGACTTTACCCTCCGTCTGCAACCTAATTTCCGCCGCCTGTATGCTGGATGACCATGTTCACGATTAATCTGTTTTACTGCCCTACGTTTTCGAAAAACATTCTGTTCGAATCTGTTCGCAAATGTACATAATTCAGATGATAATAGAAAAGAGACCACTTGCAGTCTCAAATTACACAATCGATTGCATATAATTCTGTGCATGATTGATGAATAAAAAAAGATTCAATAAGTAAAAGTCTCGATACTGCTAATCATTTAAAGAAGATATCGAACGATGTACAGTGAATTCTCGATATATGTCAACAACACGGGTCTTGCCAGCGACATATATCGTGTAGGAGACACACCCGAGCCACGTTATGTTTACCGAGGCCTCTCGAGCTTCGGGGCCCCTCACTCGCTCCGCGGTAGTGGGGATAATTTCGCGACGTTTATCGTCCAGGCCTCGGCGACATGTATAGAAATAATTGCAGTCTCATATAATTTTTGTAGGGACGAATCACTTGTCGGACTATTGGAGAAGCAACATGAGTCGAGGTACGTGCGCGAACAAAGTCCGATCGTTGCCGAGCACCGATCATTGTACTTCGGCGGTCTCCTTTCATCGTGTCGCTTAAAATTTGTTTTGCAGTCAACTCCGCAGGGCCTATGGCGACGCTAGAATGGAAGAGAGTTCGATTCCATATGCAAATGCGCCGCTCTCACGACATTTCGCGCGTGGAGGACCCCCGGCGCGGCGGCCGCCTCGGGAATTTGAAAAGCCACCACCTGAGAACGTGTCAATCGGCCGACATAATTCGATTTGAATAATGAACGAACGTCCCCTATGCAAATTTCGTCCATTATAGAGGGACCTTGTAACGGTCCTCGTGCGACGTTATTTCACGTGACAAGCCCGTCACTTTCCTTGAGGAACGCGGCCTCGCTTTTCAACCCCTTTTGATAATAAATCCCTGTTAACCTCTTAGCCGTGTGCAACTGGCACACTCGCCACGAAGAAACGGCAACATTATGTGTTACGGTGCCAACAATGTAATTGCTACACTGCGAATCTCTGCGTAAAATGAACATTTTAGGTATATAGAAATTTCGTTTTCTCTTTATGGATTTTATGCAAATTTAATGTCATAAATATAAGATACAGGAGTCGGTGTCATTGAAAACATTGGGGAGATTAAAACAAGCTAACAATGTTGATGTAGTATTTTCTACTTTTTTCGGATTATTAAAGAAAGAAATTTTTAAGTGGCTATTTCTTGCAGACAGTTTTCATTTTGTAGAAAGATGCATAGTCTGGTAGTCTCATTTTTATGTATTAAATGTTATATATATTAGCAAACGGTAACTATGAATTTTATATATTTATAGGATAAAGTCATTTAAGATAGTAAAAACATTTATACAGGATGAAATATTATTTTCCTTTTATTCAGACTATTACTATTTATTATTGGGATTGAAATTTTTACAAGCTAGAGTATATTCGTACATTTCAGACATTGTAGAATTATTTTAGGCAAAGATAAAATAGGAAAACCAAGTACAAAATTAAAAATTTATAAAAGGTGGCATCTACTTCCACGAAATCAATTTCACAAAAATGAACAAGGGAAACTGATATTACCAAGGGCTGATAATCAAGAGGCTACTTTCTATTTTAATAAAAATTGTTACCATTCATGTTTAATTAAAATACGGTTACCTTTAGTCCAAGAGAAAATAATATACAACTCAACGATACGTTTTAAGAATAAAAGTCCTTTCAGAGCCTGTTACGGTTTGTTTAAAATGTAGTTCTTTCTTTCGGAGTGCGAACAATGGCACAATGAGAGACGAAGTTCGTCAAACATGCGAAACGAAGCGCCCAGGTTTTATCTGAGGCATTCACCTGCATCAGCTCGCTAATTTTTTCTTTTTCTCCAGAAAGAAAAAGTTGTGACGACGAGCCTAGAGGGGCATGTGACTAAAAATTGTTTACCTATTGTCTAGCTTCCACGAACTATTTGCATGATGTTAATTAGTGTCGAGGCACGGTCAGCGCGAGGCGCGCGCACTTATCTGATATTGATCTTTCGATCCTGATATCATTGTTCACCGGCGACTACATATTCAATGGCGTCAAGAAACAATTATAACTGTTATCCTGTTTATAGCGATCTCCATATAATAGCGTGTGCGCGAGCGTGGAAAGTTGAAGGTGGTGTATAATTTCCACCAATTAACATCGACTTCTAAATGTCAGTAAATGGTGGATAATCATTTGCAAATGATATATGTCGCGTTATTTAAAAGTTAACATGTTTGTCAATTTTTCAGATTTTTGCTGTTAAGAATGGGTTTTGTGTCTGGCAATTCGATCAGGGTTTTCCGGCTACCCGATTGCTATTATGGCGGTGAACTGGGTGGACCGTTTGCGTCCACCACCCGCACGCGTTTAGGCTCACAATCCGTCGGGAATTAAAAGCGAGCCGGAACAGATACGTTGACACGCGCATACATTAGCGAGCGAACATCTGTCGGCGGGCAAAACGCGATAGACGACCCTAATAGGGTCAGTACAATGGCTGTATGCCACCTTGAGAACTTGGAGTGATCCAAAGTTGCAGATGATAGAACAATTTTCATTTTTACTATAAATTCGACACACCTTGCATCGTCAATTAAATCAATAAAACATTGAAGGACACGATAGAAAAAGTTTTCCTGTTTCAAATTATTATAACCTAGGAGTTTAAGGGCCACGATTTGTTTAACCCTCGACTGGCGGGGAGTTGCAAACTTTCCATCTAAGTTCTAATGTCCTAGCAGGCAGTTGAAACCATTAGCTAGATGTATCAAGATCAATCAGACGATCAACGTAGATCTCAAAAAACAAGTAGGTTAAAAAAATATCTAAAAAATCGGTGCATCAGGATTTTACCGCAAAAGGCATTCATTTTAAGAATGTTAAGACTAGAATTTCTCATGAAAATTAGAGAATTTGTTGACTGATTTTTTATAGGAGAATCTTTGTGATTTTTGAAAAATTGGAAATGTTTCTTTGTTGAAAAAACAGATCTCCGGATAAGAATGATTCCCAGCTGAATTTGTTCCCCGAGGAGGGCCAAAATCCTCGAATTTACTGCTTCGATCTTGCCGGTCCTTTACCGAATCCCCTGGTAAACGAGATTCGATGAGACCGTGTACCAATGAGATCGATAGTCTCCCCCTACAGATGGTACCGTCTTCCACGCCTGTAAGCATGCAACTGGAACTACACCTCTGTGCGGAGACCGGTTCCCCTGAAAGGATGCTACCATCTCGTCCTGCCATTGTGATGCAATCGTTCTACAGGCGCGGTCTTGTAATTGTATCTCCAGGGACCGTGCTAGTCTCGAAATTACAGAAAATTTTTAAACGGTGTCTCCTTATCTCATAGAATTCTCAAATACTAAGAACACTATTTTCACTTTATCTCGAATTTCTGTAATATCATATCTTGCTGTGAAATTGTGCAGCAAATTATACGATATTTTATTTTAGACTATAAATCGTTGAATTTTATCGTGAAAAAATGATATTTGCAATTAGCACTAGGTCAACCTAGCACTAAAAGTGGCTAATTTTTATTGCTTTCTAATGGGTTGAAAATTTATGACGAAAATGTGTAGATCTAATTTAGGAAATTGAAACGATCGAAACAATTTCAGAATATCGATGAATTATTTCTATCTTATTGAAGTTAGAGAAATAATTCTTTCATGCAATTCATGTAGAACATTTTCACTTTTCTTTTAAGAGTCCGGCAGTCTAGTCACTTGCTTGCAATAAAATTCTTTCAAATTTCCATAAATAATTTACGAATTTTTATCAATAAATTATAAAAATCGTTCGTATAAAAATTTAATCTCCTACAGTATAAGATAAAATACGAATCGCTGAATTGCTGTTCGTTTGTCAGAAATCGGTTCGAGCGGCGCAAACATCGCTTCGCATCGTGGTTCCTTAAACGTGGTATGATCGCGGGCTCTGTTAACGTTAATACGCCGGGTAAAACAACAAAAGAAGGAAGATTTTGTTTAAAAGGGGATCCGCGAGAGGTTTCTTTTTGCGGCGTAGGATAGGAGCCACCGAGAGCACGAAGAAGAGCCATCCAGTCGGATATCGACGGGGCAGATGAACTACCAATAACTCAATGTGCGCTTATAAACTGATCAGACTTCCAACCCACTCTCCTCTCCCACCTTCCATCTCCGTACAATCCTCGAGACCTTCGACTCGACCCCGTTCCAATAGCTCCAAGTTCCTCTTATGCCCTCCATGACGACGACGACGACGACGACGAAGACGACGACGAAGACGACGACGACGACGACATATTACTTGAGACTCCTTCGGCAGAGAGTGAAATGCAAGCGAATTTACCGCACGATTTAACATCCCCTCCGACCTACGGGCACGAATCTGCCTTCTCCCACGTATTCGTTGCGTGAGGGGGTGGGTGGAGGATCGAGAAAAAATCGGGAATCGTAAACGGGGGTTAACCGAGTTACCTATGCCCAAATTTCGACCGGCGACCTTCCATTTACCTGTACAGTGCAGCCAAAAAGTACAGTAGACTGCCGATAACAAATTGTTCAAGAAGACAGAGCATGTGTGCACCTTCTATGCTAGTAATTATACAGTCCTGAACAATTTTTTATACATTTATTGTAGATTTAATGCCGCGAAAAATATATATTATGTACAGACTTTTTAATCAGTTTGACATGTAGCAATTTATTTTTTAGTAAAATTATGTTTCCTTATAAAATCTTACTTTAAAAAAAAGTTGTTTCTAAGCGGATATCATATGGAAATAAATAAAACGCGTCGTAACTCGTTTAGAAGAAGATTGCGAATTTTTCTTCACACATGAGGAGATGCGTGTCAAAATGTAATTAATTAGCATTTACAAACATACAAAAATAAATTATGTATCAATCTTAAGTTGCTGACAATGTTGCTTTAGAGATATCGGAACACCAATAAATTGCGGTGATAGCGTATCGAATGACGCAGCTAAGATGCGATAAAAGACCGGTAGTGGTGATCTGTCATCGAAGCGATGATAAATCAATGTAAGAGTACCGTATTATACAGTGTGAGCCACGAGAAATGGAGCACTTGAACAATTCAGACGAAAGATGAAAGCTGATATCCCAGGCGCAAAAATTAAAACAACTTTTAACTTGACAAAATATAGTATAGTTTTTTCGTAATTCATTTTGATGGCACTTTGAACAACCTGTGCTATATGACTTTACGATATTTTTAAGGTTACTTAGTGTATTTTTCATGTTTTAAATTCATACAGAGATGGAACATCAATGAAAGAAGAAGATGAATTAAATCGTACATTAATTCTCCTTTAGAGATATCACATTTCAATCGCACGTGTTCGATTTTGCATTAACTCAATCTCACCTTTGTCTCGCGATGAAGACATCAATGAAAAGAAGTTGTAATGCTCCTTCTTTGCTTCTTCAAGTATGCATGTCTAATTGAATTCTAATGAGATGAAATTCTGAAGAGGCAGTCCAATGAATGCATACTTATTCGAGCATCAATTACGAAGCAACGAACAAGCTGTGAAATGACCGTACAAATCGAAAGAATTACGTAGGACGTCAATCTGATAGACCTTTGCGTAACAAACAAATATTTTCACACCGTACGGGCATATATTTTATCATTACCAACACCAAATATCAGATCAATTTTTCTACCGATAGCTGAACAATATCTTCCGCGTGAAAAACGTGTCAAATTGACGCGAGGGACATGTAAGAGTTAAGAGTCGCTATGTACATTTGATATTGGAGCGAACAAATTGCTATTTTTAATCACAACAAATTCTTTACTTTACGTGCCACCATGCGCATATGTATCAGCTGAAACCAGATAGCGAACATCGAAGGGTACCGGTCTCCGGAAAAATCATGTTCCTACATCGCGTGGAAAATAGACGGCGTTATTAATGGTCAGACATACTCCATACAAGTGTTTCTAATTAACCATACAAATTGACATGTTGCCGCTCGGTAAAAAACCGTTCTCGATCGGGACTTGAACAAATTGGACTCGATTTCTAGGATACACCGTGGCCGTTTCCTGCCCGCGGAAATAAGATTACGGTGACGGGCCGGCCATTAGTCCGCGACTTTTTCGAGAACAGAGAATAGATTAGAACGGAACAGGCTGCTGGACCGATTACCGAGCATAATAACGCTTGATTGAGAAACTCGAAAAGAGTATTACCCACTGAAACATCGTCCTGGGAGCGTAACGCCGCGCCGCGCCGCTCGACGGTGATCTGCGTGCAAGAAAAATGACGTGTCGTTCGCAGGTGTGCCTGTGAGTAATCTACTGCGGCCTTGATGAGTTAGTAACAAGGAATATTATTAAAGAAATATTGTTTTACTACCGGAACGGCCTCCGACGATAGCTCACCGCGTTGATAAATACGACGTCACCGTTGAAAAAACAATCCCATTTACAGATTGCATCACTGCCGAGAGATACCTACGAAGATGAAATTATTTGCGCTGTAGAAAAAGTAGCAACGATTAGTATCGCTGCGAGGGTGAGTATTTACGACGCCATTTGTCTTATTGGCCTCGCTGGATACCGAAAAAAACCACTGTCTCCGCGACACAGACGCATAAATTTCGCGGAAACCGATACCGTATCACGAATTTATTTTAAAACATGGCCGACACGTTTGTCGAAATAATCTCGCTCGATGGTGGGGCAATTTTTGTTACTATTAGCGGCACGTGGTTGGATAAATGCGCTTTAGAAATTGAAGCAACAGGTGCTATAAACGCCGCAATAACTGGCAAGCTCTGTAGTAATTTCTACAATTTTCTTTAATACGTCAAAATCTGCAAGAGTTGGTTGTCAAGACGCAAAAAAAAGGAGGTTAAATTTATTGGATAACTTTTATATGCAGTTTTATGTGCAGAAATTACTCTTTCAAAATTGCACGAAGCAGCTGGAGAATCTTTTTTTAAATTGATATTGCTCGCAATTGCTACGAAAAGGATAAAGGTAACAATTTTTAATGCAATCTTAACTTAGACTTGTAATTTCACTTTTAAATCAATTTCTCCAACCATATTCACGATAGCATTGTGTGATATTTGGTAAAAAATGTTGTTACTTTGTCATCTCTACAACGCAATGTAAAATAGTCACTCTTAGTACTGCGTAAACGTTAACGTCACTGTGAACAATCGGACACACGAAAGCCATTAAAATCATCGAGAAGTAATATTTTTCGGACGCGATCATTCCGTCCCGTCGGATTGCTAAAATGTCACGCCGCGGGGAAAACGGGGGAAAAGGCAATCCGAAACGCGGCGCTGAGATTACGCGAAAGAAGAGCAGTGGATATTCGCAGTGGAAGAAAGACTTAGCAGCTTGTCGGGCAGAGTTATGCGAGATGAACGACGTAAATATGCGCCTCTGCCATGCTTCGGCTATGAAGACCCGGCGGAAGAGGTGCACCGGTGGGTGTGGGTGGGGGGTGTAGCGCGGGGGAGGGGCGGAGGAGAGGAGATAAAGGAAGTTCTCGTACGGAGGTATAAGCGGAGGTTTCGAGATACAAAAGGCTAGGCGAGAAGGAAGGTGGTTAGGAGCTAGTCGTAAACAACTGTCGAACACAATCTCCTAATGCACGCCTCTTCTTTGGCACACGGGACACCTCTCCGCCCCCGCCCCCCCCCCCGCCTTCACCCCCAGACCGACCCCCATCTAGATCGCGCAGCCCCCGTTCGGTAATAGGAAGTTATATTCGCGGGATTCACGAGAGACCGGTGCCGCCGAACTTATCTTTCGCAGCGCTTTTTTGCCGGGCTTCGGCGAACGGGCCCGTAAACATAACATTCCGACTCGTGAAATTTATATGGATGGAACGCCGAACGTCGTTCCCTTACTGCATCCTCTTCCATTTTTCTGTCTCGGCGATCGGCGACTGTTGGCGTGTGTGTGTGTGTGTGAGAAAGTTTCAGTCTTTTTCCATCGTTCACGCAACGAATTTGAGCAGAAACCTTGCCTAATTCTTTCCGGGAACTTGAACGACAAATAGAATTGCAGGGGCTTTTGCTGAAATTTGTCGGTGCACGAACATTGTATATAGAGCTGCTCAACGTACCTATTAATGGGAAAGGGTGCCCCCGATACCCCTGGGCCCCAGTGTCGCCAGATGAGGGGAAGGAGCACGAATCGAGGGGAAAAAGTTACCCCCTCTCTGCCGGTAACGGAGTGTGCACGACAGAGAGGGAACACGCATCACGTGACCCGGCCGCGTGGTAGAAGGGGAAGTTAGAGTGGGGGAACAAGTCTTGATCTGGCGAGCGACTTAGCGGAGTGGGCGTGGCATGCCCAGGGCAAGAAAATCGCTGCCCGTAATTAATAGCTCGACAACAAAGAGTTTCGGAATTGGCGAAGAAAAAAAGAGCTTAAAATCACCTCTTTCTGGGACACCCTGTACAGGGAACGTCAAATAGTTTGGAACATTACCACTTTGATCGCCAAAATTCCATAAAATCAAAGTAAGTTATTTGGTGAAATAAAAATTGAAAAAAATTAAATGTATAAGTAACCGAGTAGTCCTCCATCTTTCTTGCATATTACAGATCCTAATCAAGTTTGGTACAATGAATATATTAACGTAAAAATTCATTTTAAAACCTGCACAGATAATTCCGTCTCCCACATATGACGTAGTATTCAACGTGTTAATGGGAAAAAATAAATATTGGAATGATAGAATTGAAGAATGAAATTTCGGATACAAATGGGTTATCAGCGGAGGGTAAAGATTTGTTGGTGTACGAGCATCGACTTTCGCAGTTCATTGTTCAACGCTGATTGAAAAATAAGAGGAAGCGATTACGTCAGAAGTCAGATCGCATCTCGACGCGGTAGGATTTGATCGGAGTAACGGTATGCGTGTGTATAGAGAAGTTTGAAGCGAAATGGCGACGAAACGCGATGTCGTCAATTAGATCGGGGCCGCGTAGCATATCGCGTGCGAAGCCGCAAAGAACCTCCCCGTCAGCCTATTACATTCAAATGGTCCGCCTGTAAATAAGAGTAGCGCATCCGCTTTTATCATTAGTCGTGGCAAGTGGAACCGTACACGGAAATAGAGGAGGGACACACTCGGTTACGATTTATCGGTTCTGGATCCTCGTGAGTGTTGGATCGTTCGAGCTGAACGAGTCGGCGCGACGCGGTTTAATGCGATTTAGAATAAATATGGGACGCGCGCGACTCGCAGCGATTTGATCGCGGATAATTGACTTCGGACACTCCGTGCGAGTCGTCTCAAAGGAGGTGCAAACCTGTTCGGCAAAGTTTTTGAACAGGAAGCCGAGTTTCGCGGCTTTTTGCTCGCGAAAATGAGACAAATGGATGGCCGGGACAGGCTGCAAACTATACATTAGCGATCGTATTTTCCACGGTACATTACGCGTTTTTGTATAACGGTGGATAGCGCGGCGGAAAAAAATCCTCCGGCGCGAAACTCAAACGATTTATAATCGCGCAGAAACGATTTTGTAAGCAGATTCCCACTGCAGAAAATGAGCTATCCGCCTTTACATGGGAACAGTAAATCAGTTCGTATCAAATAGAAATAATAAGCTGCCGATGATTTATTAACCGCCGTTTTATTGGAGCTCCTTCGTTTAATTATAGACGCCTATTCCTGGCGTTTCAACTATGCGGATTCCATTTTGTATCGAAAACAACGCTCGCAGAACTGCAAACACACCTGGCAAATATTGCAGGTTCTATCGCAGGCTTTCACGGAGTGTTTCGAAAGTTTCCAACCTCATTGATTTATGTTTAAACATTTCAGTTATATTTATGATAATGAACGGCGTGCTTTTCATGGAAATTGTTGTCTCGAGCAGCTAGAAAAATTCCAACAGAATAAGATATTTTAAAAATGTTGCTACGGCACGGCGGAGTGCTAAACACGTCCTCGCAATAGACACAAGTTTAAATCCCTTTTTAACCCTTCGAAATTAAATATAAATTTAATATTCTCTATACTATATGTCGCCAACGCCTGGATGATAAACGTCGCGGAATTATCCCTACTACACGATGCATGACGCTGGCAAGACCCGTGTAGTTGACATATATCGAGAATGCATTATAATCCATCTCTAGGGGATCTAGTAATTTTTATGTTAGCCATTAGGTCCTCCTTATGGAAAAATTATTCTACACAACTAAACATAAATCTATTGAGTTTCACTAACAAGACCACGGAATACACAAAAATACGGAATAACCGATTGCTATATCAAATTGATAAAATGAAATCACTACCAGCTCCACTGGTAGAAAAATGAGCAAAGATGTTCAGCAACCGTGCACACGTGCATAGCATAACAACAAACTTGTGCCATTAAAACATTTTGGAGAACAAAACTGGAAAATCGTTGCGTATCGCAAACTCTTCTCACAGAGTCGATGTAATCGCAAAGATAAGTTATACGATTTGATAGACGCCACGTCTGCACGCATGTAGCTGGATTTAATTTTTTATGGAATACAAATTGGAATCATATTCTACAGATTAGCGGTGTTGTTCGAGTTTGTCAATCCCGAAAGATAAAGATGCGAGAACTGGTTCCCACAATTTCGTTGCAAGTGCACAGCAAGCGGTACACGAGACATAAAAAATCAGCAGCCGCGACGGAGTTGCATACATTGCAACCAGGAAGTTCCCAAGTTTATCGCTCGGCGCGAGGACTGGACTCTATTAACTCGCGAAAGAAGCAATCGTGTGTCGGTACATGCATCGCCACGAGAAATTAAAGATTGCCGAAAAAAAAGAAAGAAAAAAAAATAATACAAGTCAATCGTGTCCGGCGAAAGGGCGGGGAGGATCAGATAATATTGCAACAGTGTTCCAGGAGCGGCCTGTCCGGCGCAGGTGCATCCGATGATTTGAAGCGCGCACCAAGTAGACGGCCAATAAAGGGAATATGCAGGGTTGATGCTTGCAACCTTTTTGCTCGGCTGTTGTCCCTGCACCACGTATGGATATGAGAGCAATCAACTGGTCGTTAGCATGTAAAATTCAACTTTGATTGTATACCGTTCCCCTGCAAAATTATTGACTGCAGAAACATTGATGCAACCTTAATATTCAGAGAATAGTCCGGTGAAAATGAGACAGACTCTCTCGGCAGATCTATTACTAATACGCGATGCAATCGCTGTTATATCGCGGAAATGACGGACAACGTAGATAATCGTTGCACGGAATCACAATAGATTAAAAAGAAACGAGATCATCAGTTCCTTGCGAAATTATTGGGTACAGAATATTAATATTCAGGAAATCATCCAGTGAAAATAGATCTCTTGGTAGTCACTACCGCGAAATTATAGACAATGTGCATAATTGGGAGGGAAAAATAGATTTGTTTTGGAACGGACGAATCATAAGATGGGATCGTAAAAAGAAGCAGCCTGGAGGAATGCTACTCGAATTAGTATACGTCGAAATGATACTAAATGAATATTGCTATTAAAAGGGGATGTCCAGTCGCATATAATTCCATCTTTAATTACGCGGCTTAATTAAACGGGCGATTTTAATCACCGATACTTATCGAATAGGAATACGACGCCGCTTTGATCGGTATAAGGGACGTTCGAGATCGAGTCGCCGGCGATTCATACACACATCGCTTGGTTCGGCTAGCAAATGGCTCTGTCATAAAGTACGTATTAATTGCAAGTCGGGTCGCGTGCAATTGAAAATGTAGTTTATTATTGATTCATTAGATTACCGTCCGAACAACAGAATTCATTTCAGAAACTGTTAGGGCTGCTATTATACTGCTCCCTAATCGATCCCGGCCAATTAAAACGCGGGTTCGTTAAACCAAATTACAAATTAAATCGCACTCTTATTAACATTCGGACACGCTGAGAGACGTGCGCTTAATATTTCGAACATTCTGACACTTTCTGCACACCGAATGCAATCTATTCAAATTTTTACAACACTTTCCTTCCAAGTATTAACATAAGAATTTTTATGCAAAAATTGCTGGAAACAAGAGGGTAAATAAAATAATAATTCCAGTACTATTCTACATTACTTTTTCAAAATAGTGAAAATGTATCTATCCAAAAGCCATTTCTTTTTTACAATATATACCCAAAGAAATAAATTTGTTGAATAATCTCTCATTCATACATCTTTACAATTTCGATAATTGTGAATTGAGAATTCTAGGAATAAACCTACTGGTAATAACCGTTTCAAATTCCGCCTACTTATTGTTCTCATAAATGTATAAAATTCGCAGTTTATTGATCACTCACTCGAGACAGAAGATTAATCAATTTCTGCTTAAAAATGAATTTCAACAGCTTCGAAACGTTAGAAATCGTGAGTTTTTTTTTTTTTTGACCGAACTGAACAGATTTCTCAAGCAGACTATAGATCGGTGGACCGCCGCAGGGCAGAGAGGATCGTACCGATCGCATCGATCGTCGATCATTACCGGGCGTCATTATTAACGCACGCCTCACGAAAAGATAAACAGGTCCCGGAGACCCGAGTTCGTGCGTTCGAAATCAATCGGTTTCTGCGAGCCGCATCTGCCTTGTATCAGATGAAACGCGCGGCGTTCATGCAATTTTAATCGAATGATTGCACAGTTCGGATAACCGGGTCGGCCGTCGTTCAACGAATCAAATTGCATTGTGCCTCCGACGATCCCGGACCATAACCGACGGTTAGATCATTTTCGTGAATTAGCGGTCGAATTCTTACTTAACTGTTCAGCGAGACTCGCGGAATGCAGACGATCGAGAGCTCGATCGCCGTCGCCGATCCGAATGATCCCAGGAGCAGATTAAAACCGTTCATCGAGTATCCATTTACCAGCTGTTTAATTCGTGCTCGCAGGAATCCTTGTTCTGACAATTGTCGTCTTGTGCATCTTAATAATTATTGGATAAAAAATCTAAAACCGTACATTTGAGCGGTGGTAGGTTTACTGTTAATTGTGAATTAAATCTCGTGTGTATTTGACTGCGGATTTGGTGGATTTTTTGACAAAAATTAATAAATATTAGAAATATTAAAATATTAAAATATTAGAAAAATTTAAACATACTATTATATTATTTTCAATCTGCTAGACATAATAAGAAAGAAAATAAATTTCACTTCAGTTCGTTGCAATTCAGGTAAAATAATTTTATTTTGCGCAAAGATTCGCAGTCTAATTATCACAATTTCCAAAGAACAAGGCGCATTTATGAAACATGGATATCTGTTGTTTACAGCGCAGCGTGGTCATTAAAAATGATTGGATGCTCGTTGAAAATTTGCTGGGGCTACCTGGAATTTCGCGGAAACTTCTAAGCATTCTGTCTCGGCGAACGATACGTCCTTCTAATCGTGTAATGTAAAATTGTCTGAAGAATTAATTGAGGTATTCCTGATATTTTCAATTCTCCGGTTAGAACAACGTGTCAAGGATCCCGATGAATACTCGTCGCGGCATGTCGAGAAAAGGAGTGAAACGTTTTCGCGATAGTCACCGGCCATAGAAAAATCTCTAACCTAGATTTATTATGCTATATAATCGTCCGCGGTGGCGTTGTCTGATCATTATGCAAATCAGTCGTGGCTGTTAGTTGATCGTCTCGCGGCGAGGTCTGCGTCGTTTGCATAACTTTAATTATTTAGTTGGTGCCGTATCTATTATGGGGCCGCGGAAAGAATTTATGCGTAATAAAATTACAAAGACCGCTACACCAAAGTATTCCGACGGCCGGCATTCTTTACGAATTTCTATTATAATTACTCGCGGATTACGTCGATTCGGAAATAGCCGAGGTTCGATTAACTATTCGTCTGAACTTTGCCTCGACGTATCAATGAATTATTAATTATTTTGCGACGTTGATATTCTCTTCAATTTATTCGGATTGTTATTCAGAGAGAAAATCTGACTTCTGTTCATTTTTATGATCCGGCTGTGTAAATGTTATTGCTTGCTTACGCGAACAATTATCAGGAATATACTTATATTTCAGAAATTAGATGAAAATTACTATTGCCAAAATTTTACTTACTGAGCATGTCTATTAATAATTCGATGGCAATTGTTACTAACGAAATATTTCTCGGACATTTCTAGTAGAAGTAATATTAAAAATTCTATCACAATTTTTAATATTAAAATATTATAGAATCATTACCGAAACCTAAAAATAAGTGTTACATAGTAGAACATTCAATTTTAATGAATCGTGAGATCGTTAGCATGTACTTCGAATGTAAATAATTTGGATAATGAGAGATTGAATATAATTAACTAATTTTAGCATAAGAGGCCGGCGAAGTAGGTGTCTCGATCGTCTGTTTCCGGTCTGCTGCATCGCAAGATGGCCGCGGTCGTTGTCACGGTAAAAACTGCATCGGCTTCCCTCTTTTTTCGCGACGTGGAAAAATTTTCGCCGGCGCGGCGGGACGAGTGAATTAACACGGCGGGCTTGTACTCATTAAAAGGAACAATTACGCCCCCCCCTCACCCCTCCTCCCCGTCGCGAGATTTTTATCGATGCCCAACCGCCGTTAATGTCTCGCTTTTTGATCGTGTTGCAGCCTCGGCCGTTGCACGACACCGATTAAATAAATAACACGTTTCGGCGGCTCGCTTCCGAGTTAAACAATTAAGGTTCTGTCGCGCGTATATTCAAGGTGGCCTGCACACATTTCACGCCCACGTACAATGTTGCACAAAAATCCGAACAACCGGCGTACCGCTCGAAGTGAAACTCGATTTTCATACATCAAATGTATGTTAAAAAATCAGTCAGAAAACAGAAAACATTTTTTAAAATTGAGCTTCGTCTCCGAGAAAATGGACCCCAAAACCTTTACTTCAGGAAACCAGAAATTTTAACTTTTTGTTATGGAAGTTCCAAGTTTTAGTCCTAGAAGATCAGTAATTCAGCGTTTTTGACAGGTAAAACACGCGTAACTTTTGAACCAGTGAATTCCTAACATGAAAACTTGGATTTTCGGCATTTCCAGGCCAAAATCTACAGGACTACATTAAAAAAGTTAAGAATTTCTGGTTTTCTGAAGTAAAGTTTAACCAAGAACCATTGGTCACCAACTGTACGAAAATTTACAAGAAGGTGATTCTTGTTTCCAGAATATTAGCAAAACTCTCATCTCACCGAGTTCCATTTTACAACACGAGCAACAAGCTAGTCTAAATCTATTGTTTGCAGTTTAAAAATCGTTGGCGGTATTTTCAGCGCAGAATTGAAATTCAATCCGCCGAACGCGCTCGTGCTATCACCGCGAATCTTCAGTGTGTCAGAGGTTAATAAACTGAGCGGAAGATCTCGAAACGGTTTGCGAGGCCGCAAAAAGCGTTCATCAACATAATAAACAGATTATACGTACGGTTATGGTGGCCGCAAAATGGCACCTCGTTAACCGGGGAATCATTAGCGATAGCGGTCGCATGTTCGCGCAATAACAACGGGCTCGCCGCGGCCGCGGGGGAAAAAGAAGGCCGCGTTTAATTCTTTGTAGCATCCTCGGAAACTATTATGAATACGTTGGTGGCGGGAATAGAAGCTCCGTAGTAGACAAATTGAATGGCGGACGGACACGCAACGCTCTCGGAGATGCTCTCCTCGGTGCGCGTGGGCGTCTGTAAACGTTCCGGACGGCGAAACGTGCGAACCGAGAGAGGAACACGCTGTTTAGAAATTCTCAAGAGCGAACAGTCCCAGAATAAGGCTGGCTGCGACCACGTAATGTATTCAAATTGACACCTTTTTGAAAATATCCCGTAAACAGATTTAAATTCATAGCGACCACGGCGCGGCCGAGCGCGCGTTTAGCGTTCCTTTCGCAATGTTTGCGTTCCACCGTGACTAAACACGGGTCACCTAAACGGTGGTCTGCTTGGAATCCAAAAAGAACAAACACTCTCCTTCTTAGAAAAATTAATATCCCACGAATATCGTACGCTGGACACGTCGACGAGCCGAACGACGCGAGAAGCGACGATTTTTAAACGTTTCGCTTTGGTGATCTGTAATTTTGTTTGTGGGAGCGCAAACAATTTTTCATTTTAATTAATGATATAAATTTTGTTGGAATTATTTTCAGCGTTTGCTGTACAGGGTTACTTTAAATGAAACAGATTGGATAGTTTAGAAAATTCATAAAATTCTACCAAACAATTTTAATTATTATTTTGAATTGTTATGACACGTTTCGGAAATACTAGCTCATTTTTTAAGATCAAGT
This sequence comes from Halictus quadricinctus, assembly GCA_028454245.1. Classification (NCBI taxonomy): domain Eukaryota; kingdom Metazoa; phylum Arthropoda; class Insecta; order Hymenoptera; family Halictidae; genus Halictus; species Halictus quadricinctus. The sequence continues at coordinate 17,086,200 of CM052118.1, forward strand.
TAAATTTTCTAGCTCTTCTACGGTTTGTTTTCAGCCGGATAAGTTGCAGCTGGAAATTTTGAGAGACGTTTCGAGTCCATTCTGATTTTCATAGAAATGGAAATTTGCGTAGAAATTCGGTCTCGTTTCTGGAACGATGGAGAAGACAGACAGAATGATTAATAAAACCGAGCAGTCGTTTTACGATTTACGATTTAATAATGACGAATGCACGGGGCCTGGGAGTATTATTTTCCTTCGGTCGGGGCAGGATCGATGGATCCTTGGCTGGCACACGCACGACCGATTATGGAGCCGTTGTTCACGGTAACGCAACCCCTTCTTCTCATTAGAAACTTGTAAAACTCTCAGGAACGCGGCGCGCGGTAATGCTAGAAAGGAGAGGGAGCGATAGAAAGGAAAAAGAGGCGGAAGATGTTCGTGGAGAAGCGAAAAGAACGAGCCGGAGGGAGACGAACTTGGAAACCAGTTCCTTGGGCGTTACTCGAACCGAGGAAGAACGATTTCTTTCCCACGTGGAAACGCCACGCCGCGGATAAATATACCTGTAGCTCCGGCTCCTTTTATAGCTATGCGAGATTAGTCATTGGAAATTCACGGGTGCACGTGTGCCTTCTTATTTCGTTCCGCCATTCTACATTGTGAACGCGGTTACCGTGCATCCATCGACCCTGGCAAATGCAGTTCAATTCCTGCCTCGGCAATGCTGGCCTTTACGTCAGATTCTGCTGTTCTACTCGATTTTAGAATTCGCACTTTGACTCCCGTGAAAATCAATTTCCACTACAATTTACCAACAATTTTTACTATTAAGTAAGCCAAATTTTATGAGACGTGAGAAGGTTACAAGAATCATTTATGTGATAAACTTTGTCTGAGGATTTTACCCTTTTATAACAAAAATTAGAATTCAACGAAAAATGTGACCAAACGAATGAACAGAGATACGCAGCGAATGATAATTACACAAACTTATCCTAGGACCATTGAGCCAAAATAAATGTACGAGAATACGTGTGACGGCCTATGAACAATTACTAAGTGAATTAACGTAGTGCCAAAAATAGGTTGTAAAAGCAGATCTTTCTAGCGAGACATTGTTGAACGTAGAATAGAATTTTGTATGAAGACATAAAAGAGGTCACCGTAAATGTTATTTTTCTTAATTCCCTTTAATTCCCTGGACTCGGCCTATGTGTGAAGGCACGTCTGTCGATTGAAACAAATTTCTAAGCTCGACCGTGAATCTTTCAGAGGCCGATGAAGACGTATGCTCGGTGGGACGGACGCTCCTCCAGTGGCAGCTATAACAGCGAAACGATCGAGAACGCGGATGCTCCGTTTGCAATTGTTATTCCCGGTAAGGATGCGTCGTATTATTCCACGGGCTTCTCTCCATGAACCAGAAGAGAAATAGCATGGTAATCATTACGGTTGCCCCGATAAGATTCATAGCGCAGGATATTTTCAGTCTCGTGTGAAAATTCCACGATCAGATAGTGGCACGGTTCGCGACCCCTTTGTAATTGCATACAAATTGTCGGACTATTTACGTTACTGCTCGTTTCATTCGCATTTTATTGCGTTTCTTTTTTATAGTACACGCCCGGCTAACTTTTCCTTCGGCATTGTTTAATGACTTGTTCTTCGGTTCCGTGGTAAACACCACGGTCTACACTTTTCTCACACGGTGCGACGCGACTCGACGCGGCCGGTGCTCGTAAAAAACGCGACTCGCAATCAACGGGCGAAACATAATCTGCATGCACGTTTGCTAATTTTCATCGTGGGTTTATGGGATACTTTCGGTTTAATCTCGTGATTCGGGAAACGTGTTTATTGCGAAACGTTTGTTTAAAGAGACTAGACTGCATGCGAACTTCGCTGTACTGCACCTATTAAATTTCTTTCTTTCGTGTCAGTTTGATCATTAACCGTTATCCTGAGATAGCAAACGAGCAATGAACGTTGATCATTGGAATTTTAATGGCTGTGAAAAAGATGTTTCAGAAGAACAGTTAAGGATTAAATGGTGCACCTAATACGTTCATTTACTTGCTCATTTATCTGCTCGCATATTATTCCGTCTACTTTATGTGTCTGCTTGTTTGCTGACTGTTGTCTATATCTGTTCGATAACCATTTGTCGCATTTTTTTTGACAAATTTTACTATAAAAGTTTACGTGCGAGACAAAATTTGTTCATATGCAATATCTTTTAAAAGAAAATCAACTCTAAAAATTTGTTTCACATGCATGCTATTGTACACTTCTTGTAAAAGCAGGCCTGGGCAACTTCTTCCCCGCCGTCGCTTCACAACCCCCACCAGTCTACAGGACTCCCCACCACTGATCATTTCATGTTACTCTACCGTGCTTTTATCTCTCCTAGCCCCCCTTCTCTTCTCCAAAACTCCATAGAACCATGGTGGGAGGTCTCAGGTGTGGGAAGAGGACTCGCTTGCGGCTCGCGAGCCGCCAGTTACCCAGGTCTGTTGTAAAAGCAATCTGTGTAGTGTAACTACTGCACCACGAATTTTTACAATTAATTTGCAGAGACTGGAGTCGAACAAAAGCTTGATCCTTCGGTTAAACGTTTGATTCGGACCAAAACTAAATAAAAGACTGTACATTTTCATCGGAACAATACTTTATGTCATAAAGTTTATGTACCCATGGGAAGATAAACATAAATGTGCAAGTTTTATTATTCGCATTTCATTCGAATCAACGAGAAACAAACTTGCAGCTTGTAACTTTTTCCTGCACATGCAACGAGGAGACTTTTTATTCTGCATAAAGATCCGCAGTATAATTAGAAACGTTCCGAGCAGCCGCCTGCATAGTGGCCAGGCAATTTACCGAGCGCAATTAATAATTCATTCTAAAACGATCGTCGTAAAGGAAAAAAAAAGAGCAAAACAAAAAAACAGAGCAGGAAGACGATTAGACGAAGCGACAGTAGTCGGACAAAGAATGGATCACGGCGTGTTCGTTAGCTCATCCTGTTCTTGCAGAAATGCAATTCGCCAGCTGACGATGCGCTTAAGTGCAACGAAATGATCGTGATGCAGGCCGCGCGTAGAAACGCAGTGAAGTGTGGATGGGTGGGGAGGGCTGAAAGGGGAGGGGGAAGGAGGAAACGCTATAGCAATAGAGGCAAGGGAACAACGCGTCCAGGATAGAAATAGATAGGGAATCGGTGGAAAGGTGAGAGGGAGGAGTTGGGAAAGGATAGCAGCGATCCTCTCGATTTTTTATTTCTAATTATCGCGTAATGACCCTGCACTCCAACCCCCGCACCCCACGTGTGCAGACCTTATGTTTCGACGGAGTGCACGGCCCTTAGTTATGGGTTTGCGATAATTGCCAATTTCCATCCGACCCGTCTACTCTAGTTTCTCATAGGTTCTGCACGTGTTCCGCGCGACTATGCACCCCTAAGCTCCATTCACACGGGCGCGATCCGTCTTCGAGATCCTTCTTCAGTTGTTTGTTCGATTAGAAAGTTCATTTGAAACGTTTAGGTGAACGTAATAATTTTTATACTCGAACTGCACTGACTTTTAACCGTTTTAGTGGTCACTAAAGCAAGAACGTATAACGCAAAAAATATCTAGTTCAGATATTACATTTATTACACCACGCCATACAAATTATTATACACCAACCGTAATAAAGTAAGGGACGGAGATTAATAAAACAGCGGCGTTAACATCCTGATGGTAGAACTCGATTGCAAGATGCTGAAAAAAAAATCCGTTTATCATCGAGTCAAGAGAAGCGAGCGCGCCGCTCGCAGAAGTCATTTGCCTTCAAGAGTAATTAGAGGTTCGACACGCTGCAATTCAATGATAAAATCTGCATATCTGAGTTACAATAGTAGGATACACCGGCGGCTATTTCGGTCCGTTGAATGCTGGCGATAGCGAGTGCATGTTCTCTAATTGCAAACATGATATTTGATAAATTAAGTTTATCGTGTGCAACGATATTAAATGGCGGTCAATGATCACGAGAGGAAAACTGTAGTTAGAAGTCTTAAAAATTGATAGAGTTATTAATCTGTTCCATTCTCTTGTCTCATTTTTCTCGATGAACTGCAGGTGTATTATACAGGTGTTATACCGTGCGTTAAGAATGACTATGCACGTGGAGCAGATGATCTCTTCATAGAAAATTTCCTGGGAGATCTACGATCGACGTTGATGACTTTTTCACGGGATAACACGCGGCCAAGTAATATTCTAGTTTTTGTGCCTGGCTTTTTGATGAGCAAGGGTTACAACGATTAAAATGACTTATTGTTCTCTGTCGGATGCAATCTGATGACTCGTCTCGATTGATTTTATCTCGGCGAGATGAACGCGTTGAAATTAATTAAGAGCCTGACCAGGATAGGGGAAAATGTTTCAAGCGTAGTGTGCGATAGTTGATGTATGTTGTAGAGAATTTGTGTAGACAAGGAGAATAAACGATCCAGAAAATATTATAATTTATTGTAATACTATATCTACAGGAATAAAGCTTGATAATTTTCTTCTAGACAATACAAATGATTAAACCGTAAGAAATGATTAAATTATTCATGAAAATCCCTATTATCCCTAATTATTAAACAAATTTCTTAACAAGCCTTGCATTAGTAGTCTTTCAATACTGAAATTACTTCAATTAAATGACTGGCTTCTTATTTGACAATTTCGGAAACTATAAAAATGCGTTCACAGCAAATTTTAACAAAGCATTTGTTAAAATAAAATCGAGGAAAATCTAGATAAATTCAATATCGTCTACTTTTGTGTATTGCTTGTGTAGCCTATTACTTTTAGTGTTTACTATATTTAGCGTTAAGACTACCAAAAGTTTATTCGCCTAATCGAAAGTTCGTCTACCCTCTGTTTCGAGTTTTCGTAAACTGCTTGATTTCTTTCTGTTTCAGTGTCAAATTAAATTTCCGTGAAAAGTGAAATTTATAGAATAAAACGGAAATTGTCGATTTCACAAATGTAGTGTCATCCAGTGCTTCGAAATGAGATATTTGTGGATGGAATTCGAGCGAGTGTTTGGAATAATTCTCGATGAAAACAGTGAACGAGAATATTGGAAAGTGGTGAGTGAAAACGGTTCAAAACGGAGGTGCCGACATCCGCCGTTAATTATCGATCATTATGCGTGCGGGTGGGCGGTTAATTGGGATTTATGCTCGCTATGATAACATACGAGTAACATGGTTCTACTCGGCTGGGGGCGGCGAGAGAGTTCGACTTAACGCGCCCATGGGTTTCATTTAATTGTTATTTACGCGAAACGATCACGCCATTCTCACGATCGGGCGCCGTGCGAGGGAGTAGACAAAGGGAAAAAAGAAAAGAAAAGAAGAAAAAGGAAACGGAGTAACAGAACCGTAGAAAAAGAACGCGAAGACGCAATGGTCTGATTTACTGGACTAATTCGCGACAATTATCAACTGAGAAGAAAAAGCGTCTCGGCTCACGCGAACCTGTAAATCTTTCACGGGCTGCGACATTCTACGAGAAACCTAATCTTTCATACGATTAATCGCTCCTTTCGATTTCAGTGATACATTATTCACACTCTAATATTAGAAGCGAGAATTAAACGCTATCCATATACATGGTGCTCTATAATCGATAGAAATGTGTTAAACAAGACTTAATCAACGCTATATAATTATCGTGTTATACATCCACAGTTTCGTTGCGAGCACCAAAAGTGACTATTTTGCATTACTTTATAAAAACAACAGGAACATGCTACCCACATTTTTAGCAAAATATTTTAAAAATAATATATACCCAGAGAAATAAATTTGCTAAATAATTTCCCACGTATGCGTCCTTAGAATCTAACAATTTTAAATTAAAAATATTAGATTACAAAATATTAGAAACTAAAAATATTATTTTGACGGGTCCAGTAAACCTAAAAACCTCCTGTTAAAGAGATATGTTTCAGCAAAGAGTTCCAGGATAATTGTTATTTTTTAATCCTGATGCCAGGGTGCTGGACCCTGGATTTGATCATGCGATCTCGCCAAAGCCACCAGACATTGTCAAGCCCCCGGCCGATTTTTAACGTCTACACCTTGCGCTTTTTTCCGGGCGGCCGAACGGAATGCCGGAAGTATCGATGCTCGTATTCGCCAACGTAAAAGTCACGGGGATACCGAAGAATCCAGCGGGCAATAAAATCGGAGACAAGCCGTGAATTCGTGACACGACGCTCATAAAGGGATTTATGCGCGCGTTCGAGAGTAACGGTCGCCGAGATCGACGGTTACGACGAGGATGAACATGCTGACGGAGAATAGTCCTAGTAAAACGGGCGTCGCGCGTAAACTATGTTTCACGAGTTCCGTACAGGATGATTCTTGAACGATGATAATCGCGGGCTGGCCACCATAATCACCGGGAATTCAGTATTCGTAAAATATGATCGTGGACATTGGAGTACCCGGGCCTCCAAACCATTTCAATGCGTTTTACAACGTTACCAGGAATAAACAACATTGTAGCGCGTGGGCGAGATGCTTACCACATTGCCAGTTAAACAGTCTTATAAAACATACATTTTCATAATCGAGATACTCGTACAACTAGAAGAGTAATATGTAACTTCTTAAAAAAAGAAGTATTATTTGAAAAGAAATTATCGCCTGTCTGAGAAGTTTCTGAAGTCGGTAGCTGTAATCAAAAGCAAAGAATATTTGTTGGTTTGCTTATCTGTGAAAACCCTACTTGAAGAATAAGGCTACAGTAAGTGCTGTGACATAGATCGTGTAGGGCTACTATTTCCTTGTGTTTCTCGAACGTAGAAAAGGACGGCGCGTGTAAACATCGGAGTAACAATTACAAATTAAATAATGACCATTGGGTGTAACTATCAACCTAACGTTGTTATATTCTTCGATGGTTGTCGTCTAGCAAGAACTCAAGGTTATTGAACGTCATAGATAATTATAGGTTTCATACAACACAGTAAGATCGTTAGAGGTTTCCTACTTGGTTAGCAATTACTAGGTTCGAGAAGATCGATGGATCGGCGGCGTAAATGCACAGCTTTTGTTCGATATTTCTGTGGGATCAGTGTCCGCGTGTCCCGGCAAAGAGTGAAACAGCGTTTCCCAGTGTAAATCTCATCGCCTTCCGGACAAACAGCGTGCGAGACGTGGCTCTGAGAGATCGCAGCGAGATGGGACACTGAAAAGGTCGCGGGGAAAGGGACGACGGGACCAAGTAGTCGCCGAGGAGGCAGAGGAGAGAATCAATCGAGCCGATTGAAGATTGATTAGGCGGTTGCAGCGTCGTCCGAGATTTAGCATGCAATGCAATTTCTTTGCCGTCTGCCCTTTGTGCTCGGGGATCTTTGGCTTCCGGATGCTTCTGCATCAGCCTCGCTCCTATCCTCTCTCGATACTGGATCTCCGGTCGGCACAGAGAAAACGTCGGTTTCAATGCTGGCTTAGAAAATAGTCGACGGATAGCCGGGACAAACGGACAAAAGCAGGAAAAAGCCATCCTGCGGTCTCTCATTTTGTATTCGATGCATTTTAAGCATTCTGGATTAAGCATTCTAACGCTAAACCCAACATTTCTCTCTATATGTCGCCGAGGCCTGGAGGATAAACGTCGCGGAACTATCCCCACTACAGCCGGGGTATACCCCGCGAAGGACCACGAAGCTCGAGAGGCCTCGGTGAACATAACACGGATCGGGTATGTCTCCTGGACGATCTAAGTCGCTGGCAAGACCCGTGTTGTTGACAAATATCGAGTAACTTACAAGACACTAAGACCGGACATTAAACGTATGTAACTGTTACGTGTGTGCCGATTTATAGTAACGACTGGATTGAATTTGTTAGATAGCCCACGATTTTTATTATAATGTGTGCTTGCATAAACAAGGGAAAATGCTGACTTGTGTTCTCTAAGGGAACAAGGCGATCCGAAGATTGTAGAGCATAATTCCGGCTCGTGGACGATTTGACGGGAAATGGCTCGTCCCCGTTCCCGATTGACACCGAGCAAACATCGAACGCCAATAAAACTCGTTGAACGCGGCACAATCCAATTACGGATTTCAATTTTCTCTGTCAGGCGAAACTCATTTTAATCCCGTTACCCGGCCGTTTGATTTACGAGCGGCCGATGTAAATCACCCCCGGTTCTCGAGTGTCTAATAAAACGTAGAAAATCATGCAAACTCACCGCGCTGACTTTTCGCCCTCGTAACCCTGTAGGCTCCGATGTTCCTCTAAATAGCCGAACAGATTTTCCAGCTCGGATAGCTGCTCGTTTCTTGCCGCTGTTGCTTCCTTCAGCACCTGCGGACAACCGGCCGTGATCAATTAGAACACGTGCACACTTAACAGTATTATACATCATTCAATATCGTTAAATTGTCAGAGCTGGGTAAACATTTTCCACTGGCAGGCTTAGAAGAGAAATTCGCGAATATTTTCTCGCGTTCTCAGTTTCTTAATTTGAATACATTCGAGAAACGTTCGGAAGGCTGAGTCAAAGGGCAGACTGCACGGCCGCGATAATTTTTCACAGTTGAAGTCTCTCTTTCCCCCCGGCCGGAAATCGAAAGGAACGGATAAGTGGTTGTTACGGGCGGAAACAAATCTGACACGGAACGATTCCGAAATGGCGCGCGATGTCGTTCGTAAATGGGGTCTGAATTTCTGGAATAAAAAGGGTGATTTCCATCGCAAGCTTGCGCGAACAATGCAGTGTTTTCGCGGCTGCGAATCGCTTTCTTGCGCGTCGAACGGTGAACACGTCGTTGAGCACCGTCTTTCCCTGATTTTCACGGAAATTGAACGGCGAAAGCGAATTCTCATTTGAGGTCAAGAAATACCTTGTACTACTATATTTACATGGTAGTCGAATTATTGAGATCACGGTACGAAAAACTCATTTTATCGGCAAACATCGATACCTTATACAAAAATAATAAGAATTCTAGACTTCGTTTAAAAATTGATTATTTTAATAGTTAATCTATGAGAACAGTTTTAGCAACTGTATTTGTACCGAAAGAAATGCACATGTTCGCTTTTATTCGCACTTTCCCGTCGCGCATCGAAGCGGAGATTGCATCGAGGCTATAAAAAGTAACAGACAGTTTCCCAGAAGAGTTCACGAAACCTTGTAACACATTTCGCACATATTACATGTGTCGTGTGCAAAAATGGCGTCTATGATACGCGGCGTGATTTACATAATTGTAATACCTTCGCGTTGTATCGCATCACGACAATGGCGCACGGAATCGTTCCTCCGGTGGTCTTCTGGAAGCCGTAGAAAGAAACGCGGAAAAAGACGGGATGAGAAATCACGTGCTAACCCGTGGAAGCCCTTGAAACATTTAAAAAATATTTACAGACATCGGCGACGTCTCCGCGAGGAAAAACACAGGCGGAATCGATTTCGAAGGAAAACATGTGCGAGGCATGCAAATCGTTGATTTTCTATCACCTTGAACACGGAAAAATCAGCAAACAGAAAATCGACGCGACAAAACTAACATATTGTTCAGCAAATGTTACTTGACAAACGTGTCAGAATTGAAAGCAGTTCCATTACAAAATACCAAAACTCGGGACACTCAAATTCTGTTGTCCCAGGACAGAATTCTCGATATATGTCACGGTTCTTGTCAGCGTCTTGTATCGTCCAGGAGACATACTCGAGCCGTGTTATGTTTACACTCCGCGGCGTCCGAGGCCTCTCCCAGTAGTGGGGATAATTCCGCGACGTTTATCATCCAGGCCTCGGCGACATATATCGAGAAATCACTGTAACTCGTGAATAGTGGCACGAACTTCAGCAACTGTTTGGAGTTTGCCAGGTCCGCCAGGAGGAACGTTTGCCTATTTTTGTCCCATAGCGGAGCGTATCGATGCACAGGTTCGCAGGCGATGTAAAAGAGATAGAAAGCGGGGAGGGGGTTGGATGGTTAGAGACAAAGGGACGAAGGGTAGCGACGAGACACAAGAAGAAAAAAATATCGAAGGCAAGCGTCCCTCGAAAATAAAATCGGTTTTCCGATAACTGGTTATTTGCTCGCACAAGTGGCTCGCTGACTGGGCGAGCACATCGAAAGCGGTTTTCGCGTGTAATATTATCGAGTTATCGATAGGAGAAGAGGGCATTGATCGGCTACCGAAGGGACAGAGGGAGAGAGGATGCGAGCAGCAGACACGGAGAGAGAGAAGGGAGAAGAGGGAACAGGAGATGGAGGAGGAGGAGGAGGAGGAGGTGGAGAGAGTAGGTGGATGCGGAGGATAGGCTGGCTGGAGAGGACTAGGCGAACGTGCATTGCACGAGCACAATATATCCGCGTGATTACAATATGTCGGTCCTCCAGAGACCAATATCAACGTGAAGTCGGCTCAGCCAATGCTAATAATCCCTATTGTTGGTGTCTCCTCTCGACTGCCTCCCGCGATCAGATACATCTTGTTTCGAAAATTCGAATTGCCTCGTCGCCAGCCCTGCTGTCTTCCACCCTTCCCCCCGCCCCCGTTAAGAACTAGTCTCGTTTTCCAACGTTTGCTCACTTTTTATTACCATTTGCTCTGCGCTGGAATTTTTAAGCCAGCTACTTTGACCAATTAAAAATTATAACACTCGAATATTTGCTGTAATCTTTGGTGGAAATATTATTCTATTTTATGTCCAGATTCAGTCGAATTCTTATGTAATTTATTTACAAATATTTTTGAACTCTTTTTGCTGAGGCCAAAATGAAATGAAAGTTCTCTTGAAATTTTTAAAAAATCGGATCTACAGTAGGAACGCGTGTCCCATGGTGTTTTCTGGAAATGGTGGTTGAGCATCGAGGCAGGCCAACGTCGACGTGGGAGAACTGGCGCCGAAGAATGCGTAATTGTTTTGAAAGAGATCGAGCTTCGTTGTGTTTCGTGTAGGACGTGTGAAAGGCGACGTAGCCTGCTGACGCCATGTTAAACATCGAGGACAACTTTGATTTCCTTCATCGATTGTCACTGCCTGCCATAATCTCTTTTTCTTTCACGCCCGATCCCTGAAGCAACGAGAAAATTCCGGGGAAAACTGGAGGAAAGTCGGTCATCGAACCCGTCGTAATTAGCATAATTCTTTAACACCTTTTTCAGTGGCAGGCTTAAGCGTATCACCTTGGCTGATAAAGCACAATGTTTATGACTTACGTCGGAAAAACCGTGCGCGTGCATTTCAAGTGAATTCAGCGTTCAGCATTGCATTATTAATAATGCATAATTTCAACCCCAACGGCGTACTCGGTTAATAGTAATTTTTAATGATCGCATGAGAATACACTGGGCGAAAGAACCGCGGCGTTATTATGACGTATACAGGAACGATGCTAATCAATGCTAATGCATGGTGATTAGCCGTATATGTGTCTTCGAAACTTCACAGGATTCGCGTGGAATTGAATTGAGAAGTTAATGATCGAGCTAAAACAATTTCTACGCAGGCCCATTGTATTAAAATACGAACACGTGCATATTAATTCTTTTCCGACTATTCAATTGTCATTCGGGAACACAACTGATTTATGCTCTCCCGAACAATCGCACACCTACTCTCCGTTTGTTGCACAACGAAGATAATATTCGCATAGGCAGAATGTTTTCGGATTCATCGGAACAAGTAAAACAATTTCGCAATTAAACAGCACTAACGTGGCACGATTAGGATTAAATTACTTCGTTTATTACAATTCCGAGATGATTAAGTTACATTGTAATTCCTGTTTCAGATCTCTCGTCCAATTAAATTACGATTCCATTTTTTAATTATAGAAATATAATCATTTCAAAATGTAATGTGAGATGTGAAGATTTCAAACAAAGAAAAAAGGATTGCTATAGTTAGATTATGGATCTTTATGCAACATGAGCACTTCCTGCCTCGATTGCAAATTTACAAATTATCTCTTAATATTTTGAGTTGATTGAAAATATTATAGTAGCATTTTTAAATTCTTACAATTAGTTAATACACAGCATGTGGTAAACTAATCCTTCTAAAATCGTAGAAAAATTCAAGTCTTTGGTAGAGACTTTTTCGGCTGACTGTAGCAAGTAACTGGACCACACCGCGACAAATAAACGCGAATCCGTTAAGACACTTAGCTGAATGGAAAGATGATTATCCGATCGGTCGTTCGAAATGGTTGTCAAAACGAACCGGGGTGAAATTGTTGGAATGGCATGTTTACTCTTACTAAGCGAATGGTCATTTTCGCAATACCCATGTGGGAAGGAATTACTAAGTATACATTACAGTCCGGTGCTCAACGAAAACAGCGATTTCACTAAATCTCGCGGTAAATATTGTTGAGTTAGCGGTAATTGGTGACCCGGGGAACCGTAATACCAGTGTTTACACCCGTCATGAAATAATTGTTGCGTCCCGGCGATCCCGTAATTTCCCGGTACGCAATTTCGCGAACGTGTAATTCAAGAAGCGAGAATACCAATTGTCTACTCGCAAAAATAGATTTCTGGAACCTGTTAACAGACTCTAACTTTCGGGGACCATTTGAGAACCCATTAAATCGTCTTTCAGTTTCTATTGCTTTTCGTTGATAATATTAAATTCCCTCGATTATTGTTCTCATTTAAATCATTGGAAAAAATATCAGTCTTTGTTACGAGCATGGAACATTTTATTGAATGCACAAATTAGGGAGGATTCGGATCAAAGAAAACTGTTCATACTTTATCAAAGGCTAATACGAATGAAATGAAGGGCCACAATATTGTATTAAATACTTTTTTAGTTTCATTGTGAAATATAATTCGAGGTTTATTCGTGCAGAAACTTTTATGCACAAATTCGAGAACAGTGGCGTCAAAGAGAAAAGTGTATATTTTATTAAAGGATTTTAGTAAAATATTCTGCGACTCGATATTCATGCACGTAATAATTTTTGTGACGAAAGAATGAAAGAAATTAAATGTGAAAGGAACGTGTGTACCTACACTTGATAAGAAATATTAAATAAAATAAGATGCCATGCTATGCACTGACGGAAGATTTCACGGCTACAATATTGCATCAAATGCATTATACTCTCGCCATAAATTATTCTGTAATTCAATGTTTATGCACGTTCGAACTTTTATGACGTAGAAATAGAAAATCAAAGAACAGTTTGTACCTAATGCCACGATCCACGCAGGTAGAAGTCACACAGCTGTGATATAATACTAAATGCGTTATACTACCGTCATAAATGTTCTATCGTTCGATGTTTATGCACATACCAATTTTTATGACGAAAAAACACGAAATTAAACAGGAGTACCGCAAACACACAAAACTTTCAAGTTATCTCTTATTAGAGACTTTAAACGAAATAAAATACCATGCTCTACACAAATGAAAGTCACACGGCTATAATAGCATGCTAAACGCGCCATACTCTCGTCATAAAATATCCTGAAATTGGATGTTTATTCACGTAACAATTTTCATGGCGACAAAATGTGAAACCGGACAACAGTGTGCCCCTAATCTCATCGAACACGTTAAACGAAATAAAATGCAACGTTGCATACCGATAGAAGCCCCCACAGCAACAATATTGTATCGAATGCGCTATAATCTCGTCATAAAATCCCGTAATTCGATGTTTACGCGCGTATCGAATTTTATAACGAAAAAGACAAAAACCAAACGGAACTACTGCAATCAACCGAAACAAAAGTTTCTGGCTTCGAGGCTTCGAATAAACTAAAATACCATAAAACTATACTAACTGCACTATATTCTCGTCATCAAATATCCTGTAATTTGATGTTTATTCACGTGTCAATTTTCACAACGAAAAAATGCAGAACCAAAGAGCCTAACCTCGCGGGACACTCAAACCTAATCTCGTTGAACACTTTAAGTGAAATAAAATGCCATACTGCGCACCGATGGAAATCTTCGCGGCAACGATATCAAATGCACCTGGTAATAAACTTTCCCGTGATTCGATGTTTATTCGTACAATTTTTATAACGGAGGGGGTTCGTAATAATTGAAGAAATAGAACGAAACGGCGCCGAGAGAAAAATCGTCAGAAACACGGTGTTTGATAGAATGTTAGGCGCATATAAAGATCGGCTTGCAGCCGCCGCGCCGATACCGAAAGGTTCAGCTAATTATCTATTCGAGCAGTGAATCGGTAACAGGTTTGGTGTTCTATTTCTCACGTCCTAGGTCTCCTTTCTCTGGTAGCTAGACAAACCGCGAGCGCGTTCTATTAACGCGGTGTCAGTTACATGGAAAACTACTTCCAGTCAATAAATAGCGGTCGGCGAGTGCCGATGCAGGTAAACGCATTTCCCTTTGCCGTTTCCCACGTATTTCCACGGGTTTCCTTCACCCGGGGTTCGCACACACGGCCCGTGGCTGTAGGATGGAATTCCAGTGGCCGACGGGAGTACCGTTCCACACTTTATCCCACTCGCGATCGGCCTACACACGCCTAGAATGCGCTGAAATAATATGATTATGCTAATGGGGCAGGACACCGAGAGAGTGAAAGAGAGAGAGAAGTTAGACAGAGTAATTGAGAGAGAGAGAGGGAGAGAGAGAGGGTGAAAGGGGGACAGAGGGAAAAAGATTCTATTGAATTATTCTCGGGAGTAGCGACGCGATCGGCAATAATTATCGGGTACACACCATTCATCTTGATCGGCTTCGCGAGACGTCGCGTAATTCTTATTGTTACTAGCCAGCATCGACACCTTAGCCGTATGTCTTATTCCTCCTTTGTGTCCGTGGCGGCCACGACAAAAGAATGTAATTTACGAGACGATTTGTAATATACCGTTTGCTACAACTGTTCGCGGCTGAACAACTATCCCGCGAGAGGGACTACATGCAACGGGATAAAGCTGTAAACCTGGAGCGGCACTAATGCGAAAAATTCAGGCCGGACGGCCTTCAGGCACTCCCTCTTTACTGCCCTGGGAACAATTAATGCTTGAACTGCCCGACGTGTCAAAATAAGTCATTCCTGATGGATGCTTTGAGAGTTACTGCCTATAGAGAGAGTCTCCTTTAGCACGGTCGTTGCTACTGCCACGGATAAGTGACGTCCGCAAGCTCGCAGCTTGCGCACTTAATACTGCTGCACCAGAAGGAAACTTCACAATCTCCTTTTATGATATTATAATACCAAACAAAATTATTAGTTTACGTCACTGGGGTTGACTCGTTTGGTTACGACTCAAGCTGCCATTGCTGTTAGAGGATCTACTGAAAATCTAGATATTTCAAAATAGCAATTTTAAAATCCGCTGGGGTTAATTAAACTCCATTTGATTTCCGCATATTTTATTTAATATTTAATATAGGAAGTACGGTACAGATTTCTCTATATATGTCGTCAAGGCCTGGATGATAAACGTCGCGGAATTATCCCCACTACCGCAGGGTATACACCGTGAGGGGCCACGAAGCGTGTAAGCTTAACACGGCTCGAGCATATCTCCTGGACGATAAACGACGCTGGCAAGATCCGCGTTGTTGTCATATATTATCGAGAATCCACGTTGCATTTCGAGAAATATTTCGACAAGGTAGGTGAGCAGCGAGCTTCGTTTGTTCAAAATTGAAATTAGTAATTCTATTGTAAAGAACGTCCGAATATTAATAAGAGCCTACTAACCAATGTTAGCCCTTTGCAAACGGTAATTTGCAAGTGGGTCCAATATTTCCTGGTGAAACGTGTATAGAAAAGTTAAGTATGAAATTTAAATGCAGAGAATAGTATCACATCTGTTGACAATTTTTGAGATTGCTCGACATTTTTTGGGTGTAACAGTTTACTTGAAAATTGCTGAAGAACGGTAAACATTGATTGTCAGCAGACCACGCGTCCGCAAAGGGCTAGTTGGTTGGATCTACGAGAAGACATTGAAGCGGAGTATAGTTCGCATAACCAGATCGCAGAGACGTGTCGACCGAGCGAAGACAGAGAAAGTCGTGGTTAGACAAGGGGCCTGAAAACGGCGGATAAAGGTTAACCGGGCCGAGAACGGGGGCATAGTAAAATGGAGAAAGGATCGTTACAGCTCATTAGCCTTATCGTCTGTTGATCGTTTAACCTCACACCTTTCCGGCAACGGGAACATCTATCCGAGAATATTGGAATTTTAATAGAGCACCGTGCCGTCGAGGTATAACCCAGGCCCTCTTTATGGGGATCGGGGCCCTAATTGTACGATCGAGGCATGTCTCGATCAACAATTGGGCCGCCTCCGCGGTCACGGGGACGATCCCCTAACGAAAAAGTTTCTTCGGTATAATAAACACGGGCCCCGCGTGACGTAAGACAATAAATTCTGCAAACGAGCCCGTGAAAGGTCGCCACATGACGGAACGATCGTCGCTATTCCCGAGGTTGATTTATGTGCCTACGAGCGATCGTGAAGATCGTTGCGGCTGATTCGAGAGACAAGTAAAATAAATGTCAAGCCTGGGCACCGGGATCCGTGGAAATCTGCCGACGACACCGTTGAGCTTTCTCTTCTATTTTTCCCCGTCCTTTGTTTCTTTTTCTTGTTTCTTCCATTTACACGATATTTTACGCGTTCGCGGTACACGATAATTCCCCTCCCCACCCCCATTAAAAATGTCCGTAACCGATGCTAACACCACGCTATCAGTAATTAACTACGGATCTTTGCGCGATCTAAAAGTTTGCTGTGTCAATTACAAGAACTAAATAAAAACTTCTTGCTTCGGTTTATCGGTTTAGCGAGTTGGAAACAATAGACCAGTGACGGGCACGGTAGGGGCCCCTCGAACGCCTGCTTCCCCCACCAATCTCTCTTTCGTCGCGTTCGCTGGTGTCTCGAGTTTTCGTGGAAGGGGACAATGGGCGCTATGGTGGGCACTGTATTGTCTCAATTAAATTGCGATAACTTTAAGACAAAGAATCGTACGGTAATCATTCTCGACTGGTTTTAAAGCCTAAAGCCTCTACTTTCAGAGTCCTCAGTTCATTTTGTCAAAGGCGGTCCTGTATCGTGTGGTATAATGGAAAAGGTACCACCCTTTCCGAAAATTTGTTCGTGGCAGCAGACTATTGAAAGTTCAATAAAACGGCGTCGAAAAATTGTACGTCAATTTTATAGAGGTAAAGAGGTTCCTCAAAAAATTGTTTACGGCTGAGTCGTTTGAATTTAATAAATTTTTGAAAGGAAGAAATACTCTTTAATCATCCCATACGATGCGGACACGCAGATTATAGTATAAAATGAGTCGAGAATGATTGTTGTACGACTTTTGGTCACGAAGTTGTACCAGTTTAAATGTCAGCAATTCTTCGACGGGAATTTAGTGCTTCTTTTATTTTGCACGCTAGCGTAGTTGTACAAAGATCATGTAAAAGGATAATGCTTAACCCAATTTTGCTTCGTACTTGAAATTACCAAATTCTATTTATAAATCTACCGTCAGGCAAAACGATTTCGTAACGCAAACAAAAAGAAAATAAAGCCATTGCAGAATTTATAAACTGAAAATGTGTGAATTTTCACCCTTAGGAACGTGCGAGGATTTCATTTACACATTTTTGCCGTGAATGCAAAAGGAAGTTTATTAATTAGCAAACCACTTTGAATCTCTGATAGAGCAGTTCACCATTGAATAAACACTGTGAGACCGTTTTCTCGTATCGACAGGCTCTCAGTCGATATTTTATATTTTATAGATCTGGATTGAGACATTAACTGCCCAAGTTTTATTATCGTTAGTCGATGGAATGCGTATTATAATAAGCGAGTAATGAGGAAATATTGCGCAACTCCTTGTCACCGATTATCCCCGAAACCCTCTGATACGATCGCTTGATATCATAACTCTGTTGAATAACACAGTTTTTGCTCCGACTTGCTATCTGGTTAATTGACGTTCATTCGCTCCGAACTTTTTAGACAATTTGATACATCAATTACCAATGATCATTCAAGCGTCACTGGCAGCACAGGGAACGGTCACCGTGAATGTCGGCTTGTCAATTAATCCCTCGAATATCTCGACGGAAATTCCGAGTTCTTTTTCAAAGTTTCTTCTGAAAATTGCCAGGCTGCGCAGACACCTTTTTCCCAAGTTAACTCTTAGCTCCAATGTTGCACAGTAAAAATAAGTCAGTCAGTTTTAAAAAATTCTAGGAAACGAAATTGAAGGAATTGTTATATTGTTATGTTGTAACGACTATAAGCTAGCATGAAAGAAACTTTTTAAATAAACTTAAGCGAATTGGTTTGCTTTGGAACTTTTATTGTACAGATTTTGAAATACGTGCTCGATGGGGACACTTTTTAAAAAAGTTCGTAGGAGTGACACGAAATCGAGAATAGCAATGAAGTTTGGTGAGAACAAATTAATGGCGTCCGCGCGATTTGTACGTCGAAACGATCCATATTTATGCGTTCCGATGATGCAACCCCGTATACAATCGGATGCCTGTTGACACACCTGGTCGGAGGCGAATTTAGCATAATTCATGGCGGGACTCCTTTCAGCTCGGCTCGGCTCGCGCCGTCTTCGTTGAAAGGATCCAACCTACCGCGATTAGAATTCGCAGACGGGCGTGATGCGGCCGCGACACGTGACGTATTTTTCACGTGTTTCTGTTT
>CM052118.1:17104987-17224385 GCA_028454245.1 Halictus quadricinctus
CCTCGACTTTTTCTACAACTGCAATTAAATTTGAGATATTGTAGCAATATTTGAAACTATCCCTTCAGTTGTAAATAATCACATTTTTAACCCTGTCACAATGTTTGATTACATCCAAGAAAAATATGGATGTTTTATCCTTTCCTCGACTATTTTTACAATTGAAATTAAATTTCAGATATCGCAGCACTCGGAATCGTTGAGACAACTGTTCAAATTTAGTCTCCCACCCTATAGATAGAAAGTCGCCTCGATCCCGCAGCTTCGGGTCGCGCCCTAATGAATTTATAAAGTGTCGCTGTTGCAATCGTCGGATTTTATGATGTATTAACTGTAAGCGACGTGTACAAATCGCCGATGTTACTAACTTGTTCCCGCGTTGCGCCAACCAGGACGGAGAAGAAAAAGAAAATGATTCTATCGCTTTATCGTTATGCTTAATTCACAGCGGCACGGCCGGGAACGAAATATTCGGCACCGGGCACGCCTTTCGTGAGATTTGATTAAGTCACGCGAAGCCTCGGAATCATTAATAAAATGAATCGTTTCTCCGGATCGAGGTAATAATTTCAACGTAACTAGCTGAAGTGCACAGTTTAACGGTACCGGTGATTGCACGTGAACCCCTGAATGCAGATCTAGAGAAATCGTTGGATCTCTTCGAACGTCAGGAGATTGTTCTGGAAAAGTCGTTGCCGCGACCATAATTTTATTAATTTTCAAATAAAACTTACAGACCGTATAGACGAAAGTATACACTTTAAGATGTACAGAAAGATTTCTCAATGGAAAATACAGTTTCACCTAAAAATATTGTCAAAGGTCACGGTGTAGTACGCAGGTTCGCCAGATGAGGGGAGGGAGCAGGAATCGAGGGGAAACAGTTACCCTCTCTCTGCCAACCGCGTCACGTGACAGGGACGAAAGCATGGGGGAACAGCGCGGTAGAAGGGGAAATTAGAGTGGGGGAACAAGACTCCTGATCTGGCTCTTGTATACAGGGTGTTGAGAAAGACGCGCGAGCGTTTTGCTTTTATTAAAAAATGTTTTTTTTGCACGGGAGTTTCGGCGCGTTGGATCGAAGGAATTACGAAGCATGAAAAATCGACTAAAAGGCGTTATCGCACCGCTAATTAGCGGGATTCTATCGAGCGTGATGAAGCTCGTCAATGTGCAACCACGATCCGCTGTTGTTCGAGGGGCTTCGTGCAGCGTAGTCTCCATCGTGCGTTAATGTTATCGCATATCATTAACGTTACTCATGCCGATAATGCGTGCTCACTCTCGAAGGCGGGTCACCGTATTTGGCTTATTGTTTAATTAATGATTGCGCGCACCCGTGGGTACTCCGTTTCTCTCGTCTACGCGATTACGCCAAATTATAGATTATTTTGTTACTTATTTTGTTTATCAAGTTACTCCCCCTCTTTTGTTCTTTATTTTTTCTCCCACGTGTCGGCTGCCCACTCTTTCCAGTTACACAGTTGGCCATGCTTAAACGGCTCGTACATTCCGCTCATTAAATATTCTTCGCGTTGAGAACTCTAATTAAAGCTTCTCTAGCCTCCACATTTTTATAATTCGTCCTATTAAGCAGCTAGAAGGCGAAGTGAAATTTGTTTATCATTTACTTCAGGATATTTCAAGTATACAGAAAATTCTTTAGAAATCGTTTGCTTTCGCGATCAGCATTTCTACAGTTTAATGGTGGATCAATTTTATGCCGATTTGACCAATTAAATTTGCTTCCTGTGGATGGCTGTTACGTTTATCTCCTGATACTGTAATCTCGGAATTAAATAGAAATTTCTATCCGATTTCTCCGAGCCCCGCTTTCTCCATCCCCTAACAGAAAATAGATAAAGACGTCGCCGATGGCAAACATAAATCATGGAAAATTAGAAAACATAATAGAAACGGATTACAAACTTTCTCATTTCCGCACTTCAAGGAAAGATTAAACATCGCTCCTTTCATTTCTGATTTCATTTCTCTCTCGATTATGTCAACAACACGAGTCTTGCCAGCGACATATATCGTCCAGGAGACATACCCGACCCCTCCTACGTTTACACTTCTCAGGTCTCTCTAACTTCGGGACCCCTCACGGAGTATACTCCACGGTAGTGGGGATAGTACCGCGACGTTTATCATCCAGGCCTTGACGACATATATAGAGAAATCGCTGTATTTGGACCTCGGTGATCGGCAATAAAATGACTAATTTTTAACCGTGTCATATATGCGTTAATGTAAATCGAATGAAGAGGCTGGGAGCAGTAAAAATAAATAGCAAACAATTCAGAAAGAAGTTTGAAAAATTACAAACTTCCTGGAATTCTTACAGAAAGGTAGCCATAATTTTTCATGGATGCGCCGAAAGAAGACGCAGGTTTGACTTCCTTCTGCGTCCAAAAATAGAGACATCACGAAGTGAAAATCGTTTTCCCGGCTCGAGGGACCGAATCATGAATATGGAGAAGGTGGGCAGTGTTCCAGTCGATGATTCCCGCACGCCAATCGAGTAACTCATGTCGGTTGACGTTTTCCTGCATTAGGTTGATTCCGGGTGCCTCCGATGATTCTCCGAACGGGAGAAAGGGAAAAAAGGGACAGTCCAATCTCGAGGGCGATCTTAGTAGCCAGATGAAATAAGGTGGAACGCCGTGCCGTTGCGTCGGACGGACGTGGCTCGAGATTTAAGAGGCTTAGCGGTGCTTGTCGACTATGGCAGCCCTTCGAACGCATCCAGCCCGTTTTATGGGGGCCTCTTCTCTAGGGGCCGGGCCCCGAAATTGGAGAGTGCTTGCCCGTCTAGGGAGGGTTCTAGATTCCAGATACCGGAGGAATAGGGTTTCTCGCTCGGAACTAGCAGGTGGATACCGTCCGAGGCGTGTGAATGCTCTTCACGTAACGGGTGTCGAATATTACCGGACACCTGAACCCTTAGGGTGCTCCAGTCCCTACGAATTCTCGATCCTGTACCCTCAGGAACACTATCTTCACTCTTTGAACCGCCCTTCATAGGAACACTGAATTTAAAAAATTAGTGCTGCCCATGATCATTTGGAATTCGAGTCTCAGCTGTATAATAAATTTGGAATAAGTTAATCGTGGTCACCCAGCTTTCATTTATATGAAAACCGATGACAGATGCAGACCTTCATGCAAAATGAACTTGTTTCGTTTATTAATAATTTTAGCAAGTTCTGAATAATGTAACTACATTTAAAAAATTTTTTTAATTGTGTAGATATGTGTAATCACATACTCGGCCGGTCGAGCAGAATAGATTCTGAGTAGCACGTTTGCTCCAGCTAATTTTTCATTTAGCTTGCCGAACGAACCGATTTCTACGCGGAATCGTTCAGATGTGGAGGAAAGATTCGACCGATTAGGACGGGAGTTTTCAGCGGAAAAAGGAGGCAAGAGTTGTTCGAATGGACGATCAGGTCCGATAAGATTTCGAATCGTTTTCCGGTCGTTGGAGGGTTCTTCCGGTATTCTGAAATCGGCGATTGTCTGGCAAGCACCGCTGTTAACCGGACTTTTACGATCCGAACCGCTAGCTCGGATGGCTCGGAAAGGTACAGAACCAGGGTGGAAGGGAACGGTTCGAACAAGGACGGAGAGGAGAAAGACAGCGAAACGTGCGTAAGGAGACATTTCCGTGGCGTTGTTTGTATGCCGTTCGCGATAGCATACTCGTACACACGGTAACGACTCCGTCGCGTTTCCGGTACGCGTGCCGGCGCCATTTTCGTTCCACTTCGGGCTGGGACGCTCTCCGTAATCACGAAAACCTTCACACTTCGATCCCCAAAAGTTGCGTCCAACCAGAACAATAATATTCACTATTATTCACTTTCATTATTCACCATAACGTTCGTCCTATAAACGTTTTTACTGCTGGTCACATATGAATATACATATGCATACATAATATAGCACACATATACACCTGTATGCTATTCTGTGGCCAGGTTTAAAAATTCATTTTTATTCTGACAAACTAACTATTAAGCAATTCAAATGTTCGGGCACTCGTTCGTCATATATAACAATTTCTTGTATGACTACAAAATTATCAAAATTGTGTATCCTACAGACGTCCTAACAAGTTCCAAAAAATGCGATTTTGCAAAAAATGCAAAAACAATGCGATGGAAGATCGAATATGCGAAGCTTTTCGTTTCTCTTGAATCCAGCTTTGAGATCGAAAATCCAGCCGACGCGAGAGATATTTTTATTACCGTGTCGGGTTATTATAATTAGACTACGGATATTAATGGCCATACGCAGTTCTATTCCCGTTGCATCGAGAGGCGAGCACGTGAAATTCGTGTGCAGATTCGATTTTTCTGCGTCGCGTCGTACGCAGCCGGCCTTCGCGCCGTTCAATTGTGTAATAATTGCACCCCTCGGATGGAACTGCGCAACATTCCACGTTAATTGCGCGGCGTTCCTTTGGCGCAGCCCGATTGACGAATAACAAAATGGCGCATCGGTCTCGCGTCCCCGCGCTCCGGCTTTTTTTCACCGGCAAACCAGTTTACAACGATAATAATACATTCCCGATTCCCTCTAAAAAATTTTCTTACACTCTCCCAACAATTTTTACACATTTTCCGGTGAAAAATCGAATTAAACTGACTGCAGTCATTTGACTACAAGTGACTCCTACTTCGTAAATGTGTAAAAAGAATTCATAACTCACAAAGGTTACGAGTAGAAAAAAATATTTCACCTGCACTTTATAGCAGACTTAAAACCGTGCAAATTTAATTAATAAACTTATTAACCCATTTGCATCATAAGGAAATATGAAAAGAAGGCCTTTATCACCAAACTTTTCGTTTTATTATATTTAAGTGGAAAAATGACTACAAGTAAAAGAACTTCATATTTTAGCATTACAAGAAAAAATAAATTCAGCGTATATATACTCTAATAATGCAAATGGGTTAAACTGTCTTGTAACTTGAACCAGTTACGAAATATTTTCTCTGACATTTATGGAAGGACACCCTGTGTATATATAAATGTTTGCAGATGCTTCCGACAAAGTCGACAAATTCTAGAATCGTTAATAGAAAATGGGGGTATTCTAAATTGAGGGAATCGGAGGATTAATTGTCGTTCAGAATTCAGATCGGCATAAGGTGATCCGGACGAACGAAACAGGCGTTTGCAGAATCGGTAGTTGTCGATTGCTCGTTCCAGGAACGGTCTCGCTTGGTTCTCTCGTAATTCTCTGGCGTTCCTCGCCGCCACCCGTGAAAGATGAATATTTCACAGCAAATGTTCGGGCACGGAGAGCCCGTAGCCACGCTAATGCCTCGTAAAACAGCCCGAGAATTTTGTCGAGGCGAGCCGTTGGCGAGTTCCTTTCGGCCACGGACGGGATCTCTCCTCCGCCGCGGGAATTAATTTGAATTGAAATCCAAAAAGGGAAGAGATTTAATTACCGCGATCGGGGTTGTCGACCGTCGTTGAACTTTAACGGTCGCGGCTCAATATCAGTATCGACTCGCATACTTACCGGGAGACGTCCTCCAGGTATCTGGGTCCCCGGCGAAACTATTATATTTCCCTGCGCGGTTTCGGTATGTCTTCAATTATAGGAAATATTCCCCATGCGCGTATTTTACCCGTTGTATCGATGAAATTCCTTTTTTTATTGTCTACGGGCTGAGTCACCCGAGTCATGGGAGATGGGAGAAACGCTTCGGTGCAAAGCCGCTTGGCTCCGTGGCGTTCCTAGGCGATGGGCAAGGCTTTTCCTTAGGGATTCCAGGGATTCGATGATCAGAGTAGATTTTTAAACTGAGTCCTTCCATTTTGCCTACGATTTTGTTCCAAAGTGGCTTTCTATCGCCGAAACTGTAGTCTCTCCAACGTGTAAAAATCAAAAGATTGACGAAAGTTAGAAAAGTCTCTTCAAGGAAGGAAAAAATGGTAGTTTTACTGATCGAAGTACGCCGAAGCCTAACCGAGGCTGTTAAAAGCTATCGAGTTCCCTCTTCCATGGTTTTCCCTCCCCTCCCTCGCCGTACCTGTCGGTCTAGAATGCATCGCAGGAGATTATACTCGGAGGAGTCGACTTCGAGACGTTTTGACTGTCCAAGATAAGTTTCCATGGGCCAGTTTCGTTTCTGTCCGCTCGTATAGACAGGCCAGAAGGGACGCAGGGTCCCCAGTGGGTGTGGGTGTGGGTGTGCCTATGTGTGTGCGTAGAACCACGGACGAAAAAGCACGAGACCATCTCGTAGCTGTGGGGTGCAGGTCAGTTTTGTGTCGGCTGTGTTACGCTGTTGGTGGCGATGCACGCGCTTGCATCGGTCCTCGCGCTGCATTCTCAATTTTTCTTCGAGCCCGGAACTATGTCTTCACCAATTTGGTATGTAGAAAGTAACGCACAGAGAAGCACTGACGGCCGACTGGAACAAAAACCCTTAAATACACGATCTTCGGGCACAATTGATTTTTGAAAGCATATTTGCTCAGTATTTGTTACTTTAGAGTCTATTCAAGGGTTGACTGAACCAGTGGCTGTAAAAGATTCGCAAAAGTAAAATAATCTTCCTACTTTTAGTTGGAAAGTCGATCGACGTCTGTAAAGTTACGAAATCTTACTTTCCTTCAATTTTTGGATACTCGACAGGTTAAAAATTCTAAATTAATTAACCCTTGTATGTTGAACTTTTCTTTTACACTTTATTCCGGCCAATTATATTGAATTCATAATCTGATATTTTGAAGTTACCAAATTACAACATATTCATGAAGAAACAAAAGATTTTACTATATATAGGAAAGTGAAATGATTGAATTTTTCCCCAGAAGAATGTAAGGAGATTGATTTTTTAATTTAATGGATATTTTTACGGTTTACTAGACGATTTTCTGTGTAGAGTTTCGTTGAAATTCGAGTCCCGTGTCCCGGTATCATATTTCGTCAGCCCGAGATTCGCATGTTGTGTAGTGTGTATCGAAATAATTAGTATCACGATCGAACCGTAACTGGCGAACGGTTCGGCACGGGCAACATTAAAACTAGCGTTACGTGATTAGCAATGATAATGGGCGATACCAGGCTTTGCCGTTAAACATTTGAAAAGATGCACGGACAAAAACCGAAGATGGTATCGGTGGCCGCGAACGACTGTTCCCTCTAACGAATCCGAAATTTATTCACAACACCGACCGATCCTGCCGGCTAGAAAACAATTTACAAGCGTTTCGCGTGCTGGATGATACCGCGCGATAACGATCAGCCGACTGCGTTATTATTCAACGCTTTTAATGGTATTATCTTCTATAAAAGTAGCTGGGAAACGCTAATGATTAATCCGCGAGGGCCGGACGGCACGAGATGAACTGATACACCGTGTATTCTCACAGTGGATACAATTAAAGCCTCTGTTAGAGCGTGACTACACGTTCTCCTGCCTCTGATGTAATTCGCCTGGTAATCATCGCTATTATTAACCAATAACGTGTAATTAGGTGTATAGCTGTTTAGAGCCAACGATAGGAGACAAATGGACGCCCATGCTGTGCTTTATAATCTATCGTCCGTGATCGTTTCTACCGCCAACCAATCAACGCGTCGTTACTCCCACCAGTACACCACACGTCGCATAATTTTGAAAATTCTTTTTATACCAAAGATTCAAAGACTCGACGATTCAAAGCCTCGATGATTCAAAGATTCAGACTCAAAGATTCAAACAGTTAAAAATTCAAAGATTCAAAGACTCGACGATTCAAAGTTTCGAAGACTCGACGATTCAAAGACTCAATGGTTTAAAGATTCACAGATTCAAAGATTCAAAGACTCAATGATTCAAAGATTTAAAAATAAAGATTCAAAGACTCGACGATTCAAAGATTCAAAGACTCAATGATTCAAAGATTCAAAGATTCAAAGACTCGACGATTCGAAGACTCGACGATTCAAAGACTCAATGATTCAAAGATTCAACGATTCAAAGACTCAACGATTCAAAGACTCAATGGTTTAAAGATTCACAGATTCAAAGATTCAAAGACTCAATGATTCAAAGATTTAAAAATAAAGATTCAAAGACTCGACGATTCAAAGATTCAAAGACTCAACGATTCAAAGACTCAATGATTCAAAGATTCAAAGATTCAAAGACTCGACGATTCGAATACTTGACGATTCGAAGACTCGACGATTCAAAGACTCAATGATTCAAAGATTCAACGATTCAAAGTCTCAGTGGTTTAAAGACTCAATGATTCAAAGATTCAAAGACTCGACGATTCAAAGATTGAAAGACTCAACGATTCGAAGATTCATAAATGTTTATTCTTTAAATGTTCAGCTATTCAAAGGTAGGTTTATAAATTGAAGAGGTAGCAGGGTAATTCAGGAAGCTGGAATATTTTCGATATTTCGGGAATCGATATTCGGCAACTGGCAATCATTCGTTGGAATATCGACCCGGCGATTTTCGTATCTGGCACGAAACATTAGTGCTGGCGGACTACTTGCCGAAATTGCCCCATAAACGGGATCGTTAGAAGTACAATAGGCCCCAGAGCAAACTACTGGTTCTCGACTTCTCGATGGAGCCTCTCGGCACGGTGCAGGTTGCAGGCAGACCCTCGAGGGTCCAGGTATCTGGAAAACGATCTTGAACACACACACCGTGTAACCGAGCCGTGGAAAGTTAGTGGGGACCTCGTGCATCATGGGTACAGGTGCATAAGGTGGACGATGAAAAAACCACTCGAAATCCCCTAATCCCAGAGAAAGAGCAGATCTCTTTCGTAGCCACGGGAAAAAAACGTTCCAGGGGCGTGGTAGACCCTTTTAGCAGGTTGATTTTTCGAATTACGGGCTGGCTTTCAGATCCGTCCGAGGAATGGAATTTTTTTTTCCCTCGCGTTTCAGATATCCTGACTTCTTCCGTGATGCTTCTTTTTTTTTAATTCCTCCGAACACGTTCTGTATCATAGATCCTTGTGTGAACCGGAAAACTAGAACCTCCGAGATTGATCCAATATAGTCATTAATTGTTGCTCGCGGACAAGTATCGTTAATCATCATCCACTTGCGTTGCACACGCGGAAATTCTTTCGTCTTGTGCTCGCTTCGTCCGTGATTTTTAAAAAGGCTGTTCTTTACTCGATCCTGATACGACGTTCAATTAGCCTTTCCCTAACGTCGAACAAAAAGTGCGACTAGCAATTACTGTCAAGTAATTACTCGCAAGCTTGCGCATACAGGAATACATGAGGAGTGATATTGGAAGCAACGCTATCTCGTGTATCGAATAAAATACTATGTAGATAGATTTAGTAGATTAAATAGAAAATAAACAACATTTTATTCAGTCGTCGCCAGAACTACGAGACTCGTCAAAATGATGGGCTGCAAATTTGTTATTTTATAATTATTTTAATTATAAAGAGTATTTAATCACCCGTAAGTATTCACAACATTTTTGAAAATATTGAAAGGTGTTCCGATGCTTTGTTACACTATTCAAATTTTCTATTTTATTCATATGTAATACATTCCGGAATAATTCGTTCCACGAATATCATATTCACGATTTTGATCGAATATTTTCTACAAACATTTGCATTTTAAAAACGAACCTTTCACACGCAACAGCCTAATGCATTCTTGGGCTTCTTGAAAAATAATTGAAAACAGTCACTTTTAATTGTTCGCGTGAATTATGAAAGTGTTTGGCCGTCGGTGCCACTTGGAGGTGCCAGGAGGCGAGCACCATGGGCGGGAAAATCGTCGCGGCGAATTATTTATTAGCCGACACGACCGTAAACACCGGCCCGTTGTTTAACGTCCGATGTACCGGTGCGTTG
Source organism: Halictus quadricinctus (assembly GCA_028454245.1). Taxonomy (NCBI): domain Eukaryota; kingdom Metazoa; phylum Arthropoda; class Insecta; order Hymenoptera; family Halictidae; genus Halictus; species Halictus quadricinctus. The sequence continues at coordinate 17,114,852 of CM052118.1, forward strand.
GTACGGTGATGCGGCGCCGCCCACGCGGTGCACGCATGCAACGCGTGCACACGCGAGCCGCGTGGTGCAACTCCTTTAACGGGGAAATTAGTTACGAGCCCGTGAGACTCGCGTACGAACGATTCCGCTACCCCCTGATTGCGTAAACCTTCTCCCGCGGCTCTCTGTTTCGCGATTTTTTTCTCGCGGGTTTAATCGACACGGCGGATATTCTACGCGTTGTTTATGATCGTCGGGATCACAGTTTGCGGACCTTTTTGCACGCCATTGGATAATTGAATATTGTATTCGGCCGAGCTTTATGATCCCTGGGGGGGTGTCGACGGGCATAAAGCGTAGGGAGAACAATTAAGTTAACGTTCACCGCTGTCTGCACAGAGATGTGCACGGTGATAGCGTTGTTAGCGTTAAGCATTTTTGCTCTTAAACGTCCCGCTCCGAGTAATTAATCTCGGAGATAAGAATCGATTTCTCGGAAAGGTATTACCACTTTCCAGCTAAACATTCTAGCCAGCTTTGTCGTCTCGCTGAAATTATTTGCAATTTTAATAGGAGATTCGAGCATTCCAAAACTCAGAGCTTCGAGGATACGAACGTTTCAAAATTCAAACCTTCGAAGAACGTTCCGAAACTCGAGAGGTTCAAACATTCCGAAATTCATGCAGAAAAAGCTCGATAGGGTTAAAGGGGGCGAATAGAGGGGTCATGCTGCACCGTTTAAACGAAATCAATTACGAGCGGCGACAGGCCTGCCGGCGTAATCCGTTGGTTGTTACACGGCCGATGCCATGCGACGCGTCGCGTCGCCTCGACGGGGTGCCCGCGTCCAATCGGCTTCCAGGTATTGCGAAACGCCGTTGGCATCCAATCAGCCCCGGTGGATCGTACCTCTAAGCCGTTGTCATTACGTCGAATTAGTCTTCGGGGGTTTCGAAGGCCGCGGCTCGACCGTCGACTATCCATAATCCATTCGTCCAACGGCTGAATCGCATCGTCATCCTTCAATATTATCATAGCAGTCTTCCGACTCGTCCTGCCATCCAGGAAAACCTTTCGCATTGATCCCTGAATTAACTTGATTCTCCCCTAACACGTTCCTCTGTCGCATCAGTGTCCACAAGTCGCGGGAAATCGGAACAACTTATTTTCAACTTTGACTCTAACCCCTTATGCTATAATTCTATTTTATCGTAGTCAATATTTAGCCGTTGCAGAACACGTGGTTGTACGATAAAAATTAATTTTCTATTTCTCCTAGTAGACTATCAGAGAAGTTAACCCCTTGCAGTACAATTTATTTCATGATTACAATGATTAGATCGTAGTCGATATTTAGCCGTTGCAGAGCACGTGGTTGTACGATAAAAATAAATTTTCTATTTCTCCTAGTAGACTATCAGAGAAGTTAACCCCTTGCAGTACAATTTATTTCATGATTACAATGATTAGATCGTAGTCAATATTTATTGCAGAACACGTGGTTGTACGATAAAAATAAATTTCCTATTTCTCCTAGTAGATTGTCAGAGAAGTAATCATTGTAATCATGAAATAAATTGTAAGGGGTTAAGGCCCAAGACTCCAAGGCCAACATGTTTTTGAGAGAGATATGACTTAGGGCGAAGAAAGCAGAGACAACACACTGTAAAATAGGTTGATTACCCTGCGATTTTTCTTTGCAGAATTACATTTGATGAAACATACCTTTTTCGATCACTTTCTGAATAATATTATAATTAAAGTTATATCAGCGTGTGCCACATGTGGAAAAATAAATATTCAGTTGACAGGAAATTGATTTGAAACTCCTTGCATCAAGAACCAACAGAAAATTCCGGTTAAAAATCGCTGAGGTAATTCGGAACGTCTCGCGAGGATTTCTCAAAGCAGCTCACACCGCCTGTTTCCCTAACACGTTCCGCCATCAAAGTGGAATAAATTAAAACGAATAGCTGGCCAAGTCGGTCGGGAGCGCAGAAAAAGCTGAATAAAACGCGCACGCACCGCGAACAATGTACCAAGGCGATTTTCGAGCGGCCGACTTGCGGAGTTGTACAAGGAAACGACGGCGTACGCAAAGAGCGAGGAGTTCCCTGAAACACTAAATTGCTCCTAATTTCACGGTCGAAAGCGAGGCGTCTCGCAAAAAAAAAGCACTCGTTAGGTGATTACCAGCCTGTCGACGAAGAATACACACAAGAGCGATCAAGATGTAAACGGGGAAGAGCTTACTGTCAGCCAATAGTTTATCCTAGCGCCCGACCTAATTGTCTCTTTCTCTCGGAAAAAAGGAAGCGAAAAAAGAAAAGAAAAGAGCGACCGGCCGCAGAAGCGGAGCCTAAACGATTCGGTGGAAAGCCGGTGACGTGTCCCGGCATTCTTCTCACGAGTTCGCCGGCGGTCGTACTTATAAGGATCCGTCGAAATTCTGTGTCACTCGCGAGAGCGATTCTTTTGTCGGCTCGGCTCGGTTTAATCGGCGGTTGTCGCATTCTTGGTTACCGGAAACGCCGTCGCCGGAGCCCCTTTCCCTTTTTCTTCCGAGTGGTAATGGCGGGCCGTGCCGCGCGGTCCCACACGCATAATTATCGCCGACAAACCAGAAGATCCTTATCGGCAGCCAGCGTCATAATTATCACCGTGCCGGTGGTCACTTACGCGTTACACGGCCACGCACATACCTCGCATTGCTTCGCTCGAATTCCGTGGCTGACTGCCACCGACAGATGCACGTAACTCGTAAAGCTGCCCCTATAGAGAGAGCGAGAGAGAGAGAGAGAGAAAACGAAACGGAAAAAACTATAGGGGGGCCCACGGGGGAAGGGAGAAGGCATCCGATTCCCGTTACACCGGGGACCGATCGCGATCAAGAATCGACCGGGAACCGGCAAAAATCTTCGACTCGGTATTTCGGCCCGTCGATAAACACTCGCCGCGGCCCCCGTCTGACCATAATCGTTTTAATCTACTTGACGCGTTCCCGGCTCAACGCATGACTGCCTGCCTGCCCGCCTGCCGCTCAGCCTATGCGTTTCTTTTTCGCGATCTCGACGGAATTGTTACTACATTCCACCGACGAGAACGCTCGAGACCAAGGTGCATGGAAAATAGGAATGCGAGCTGATTCGGATGGGATCTAGCTAGATCCGTGGCCGAATGATTTAGCTAACTATCAACCCTTGAACGGCGGACCTTTTTTACCTACCAATTTTTTAAAACATTTTTTATGGCACTCCTCGTAGACGTATTTCCATTATTCTCATTAGAACAACTATTTATTCAATTTAATTGCCAGAAATTCAATAATTATGTTACGATTTTTCTACTCTGGGTCAAATTAGACCAATCTGTCGGAGGGTTAATCGGGGATCGAGTCATGGAACTGTTCTATAGATTTCATTTATAATACGAAATATTTCTGATAAACGTTCTCTAAGTTGCGATGAGAGAAAAAGTTTTAGTTTGAAACATAAAAATATTAATTTTCCTATTTCAAGAACAGTGACAATATATTTTCACAAATTAAAAGCTCTGAACCATCAGAGAAATATGAACGGATAGTGGTAGAATAATATTCAATAACTCTAGCGCATAAATTGATGTTCTAAGTATTATTTATTGGTAGTTGAGTAGATAATTCACAGTGCAAAGCTTGTTCGTGCGTCATTTACGGAACATAAGTCATAGAACTATTGTAATCGTTTAGCGTTAATGCTTGATTTGAGAAAACCATCGTCAGTTCGTTTTTGTTTAACTTTCTGAATTTGTAAAAATTGTACATACATGCGCCATCAGTAGTCTGATTCGCATCAAGTTAAAGTGACTGGTTGAGAATCGGGAAAAATTCCTTCTTCACCGACGGAGCGTTGAAATAGGGGTGTTTTACCAGTGAGCAATATCATCCCCTTTCAGGGAACTTCCCTCATCAACGTAAACTATTTTCTTCTTACCATGTCATGCAGTGAAACCTGAATTAGTCAAATATATTTTTTAGACTCTAAATATAAAATATTTGACAGTATCAGCCACCCCTAGAAATATTTATTCTGCAACTACACTTCAACTCTCAATCAATACTATATATAAATTTCTACAAAACTCTAACCGGGGAAATAGATTATTCAACAATTAAAACACTCAACCAAGTACGTCTAGACACAGAAAAAAAGTGGAAATTCTAAGGGGTGGGTTACCCTCGTGGCGGCAACTCCTCCAACAGATGTCGCCAACCTGCAGTCTAGTAACTTCCTCGCCCTAGTAAAATCGATGCCAGAGGGACTACAGATTCCTCCCCTACCAGCAGAAAGTATCACAGAAAACGCAAACACCTTCTAAAAAATTCAATTTCATCCACATCAATTCTCGACAAACACCCCACTCTCAATTCCCAAAAACCTCTCTGTCAAAAAAGAAAATTAAATCACCAAACGAACAAAAATTCTTTGCTACTGTTCAAATTCTCAAATTCCGATAAAATTCTGTGGCATTCCAAAATTGTCAAATACCCGGTTCTGACTGGCATTTTCATCGATATACCTCTGACTCGTCGGAAAACCTGAAGAGAAGTATGATACAGAGTGATGCAGAGTGCTCGCCGCTAGATGGCAGCATAGTGTCCGTCCGCGTCGAAGCATCGGCAGAGGGGCAGCCGGAGTCACGTCGCGGCGAGCCATGTTCCCCGGAAAAGCGGTGGAAAATCGTCCGGGGAGGCCGTGGAAAGGGGGCGGCGCTTCGGCGCGTAGAACGCTCTCGGAAGAAGTGGGAAAAAGGCAGCGTGGCTCCGCGCCTGCTCAGTTTTTTCCCCGGCGATCGTTGCCTCTCGCTTCCGCGCACGGCTAGGCGGAGTTTAAAAAATGATTTTGCGCCCGGCGAGGGGGAGGGTGGAGTCAGGAGCCCGCGAAATTCTGGAATCGTGCGTCCCTGAGCGGGGGAGGAAGACGGGATGCAACGCGGGAAGGGATGAAGGGGAAAATACGTGTGCCGTCGGTGTGCGTTCGCTAAGACTCGGGTGGGAGGCGCAGGGAAAGTGGCGAAGGGGAAACTGGCAGCTTCGGGCGAACCGATCGAGCTCGACAACAGTCAGTTCAACGCGTGGCAACCCTCTCTTGAGACACTGTCCTGTCCGAGCAATCTCTGTATCCGTTCTCGGAGATCCCCGGTGATTCCCGCGACGTCCTCCGACTGAAAGAGGACCAAGGTGTTCGCGAGGTTCACAGTGATCAGTGTTCGCGTTGGTCAGGCCGTTCGGAAGATCGTGACGATTGTATCGTGATCGGACGGCGGAGTCCGAGTTGGAAGAGCGGTTCAAAGTCCCTTGGTTCGTATAATTCTATCTGTCACGCACCCCTCGGAGTGCTCCGCGAGAGCTCGAGAAGAGTGGGTAGCTCGGTTAGGTGTCTCTGTAGCGTACGTGGAGATCACGTGGCTAAGTGGTAGGAAGCTAGTGACCGATTAACGACTCGCGAACCTCTGGACCAGGTGATCCGGCTATAGATATCTTTTGTCGTGCGCTGCGTTCGATTTGAACTGTCTTCTCGAATCTACGACGCTTCGCAAGGAAGATAAGGACACCGTATCTTCGTGCACGGCGAACTGGTGATTAGATTGCCCCGCGGCGAATTCGTCAAGCTTTTCTAGAGACCCTATCGGCCCTCCGCTCTCCTCGGAACCGATAGACGTTCGTATTCGAGGCGTAATCTATCCGCCGGGAGTGATTAATTCTCGTCGTTAGATACGAACAACCAAACGCGGCGCGAACGTTCCGCATCGGCGATACCGCGGCACGATAAGGCGACGAAGACGACCTTGCCCGTTCTCTCCCAGTCGCGTTGCTCGTGTCGTTCATCTGGCTCGCTTGTGAAAGTGCTCGGAAAAAGTCCCGGGTCGGATAAAAATCCTCTCCGCAGCTCCCGATACGACCATACTCGCAGCGTGGAGAGCGCGTGACGTGTGCTGGTGGTATTACGATCCGTTGTCCCCCACCCCCGGCGCTTGTTTCACAAACATCCCCGCCGAAACGGTCGCTCTACCCCCACCCGGGGCACCGGCGTACAGCTTGTCGAGACGAGGACAAGGCTATGGGCGAGCACGCAGGCCCGAGCGCAACGGAGCACGTGCCGCACCGGTGGGGGTGGAGGAGGAGCGATACCGACGGAGGGGAAGGTGGGAGCACGCTGCGAGGGGAACTGAACTCACCCCCGCAGTTACCACTCCCCTTCCACCAACCAGTGCGACGCGTCCTCTCCCATACAGCGGCGCCGACGACGGGATCTTTGTTGCCCGCCACGCTCGAGCGACGTCCCGCCGGAACGTTTGGACGCTGGTGCCGCCCAGCGGCGACCGCGAGAACCTCTGCGAGCCCGTGGTGGGGGTACCGAGTCGTTGGCGGGGGTAGAGAAGCCGGCTGGTAGGGGTAGAGCATAAAAGATCTGGTGGGGGCGAATGCAGAGAACGGAGCGAGTAGCAGGACGGGGGCACGCTCTGGCCTCAGGACGCGCAGAACGTCAGAGTGGGTCGAAAAAGACGGGTGTCTCCTGCTCTCTTTCTCTCCCCCTACCTCTCTCTCTCTCTCTCTCTCACTCTCTCTCTGTTTCACTAGCTAGCTAGCTAGCTGGCTAGCTCTTTCTCTCTCTCGCTCTCTCTTTTTCGCTGGCCCTCTCTCTTTCTTCGTTTCTTTCGATCGCTAGTGTTTCTCTCTCGCTCTTGCTCACTCGCGGCGAGGCAGAGAGAGAATGAGAGAGAGAGAGAAAGAGAGAGAGAGAGAAGCCGATGGCGGGGTGAGAGTCGGCTTACTACGCGGTGAAACGCTTCCACGGCGTTCAGTCGTCAGCGATCAGACCGCCGGGCAGTGTGAACCTTCCTGGGCAGTCTCTCTTCATCCAGTCCTTCTCTGCTGCTTCCCTCTTGGACACCGCGCACCGATAACCGCTTCGGAAAGCCGGAGGATCGGTTTCGCGATGGATTTATCCGAGCTTCCGGTAGTCGAGGGTCAGCCTTGCAACCGTCGGCGGCCATCGAGTATCATTCGCTTTTTCACCGGAACGTCCTCGTGAAGCATCGTTCGAACATCATCATGCTCGTCCGTCTACGGGAAAACACTTCGAACGTCTCTCTCTCTCTCTTTCTCTCGGTGTTCGAGCTTCCGAGGATTCGGCGCGATCGGCGACGACTCGGCCTCGCTGGGAACTCGAGGGTCGTTGACAGATACTAACAGATGTTCGGGAAGATCTGCGACGAACGATGGTCGTTGATCGAATCCTCGCGAGACAGTCGGATTTCATCCTCATCACCCGAAGACGAACTCTATGCAGATTATTCTCGAACGCCTCCGGCTCTCCGGATCTCGCTTATCGAATCGTACCAGTGACGTCAACTCAGTGAAGACAAGGCAAGGACGTTCGAATGATTTGTGCGATACCGTGTCGAGCCACGTGGTGCTTCCGAATCGTGTGAACCGACGACGTTTCGCTCGATCCCCGGAGAAGGCCGCTCGACGATCGGCAGTAGTCGACGACGGTGTAACCGTTTGAAGATGTAGTATACCTTCGCCAGGTATGTGGTGCCGTTTTGGAATCGTTATGCAACCGACCAGCTAAGACAACCGGTATCCTGTCGGCGAACTGAAATATATTTTTGCACTGAGTGCGGGCTAGTGTAGAAAGAGAAACGCAAACGACGCAGAGCAAAAAGTAATGTGTGATAAAAAGTGGGGAGAAACGCGACGCGAGCGACAGAGCACGACTGTCGCTGCGTCGTTGCTACATCTCGACGGCATCGACAGATCATCGGTTTTGCGAGAGTGAGGTAAGAGACATCGCTTTAATAAACTCGATCCCTGAAATTTACCTACGCATCGGTTACATCGTTCATCCCCTAACTCTGATCATTCAAAACAACCTCGAACACTCGTTTCTCTTGTCCGAGCGAACATGGTAGGTCTAGGCTGTCTTCGGGTATCGTTCCCAAGGGGCAGCGAATTCCTCGGCTCCGGGCAAACTTGTCTGGCCAAACAAGTCTCGGATTTCGCTGACACTCCCGAGCAAACAGTTTCCCAAGTGGAAACAGATCCACCTGTTAGGCAAACGGGCGGCTGACCGCAAATCTTCGTCCGAAACTGCCGGCTCGAGAAGAGTCCACCTGTAGCGCGAGAACCGTCTCTCGCGTGTCCCCGAAAAATTTGCCCGCATCGAACAAAAACCGGAGCACGTGTTCCCGTGGTTCAGGTAACGGCGCCCTCCGGCTCGGTCGCATTGTATCCTCGAAAATAGCGAGGCTCTCCTAATCCTGCGCTCGTCGGATCCACGAGTCAAGTGTTCCCATTCAGCACGGAAAACCGTCTGAGACACGTGCGACTACCTGTCCGGAAAATCCCGTCGTTCGAAAACCGATTTTCACACGACAACGAGCGATTCTTCCGCCTTTCAGTCGCAGAAGAAGCAGCTCGTGATCAAAGTTGATCCCGCGTCGAGAGAACTATCAGGACTGCTATTAATCACACGCGATCAAGCTGTTAGAGCCGGATATCTCCGGCAATGCTTCGCCAAGTCCCCGTCAGTCTCGCGTAACCGTCGTATATTTTTCTCCGCCGTCAGGCCGAAACGTCATCCTCCATAATTCATCGGCGGACGGTTTCGAAATTGCGCCGCGTTTCGAAACAACCGGCTACGATCGGCGCGAATCGTTTTCGAATGAAATTTTTCGGTGGAACGAACGGAATTCCGGAGAAACCTCGAACCGCTCGAAACGCGAATCCGCTTCGTTTCTCCGGGTAGAAACTCCGCGCGGTTAATTGACCGAGACCCGCGAAATACGTTTGCCGCGTCTTTTCCGTTCGGTTTTGGTTTCGTTGGAATTTGGTTTCACTGAAATGCACAGAATGCGAAACGTTCGAACGCGGTCTCGCACGCAATCGTCCGCAGCCTTGGACGAAAGATCTGCCGTCGGATGACCGACGGGAATTTGTCCGCGTCATTCGGAATCATTTCACGACGGTGATAAGCAGACTGATCTTTATGCGAGATACAAATTTTTCATGCGAATCAGAAGTTGGAGCGAAATAGAAATTTATTTTTTTTTTCTTAATGTGTTTGGTTGGTTGAACGGACAATAGCAGCGTTTTCAAATTTTTTAAATATTTTTACTGTCTCAAATTGCACCTAGCAATTCTTGCCATAAATAAATCCGCTGTCTGGTGATAAGTTACACGGTTAGTCGGTTCAAAACTTAACATTTTGCAGAATAATCCAGCGAATGTCTGTGTTTTGATTAAATGTGGATTTTGTTGCTTTTTGAACACGAAATTATATTGAAGTAGAAATTGTATTGTTTTCTGAGATGATGGAGAAGACATTTTGCGTTAATTTTGGTGAGATATTCTTTCATACTGATTCAGGATATATTATTTCATGATGTGCTCCAAACTGTGCATATTGTGCGTTTGTAGTGTTTTTACTTTTTCGGCACAGAATGCTGAACGAAGTTCAATGAACTTTTGGTTTATCAACAATTTTTAGTTTAATAACCTCTTGCAGTGAAAGAGTTTTAGTCTCAGAAACAGTGTTTTCATTTTAAATTGTTCTGAAGTAATGCTAGATGCTCAAAATTTCGTATTTCGTATTAATCTCTAATCTTTAGTATGCTTCTTCTGACGCCATCGTAATGCCAAATGTGGAAGCATGCTTGCATTTTAGACCAAATTCTGTAAAAACTGGAGTCTCGAGGAGTTAAAAAATTACATCATACGTTCCGAAATTCTAAATCAATTAAACTCCCAGTACCGTCTCAATTTTACTTTATTTTATTCCTTCAGAATTGGCAGGATTAGACAAAATTTGCACATGCAACCGTAGCGCAGTGGGCGAAGACAAAGTGTCTCCGTTTCGAAACATTTGAAAATTATGGCAGCTAATCAAAATATCGTGTATTAAACGTTCCCCGTGTCAAATAAGACCTATTTTCGCAAAATTAAAAATTTTCACTTATGAAAATTAAAATATAAAATACCAAATGCTGTTCTCTGATCATTCCAAGTTCCGTAAAAACTGAGACCTCGAAGAATCAAAAAAATCGAATGAAGAGCTCCGTGATCCAAAATCAACCAGCCTCTGACTGCTATCTGAATGTTCAGAGGTCTCTTCAGGATCAGAGACAATTTCCTCTCGCCACCGGGTACGGTCGTCGTAGGACATGAAGGGTTGAGTCGTCGAGCGGACGTTCCGCGGGCCCTGTTGGAAAGTCCGGGGACTTAAACACTTAATCCGGTGTCACCGTTCGTATCAGATATCGGTTGTGAATGAAATCGATGCGATCGATTGGTCGCTGGTCCCCGTGAGTAATGTGTCTTGACGAAAATAAAGGCTCTCCGGCAGCCGAAGACAATCGTGCCACGATTCCCGTACAAGCTGCGGTTCGGTAGATACCCCTGGCGGCCGAAGGGGCCTTCTCGGGGCCTTATAGGGGCCATTATCCGATCGTGGAATTCGAGATCTGGCCCTTTCAGCCGCGCGTCAAATTATCCCTGAGCACAATGCGCCCGTTGATTGATATCTTCAGTCGTTGCTGTTGTAACGTGGCTTGGTCCGCGTTCGTTCGCCTCCTTTTTCTTTCCTTCTCTTTTTCTTCTGCTCTCTCTCTCTCTCTCTCTCTCTCTCTCTCTCTTCCTCTCTCTCTCTCCGTGATGTATCTTTCTCTCCCTTTGGCTTCGGTCTGTCCTGCTCCTCGGCCGACAGCCTCCTTGTTGCTCGTTTTTCTTCTTCCTTTTGGGCCGTCCCGTGCAGCGGCCTCGTACAAAGCGAGTGCCAAATATTTCTAGTCCGTGGATCCACTCGGCCTTTCTACTTGATTTATTCTAAACCTCTGGCTTTCTTTGCCCTCCCCCTCCCCCCCTCTCTCGCGTTGTCTCTCCGAAAATCGGCTCGCTAAATCTACCGATCACCTCCAGCGACAATTTTGATCCTGAAGAAATTCTAGCTTCTAGAAGAAATACAATGGTAATTTATGTTAATACTTCCCTTCTATTTGGAAAATTTTCCCTAGCCTGGAAATGCATAAAAAGTCTCGAACTTAGGAACCCCATGGATTCAACAATCCATGCAACAAAATTTCGTGTAAAGTTACTCTCCGATTGGAGCCCCGAAGACACCCTACGAGAAATAATTCTCCTCCCAAATATCTAAATAGAATATCTCTTAGACTAGAAGTTGTTGGAGAGAACGGAGGTGCGACGAATTCAGAGAAGAAATCTAAGAACGCATTTTTGTGAGATTCCAACAAGTGTGCAGCAATAGTCCAGAGATTTTTTGAAACGTAAGACGTCTGATTCTCATTTTCGCACGAAACAGTGCGTTCATTCAGAAGTTGGTCCACTGTGAAGCGCAACGTCCGTCACTTGAAATGAGCTCGCGGCGCAGAACTTCGTATCCGAACGACACTCGGCGGCTTCCAGCGAAGTTGTTCGTCCACCAGCGAAAGAACTATGGTTCGCGGAGTTATGCCGACTGTCTACACGCGAGTCAGACTGCAAAGCAGCTCTCTCACGCTCCCGTCCGCGCGAGTGCAAAGTTATCCTCGCGTTCCGCGGACTGCCGGTCGACAGCTATTGGCATATAGGAGCTGTCGGGACTGTGTTCTCAGGTGTGCGTTCGCTAACGAGAGCCTAACCGCTCTCATCAAGTTGACACGCAGCATTAAGTCCCGCGAGCGAGAACGCAGGAACGACTGGTATTCGGTATCACCTGCAGCTGCCTCCAGAAATGTCTCGGGAACGACACCCTAATCGTCGGAAATTACGCATGGCCGAATTAGGTAATTACATCGCGCGGAGGACTATCCATTTCTATCTTAGCCGACCGTTCCATCTCGGTATAATTAACTGGAGTCGGACCGTATAATGCCAGGTTCCTCGCGGAGTGGCTACGAAATTCGTCCATTTTACGGTACCGTCCCTTTTTGCCGTTTTGTCCGTCGCCCCTCGTTCTTTTCCACCGCTCTTGTTACACGCGGCCGTACTGGAACTCTTGTGACATTTAATTAATTGTATCCCTGGTAAAAATTGAGCCCTTTGTACGTGCAGAATCGGTGGAAAATCGCTCGAAATCGTCAAATTGACGGTTAAAATTGAAAAGAAATGAGAAAATTCTATGAAATAAAATTGGATGACGGACAGAAAATCGTCGAGAGCAGTTTTCTTCTTAATTGGGAGATCAAACGTGCGCCGAAAAATATCGGAGCTCCGTTTATTCGCTAAGGGTTGAACGCCGGGGTTGGCGAGACGCGATTTTCCGCAAGAGGTATCTCGGCAGTCTTCGGCGTGCATACTCGCAGCGGTCGCGAATCGCGTTCTCGCCCGTTTCTCACGTGCATCAACGGCTTTTTCCCCCGTCGTATTTCAAACGGCCGAAGGGACGTCGAACGACCGGAAGCGAGTTTTCCGCGCCGTCGCCGCCGGCAGCGTCCTCGCTGCAGCTTCAAGTGGATTTTTCTCGCTTTTCCACTGGCTGCCGGCGTAACGAGGTTACGCCTTAAGTATTTGCTCGTCGATTCCACGATGATGGCTGCAAACGGGCCGCCGGAGGATGCCTAGCCCTCCAACCGGAGCCTCTCATCCCCTGCAGACCTCCATCGGCTCTTCGAAAAATTCGCCATCCGGAAAAAAGTTCTACGTGACTTTTCCTCCGGCGAGAGAGAAAGAAAGAGAGAGAGAGAGAGAAAGAGAGAAGGAGCTGCTCTTTTCCCTGACGCACTCGAAATACTTCTGAGACACTCGAACTGTACAGCTACCACCACGCTCGATGACAAAGTCAAATAATTCGCGTGTGTTCCGACACGATTTAGCAACTCCTACCATTTTCTTGATGTTTTGGTACGCAAGTCGGTGGGACTCGTGGAGAAACTTGCTATTCAACTCCTTGGAATCAATTAATTAACTAATGAATAAGATCGAATTTTTTAATACAGCGACAAGAGGAAAATGTTTTTGCTAGTGCCAGTACGATTGAAAGACTCCCTAGGTATTGCGACTTCAATTTTTAAAACACTTTTCCGGATAACAGTATATGATAGATCCACTTAGGTTTGCAGCAAATTTTTCGAGATCACGTCATAAAATCGATAAATGTCGATCGAAGCCCCGGGAAAAGTGATCCGTCCGTGCCTGAAGGTGTTGATAAAAAATAATTGCACTGTAGGCTTTTATTGGTCGATTTAATGACGAGAAAACAATTTCTGAGTTTAATGGGATCGTTATCGCGTTTCCAGGCCAATTAAGAAGTGATTTTTGCGTCGCGATGTGAAATAAAATGGTGTAATGCGTCAAGTTTTGTTGTTCAGTGTTTTGTCATATTTTCTTGAAGTGTTCGTAACGCGCAACATTATTAAAAGTGTCGACGTCTTCGTGAAATGGAATACGATCGAATAGGTTAGGGTCGAAGATCCGAAAGATTCGATCGTTTACAGGTGTGTGTGTGTGTGCGATCCCTTTCACCCCTTTCAAGGCAGTTCGATACCTAAAGTTTCACGAGGGCTGCCGTTTCAGGTCATGCGTGGCGTATAAATATTGTATATAAATAAGCACCGCCTAAACGCGCTTATTTATGTGAATTTTATGAAAATCCAGCGAAGGGGTGAAAGCAGGGACGGGAGCTGTAACGATCGGAAACCGTTAGGAGCTTGCCGTGTAGCTGGGAGAAGTATACAGTGGTATACTTAACCAGTTCACACCGCTTAAAAATTATTACGAGATTATTTTCAACCCTTGCTGCCGTAAGACTATTTTTATTCGCGTCCGGACAAAGTCAGTTGAGTTTTTCTCGGATTTTCTGAGCAAGGTGATCAGTACCACTTCAGTAAATAAAGATCGTTCAGATCGTTAAGGAAAAATTATTTTAAGGAATTAGGAACGATGTCCTTAATAGTGAAACAAACCTGGAGCAGAATTTTAGAACTATGGACAATTGAAATCGAGTTTGTTTTGAAGTAAATACGAATGAGGCAAAACAGTCAAAACGACTGGTCCCTAATTATCTCTTTCACAATTACTGAAATTATAAGAATATTGGAATGTTTGGATGAACTTATTTATTGAAGCCCATGTTAGAATAAAATTACAAAAAATAAAAGTCTCGTCATTATTACAAAGCAATATACATCAGATGCATTTGTTGCTCGGTGGTTCCAGTGTTAAATATAATATATACAGTTGAAATCGACTTTAGAATAAAATACAAGTATAGAAGCTAGAATTATTTTAAAACGAGCAAACATTTTCTGAATGTGGAGAGCTGAATTCGGATTTATTCTTAAGAAAATGCGAGTAAACAACGTGCGAAGGAGCAACATTTTCCGAACATACGCAACTGAGTTTTAATTTATTTTTAAGAAGATACGAATCAATGAAGAACTTTCGAATTGAGACGGACAAGGTGCGAATACGATAATGGTCACCGGGGATTTGTTTATCGAGATGGTAACAGTGGCTGGGTCCGTGAGAAACGAAAGGATGATCGTCTTATGCTAATGGCGGCGAAGGAAAAACACCCTCGGGGAATTTTCTCACGGGATCCGGTAGTCTAAGGAATATTAATAGGTCCCCGATCCATCGGTCTTCGACACGAGACCGAATTCCTCCGTGATGAAGGGTTAAGGGCGACGCTGGACCATCTGTGTACCTTCTGACGAACCTTCTCCGTATTCTATTAGCATGCCCTCCTCTCGCGCGCATTATAATATAATACACGCAGGATCCATCCCGGGTAATATTTATTCGAAAAGGGGAACAGGTAAAGGGTACCTCGAGAAAACTACCTCTACGAGCAAACACACTCACACACGGACATATACCACTCTCTCTCTCTCTCTCTCTCTCTCTCTCTCTCCGTCTCTCTGTCGGATCTTTCGCTAGATTGTTTCGTGTTTGCGCTCCTGGAATTAAACCGAGAAGAACGCGTGTTCTTGTATTCATGAGACTCTAATCGGGAACTTTATTGCCGCTCGAACTCCGTTCGTGACTTTCGCGTATTACCGAAATCTTGTATTTCATTCGTCATGCCGACTCCTTTCACGGTACTCGTATGGTCTTATCATCGTAGATTTATGTATTAATAAAGTTGTACCGGGGATTTATGGCACTGCTGTTGCGCGAGGAAAGACGCTTTTATATCATTATGTATATTAGAATTCATAAAAGTATCGCTGATTATTCGGGAGATCTGTTGTCTTTCACGTGAGAAGAGCATCTCGTTAGACATTTTATGTTACCCGGTGTACAAATTGTTCTTCGCCCTTTGTTCGGTAAAATGGTCCCACGACAAATTAGTATCCTCCTGCTGACACGAGAACGTCAATTTAAACAAGCATCCGTGGTTTAGTAACGGCAATAAAATTATATGAATGCTATAAAATGAAACGGAAAGCTACGTTAGATCTGCCTCTGACAAAACAGGTAAATTATAAAATGAAATTGTTAGCTGTCAACGTTTTACATTCTGGAATAAATTTGTAACATTTAGCTCGTCTTCCTGGCAAAATCTGTGTCTAATTTTACATTACTTTATAAAAATGAATGTATCTATCAAAATAAACCCTCGTGGATGCATCTTTACAATCTCAGTGTTCTCAAATTAGAAATAACAGGATCCGTCGTTTTGACCGGTAAATCTAGCGTTAATAATGAAAATGAAGTCCTCCAAATGCGACGGAACGAAATAAAAGATCGAATTAGCCACAGCAGACACGAATTATTCTTTCGTTTGTTTTACAATAGATTAACGCGTCAGTGATAACATAAAATCCTCCAAAAGAAAATGAAATAAAAGGTAGGATCAGCCGGAAAAATTGTTGTTTGTTCTGCGAGAAATGAAAATAGAAATAAAATGAATGAAAATAAAGAGAAATTCTGTGGACGTTGTAACAAGAGGATAAAATTTGGAAGAAAGCGAGCTTGTTTCTGGTCAAAATGGGCCCGCAGGGCGATCGAAATTTCGTTAAAGGGGTCCGTGGCCGTTGCCCGGGCATCATCTTGCGCGTCTTGATGCGATTATAATGAACGCTCGGTTTACCGATAACCTAACTCCGGAGGAAGAGTAGGAGGAGGAGGAGGAGGAGGAGGAGGAAGAAGAAGAAGAAGCTGAAACCGGCCGTGGAACGAAAAAAGAGAATAGGGAAACAAAAAAAGGAGGAATGGAAAAATGCGCGGAGTCGGGCAATAATATGAGAGGGCGGGGCAGGTCGGAATACGTAATGCGCTAACAGTGAGCCAGGAGAGCGCGTCTTGAACGGAGCATGAAATTGGATTTTCGGGGCCGGGGATCGATTCGCAACAAAAACGATGTT
Source organism: Halictus quadricinctus (assembly GCA_028454245.1). Classification (NCBI taxonomy): domain Eukaryota; kingdom Metazoa; phylum Arthropoda; class Insecta; order Hymenoptera; family Halictidae; genus Halictus; species Halictus quadricinctus. The sequence goes on from CM052118.1 coordinate 17,131,178, forward strand.
GTTGCTTGGCCCGACGTTTTGCGATCTACCAGAGATAGAATTATATCGTGCTTCCGCGAACACGTCTTACATCGTTGTTAATTTGAATTCACTTCGGCGCGGCGCGGCGCGGCGCGGTGCGCGGGTATCGCACGCATTGCGCCATGAACAAGAAAATTGCCGGCCAAGGATCTCCTTTCTCGTTGCGTCGGGCCTGACACGCTAGACGGGCGACGCAACATGGAATTTCGTGCCTGCCATTATCTTCCGCAATTCGCGGCAATTATTGCTCCGTTCATTTCGAGGATCCACTCGTGGACCCGGGATTTTTATGCAAATCACTCTCCCTCCAAGTCGCCGGAACGGGCCCCCGAAAACTGGCGACAGTCTATCAGCAAACTGGCTAGAACAACGAATTGTTCTTCAAGAAACAAATTTCCTAAAAATTGGAGAAGAATCATAATTCCTCTCGGAATGTCATCGATGAATGCATCTATCCTTTGCCATTTCTACTTGTGCTAGAAAAACACATTTTCTTAGGGCAAATATATTTCAGAAGTGTTAAACAGAAACATTACCAAACGTGATTGCTTTGTGCATCCATTGCTCGCTATTACTATCGATATTTCTCCATAATTAACTGCTTTTACTCGACTCTGTTCCATCTGAAAACGCGTGGTGCGTTTGCGAAAGTCTGCAAATATCGGCACAGATAGGACCAACCGGTACTTAATAATAAAATGAAGCACTTCTTAAATAAATGTCCAACGCGAACACAGGAAATATTTATGGTCGGTGTGTGTAAATATTGGCACAGATGGAACGGTTCTTGACCACTCGGAACACTGTGAATAAAGTGGAAAGTGGACTAAATAAAATTTTACTTTTATCATACAAGGTCTTTTAAATATTTCCGAATATCGTGAGATAATTATGTAAACGATCTCCAGAGAAAGCAACGCAAAATTGTTTTCGGACCAGCTCTAAATTATTTTCTTTATTTCTTGTTCAGCATGCTTGTTACGATGTCATCTGCAGAAAAAAACGCTCTGCATTCGGTCGTCCCAGATTCTCGCATTTAGTATACCGAATATTACACGCTCGTCGAACATTCCTCGATGTTGCTCGTCGTTCGGTAATAAGACTTTCCGCGTAACGTGCAATTTCTACAGATGTTATTCTTTAACATCCTGTGTTTATTATAATTCCAGAAACGTCGGTGCTCGAGGCGTTTTTAAACCGTCCCACGACAAAGCAACGGCGTTTCACTTTAAGTATACGTTGCCTCCGTTGGTCCTTAAAAGCAAAGTTGCGAAATCCGTACGGTTGATACCGGAGCTCTCGGAATAATAATAATAATTACTATTAAACGGGAGCGCGGCGCGAAAACAGATCCGTATCCTGTGCCTCGAGAGAAAAAAAAAGGGGGATGCGAACGGTTGTCGCGCAGAACGAGAGATTCGTGTGAATTCTCGAAAGAGAAAGTGTCGAGTAAACGCGGTTTCAAATTCCTCCGCCGAAACTTTGCGAAATGACATCGTAATTAATTCTGTTCCTTTTTCTTTGATTGTTTCAGGTGTGACGCTCGATAGGAAGTGTAACATGTATCTAGTGGACCGGTAAGAATTTTCCGTGAAACGGTAGGAGATTGATCGAACAGTGTCGCAAGTATTCTCGGTCCACGAGCTCCCTTTCTTTCACTCGCATAACGTTCGATCATAGTGGAGTGGTCGTGCCGTAGGCTGTTACACGTTCGTTCAATTTTTGACTAATTCACTTGTCGACTTCTAGATCAACACAACCGCATCAATTAAACTCGGCTCGCTGCGAGAGATTCGATTTCTCATACAATTTCCGAAAATTTACAACGCTGTCTATAAACAAGCAGGCGGAATAAAAATTCCGAAAACTTTAACGTCTACCGTGTGAATAGGATTTCCAATAATTGTGACGTACCAAAAGGTAGCTTAGAGAACTTCTTTGAATCCCAAAGGAAATTACTATGTAACGTCACCGGGGTTTACAATAAAAAAATTACTGTTACTGTCGAGGGATCCATTTAAAACTCTACTTAAAAATTATGAAATAATCGGACCCGCATTTTGTTCTCTATTCCCAGCAAGACAAAAATTGTGTACATCAGTCGCAAGATATAGGAGCCTGACGTGGACATTGATTTTTCGTTTTTCGAATGTGACTGATTTCAATCATGCGGTCGGACATGTGTTAATGCGCTGGTTCGCCGTGGAATTAATAAAGAACACCCGGTTAGAACGTTAATAATAACATTGTAGCACACGGGGGTCCGCCGGTCACTCGGTTCGCTGTACCGCAAAGGTATCACACAGCCGGGGCCGAAAAAAACACTCGGGAGGGGGGTCCAGAAAGTTGGAGGACCCCATAAGATTGTTGTTGGGGTTTTCGAGAGGAGGGGGGGTTGGGGGAAGGAGAGATGGTGGTCGGTTGCGTCACCGAGTGAATCCGAGGCGCCTCGGAATCCGGCAAGACGATACGGCCCTGGTCTCGGTGGGTAGATAGGGTATAATCATGGCGGGTTTCGTATCTCGAAGGGGCACACGGGAAGATGGTCCAACATCTGCCGCTGCAGGGAATCTCTGCCCACATGCTGGCCGCAGTGGTTGTATGTGGGCACGCACACGCGCAAAAACCGACATGGCTACGGGCCCGGGGAACGTCATGTAAATTCATTCGAAACACATGGCAGGGCCCCGAAAGGGTTCTCGATCGAGGAATCCGAGGAACCGTAGCTCTGACGGGGAGAGGGAGAGGAGGGGAGGGGAGGGGAAGAGGGGAGGGGAAGAGCACCGGTAAAAAGGCCAGATGATAACTTTGACTTACAAGTTAGATTTCGACGTCTCTTCATGTAGCCGTTCGAACGCGCCGCCGAGCTCACAGTCGGCCGATTCGTTTCTTTAATCGTCTTCCAGTGCCCCTCTTCCAGTGTCACGCTATACGGGGCCCCCAGTTAATTGGCTGTCTCAATGCGTGATAAATAACCTGTCCAATCGCGAGCCGCCAACAACATTTCCGAAAATTCCTCTCGTCTCCAGGCAAGCCCGTTCCGTTAGTTCTAGCACCAGAAAGTGTCGATCTTGCCTCGTACTGTACCTCGTGACGTTTTTTCTTTTTTTCTTTTTTTTTTGATAGGACTCTACGTGTAGAAATGGCCACATAAAATGTGCACTCGAAACATCTATAGCGGTACTCTTTGTTTGGACAGATAGATGCATGTCGAAGAAGGAGTCAGCGACATTTATAGTCGACGTCCTGTACACTTTGAGTTTAGAAATTGCAATACGGTTAAAAATATTTCTACGTTTTATAGAGAACGTGTTTTGATATACTGTAGAAGCTCGTTTCTCAGATTTCAAAATCAAAAGACAAAAGCCTGTGTGACAATCTTATGAGAAAACATTGCTGCGCGTATTAGTATTCTCTTTATACATGAAGATGTTTGTCATTGTGAAATCGATTGGTGCATATAAAATATTTGATTCTGGAATGCAAATGCAATGAAGCCGTTTAAAGCCTGGAAATACTATTCTAGTCTACAGGTATTTTTGTATACCATTTTCAAGTACAGAACTGATCCTCGAGATCTACAATTTTTATTCGGATATATTTAATTTTAATTTCAAGTATAATTTACTGCGGTGTTAATCAAGGTGGCTGCTGCTACGTAATCTTTTTATACGAGTGGAGTAAAGATATTGATCACAACGTTACGTGATTTTTGGTCAAAATGTGAAGTATAAAAATCGGACATGCAACAGACTGATACATGAATAAACGCATGTCAGCAAAAGCATGTTCCAATGAAAATCCTAGAAAATCCGGATGGGAGCGGGCATTATTAACAGAGAAACTAAAATTTCATTTAATTAAGCCTCCTTGAAATGCGATGTACAATGTTCATTTGCAAGATTGCACAGAGACTCGGCACATTAAATAATAAGATAGGATCTTTATGCAATCCGCAAGAGTTTCGTACGGTTTTAATAATCGCTGATACCGAAAGCTTCGCATAAATATGCATTCGGAGTTCCGCAATCCACGGTATAGCATAATTTTCGTTGCATCGAAGAAGCGCATTCGAAATCGCAGCCAATTTCGGTCGGATTCCCCCGGTGATCATGAAATTACAGTTAGAAAGTAACGGTACCGTTCACGGTTTTCTTCGTTAGATATAATTGTTGCATTGGCGGAGGGAACGCGTTGCTATTCGACGATCCTTGAAAAACCTTTTGCCAAGAATCGTTGGCACGTCGACTCCTCGGAGATGCCGTTGATCATGCGATCGTCGCCCAGCGTGTTCCGGGACCCGGGTCGGATGATCAACGGTGTGTGATTTTCAAATCAGTGATAAACGGGCAATTCATTATTCGGGCATTATCGGTCCGCGGGCTTCGGGGATCGTGATATTTTTTCGAAATAACAGAGTCTCGGTAACGAATCGTCGATTTTTTTCTTTTTTTCGTTCGTTGCTCCTCCGAGCGGAGAGAAGAAAAAACGATGAAAATGGAAACGGCGAGCACGGCGAAATAACAGGGCAGCCCCGTTAACGAGACGTTCTTAGCGTATAACGAGGGTTTTCGAAGAAATCGTTAGGGGAGTAATTCGCGCGTTCCTTCTCGCGAGTAATTACACGGCTGCCCGTAGAATTCCAGCGATCCCCTGATTCATTATGCCACCGCTACGAGCCGGCAGCCACCGGTGTGATAGATCACCTTTTGTTTTCGATTCGTCAAATCCGCGCGCGTATCCGTTGTGTCGACTCGCGCGATCACTCCGCGCGATAACGCGCGCTCTCCCGGGGACTCCGGGGCTCGTTGAAACGTAAATAAGTTCGCCTAACCGCAGAAAATGGCTGCGTCGAGAGAACGGGGGGCGTCGGTGCCGAGAGGGTAGAATAAAAAAAAAACAAAAAAACCGGGAAAAAGTGGGAAAAATGGGAGCTGGACGGCGAGAGTCTGCGGCCAGGCTGAATTGCAGCGCGCTGTCTTTAATTAAAACCATCAAGCTAGTTGAACAATTATCATTAATTACGGACGTTGGCTCGGTTGCTCGCCTCGCGTCGGCCGGTCTCGGCGCTCCCCTCCTAGAGCCTGGTTTCGATTCCAAAACCGACCGAGAAAAAACGATTTCTATCGTGCCTCCTTTCTCCTTCGACGCCGTTCGAAACTCCACTTTTTAACGCTAATTGAAGCCACGTTAATTAAAACGACGCGACGGCCTCTCTCGCGCGGTACGATCGCCATTCGTGAATTATCGAATCGGATCGTTAACCGAGTCCGTTCTACTCGAGTAATACCGATAATTCGTGGAATTGCCGTGAAATAAAGAAACCGACGAATTAAGAATCAGAAATCGGATTAAGAATCGGAAAAACCGTTTACTTTGATTTTTCCCGCGTTTCCGTACAATCGAAATCAACCGATTGATCGAGTCTACCTTTATTCCTCTTTCCCCGCTTACTTTCACGATGAGAATTAATCGTTAATGCGAGCGCACACCGGTTCGATACCGTTCGAGATAATTCGCTCGATTGCCCTGGGTGGTTAAGATTACAAGGAGAAAAATGTAGGTGGGGCCGGTCGACTTCCTAAAAGCACACTCGGTGAACCGTTTCGGCCGATAATCGTCGGGCGGGCGATAATTAATTACGCGTTATCTGGAATGGGGCTCGATTACGGTGTCTTAACGGGACAATAGCGAGCGGGCCCCGATAGCGGGGTCCTTATTAGGAAAAATTTAAGGCCCGGCCCGCGTGTTTATGGGCCACACGCAACGGCCCCGGCCATATTTCTCCGTGAAATTTAACGAACCCGCGGCGCAATGGGACACCATTAAAAAAATTCTTTCGCGGCGCACGCAACGCCGATAAACACCGCAGAACTCGGCCCCCGGAGAATGGCCGTTGGACAACCAACGGGGAATGATAATATTACGGGACGTTTTACGCATGCCCGTGCAAAAATGCCATCGGCGGGGCAACAACAAAAAAAAAAAAAAAATAGAAAACCAACGTACTGATTTATTAGCCGGCCGTGTAATTACGGACAAGTCGATTTACGAACCGCGATTACGCGAGCACACCTGCACACGGCCGAGTAGCCCGAGATGCAAATTGCCCCCTAACGTCTCGGGGACTTATCGAAATTCTACCGCGATAGCGAATTCATCTATTCGCGAAACCGGACGCCTAACACTCTTATCACTTCCGTACGCGGCGCGGTTAGAAATAAAATCAAATTGAACGTTCATCTTCGCTTTCGGTGATTATGAGAAATCAGCGAGCGTCGGGACCAGTTATTAAATCATCCGGAGCGTTTGCAGTGTCGGTTGCGTTTAAAAGCGAGAGCTGTCCGTTGCGCGTAAAATATGGCAGCCGTAACGAACTAATTAAAATTCAATGTTTTTATGGGATTCAACCAAATTTATTTCGGTGATAGCAGATGATTACCGTTACCCGGAGCGATAAAATGAAGATCACGCGGTCTTAATTCATCGAAAAAAATTCCAGAACAAAATTAAATCAAAATTATTCGTTCCGCATAAAAGCATAAGCAAACGGCTTCGTGGAAATTGATACAATTATTATCAGAAGCAGCTTTCGTTGCACGAACCACGGCAGATTTCGAGCCGCGCCAATTATTGTACGAGTCCCAGAGCCGCAGGAGCGTCGAAAGATTGCAAAGGGGGCCGCAGCAGCCCTTACAAACGAGGCCCGGCGAAAAAAGCAAAAAAAGAAAAAAGGAAAGCGAGGACATGGCCCCCGGGTCCCTCGACCAAGAGAAAATCAACGGTGTTTCGCGCATAATTAACCAGTTGTTGCGAGCGTATTTCAACCCAGGTGACGTCTCTATCCGAGCGCTTCGCTCATATCACAGCGTTTACTCGGATTTACATCGTGCATACATATGTATGAAAGAAACTACGATTTGTATCGTCACGTTGGCCAATTAAGGTTGCCTGGGGTCGTTAACGAAGAGAATAATTAGAAAGCGCGGGCCTCTCCGCGGACCAGGGACGATTCCCCCCCGCGCGTCCACTATGGAATACTGGTTGTGTTACTTTCTTTCTTTTACCCGCCTTTTGCATCCTCGACGCGAAACCAAACGCACGGGGTGCGTCCCGTAGGTGGTGCAAAGACGCCCAGGAATTAATATGTCCGTCATGGCTATCCGCGTCCGAAATCCTGTGCATGCGAAATACACCGTACAACGAGTATCCGCGGTGCAGGCAATTAAAACGCCGGTAATTGGATAGTATCTCACCATCCAATACACGGTCTGTCACTCCGGAGCCTCGATATCCCCGAAAAAAGCCGATCTCAAGCGCGATCTTGCACCTTTTGTAACCTTAAACTCCACGCTCTTCCGAGCATGCGCCAAAACGGGCCCGGTGACACGGAAACTAATTATCTGATCCACTCCAAATGTTTCATACCAGCTCAGTAGACGTTTCTTCATTATTTCATGCGAAGTTTTAACGATCTCGTAAAATATTTAATTGAATACGGCCAGATCGCTGATACCGTGTTCGTCGCCCGGAAGAATTGTTCGTTAACTGCTCTATTAACCCTTTGCACTCGAAGAATTGAATTCTCCTTCTATATATTTTTTCTTCATGTTGTACACACGAAAATGATGCAATTTACTCGTACAAAATGTTTAGCAAGTAATTAAATTTGTTAGTATTTAATTACGTGAAAAATATTTTGAATAATGGTGCAGCCATTAAAATAAGGGTTAAAATTTTCCTTCGTTCAATTCTTGTCCTCAGTTGTTCACAATCCTGTTTCGTGACGGAGCACACAGAATTCAAATTGTTCCAAGTTCAAATCGCACGTACATTTTTACTTGAAAATATTCCGGTCAATTCTCAGAGCGTATGTAAATATGCAGTTAAAGTGTCAAACGCACCGGTTTATCAAAGAGAGACTGTACACGTCGTCGCGCGATCAACGCCTCCCTGAAATTACTCTCGATTAATTCTCGCTTTGAAAAAAAAAAAAAAAATGATTCCTCGATTATCGAAGGGAAGAGGGGCGCGGCGCGCGGGACAAAATATCGGTTCCGGGTATTTCCGGTCGGGTTTAATCGTCGCGATGGTCGATTCGCGGGCGGGCATGTTTGCCGTTTGCTTTTTCCGCGGGATTTTTTCTGGCGGTGACACGAGTCGGCGCGCGGGGGTGGGAACGGCCGGGGGTAGCGAGAGAGGAAATATTTGATAAACCGTCCCCCGATTACGGTTGCTTTTTTTCGACGGGAGCCGGCCGGCTGATATTTACCGCGAAAATCGTTCCGCTGGTCGGTAAACAAAACGAGAGCGCGCACAACGGCCGAATTCCCGTGAAAAGATATTCCCGGTCGATTGAACGTGTTTCCTGGCGGTCGAAATTTCGCGGCAATAAAGAGGCGGACTAACAAAAAAAAAAGGAAAAAAAAGCGCGCGAGGGAGAAAGAATGGGCGAGAGAGTGAGAGAGTGAGAGAGAGAGAAAGAGAGAGAGAGAGAGAGGTGGAAAAAAAAGAACGCCACGCGCGCGCGAACCGACACGATTTTTCGGAGGCTGTAAAAATCACGTGTCCGCGCCCGGGAGCCGCCACGGTCGGGTCTGATCAGATGGCTACAGGGCTGATTTGCATGCGACCTTTGCCTCCAGGTGTTTCGGAATTTGCATACGAAAGGGTGACGCTCGCAGATTTCCCCCACCCCTTCGTTCTACTCTCTCCTCTCTCTCTCTCTCTCGTCCCATTTTCCTCTGCTCCTCGTCTTTCTCTCTCTCTCTCTCTCTCTTTCACTGTTTCTCCCGGGGTCCCTCGGCTCGTTCAACCCCCGGCGTACGCATTTATGGGTTACTGGCTCAGCGTGTCGCGTCGTTAACTCGCCGTTAAATTTTCGTTAACGTCGCTCTTTAACCGCCGCTGCTTCGACCGCCTCGAAATCACCATCGACTTGGACTACCGCGCGATCCGCTAGCGTTGCCATCCTTCGTCTACTCGATCCTTGTTATTAACACAGGACACTCGGGACCCCGCTGCAGCTTATAAGAAGTCGGAATTTATGTTGTTGCAAATGAACGCTTTCGGTCCTCCAGAAAGCCGAACACGTTTATGGTGCATAAATATACGATATTTATTGGTCTTTACCCCTTGCCGCACAGAGTAACCAGACAGGCTCGTGATGGACACTTCAAATATAATTTAATAAATACCAGCATTACGCCTTTCTTTAAGACGATGTAAACTTCTGTACTTTTATGACCAATATGCAGGCTACAATATATAGGCATTCGCCGTGATATATTTGCAATTTCATTCATTTTAGCTACGCTGATATCGTCAGTATTATGCAGGTGTGCTCTATATAATTGTCAGAAAAATATTCTTGGAGTGTATTAGCAATTTCCTTCTTATTCTTATAGAAAATTGTTGAAGAAGAAAAGTTCTAGCCATTTTCGCAGCCACGAAGAAAATCGTACGACAAGGTGTTAATGATTCACGTATTTCACGTCTTTTCTGAACATCTGCTCCAAATATGTTTACGATATTTATTACAATATTTATCAAAGTACTTCACATAACGAAATTGAGAATAGAAAATAATGGTTTACGAATCCCAATAAAATTCGACTCGTCTCAAAACATAGCAGAATACACTTTTAAAAAATACCGTCACTCATACATGCCCGAATTGGCAATAAACGCGCACCGGTATTTTAAATAGTAGTATAGTGAAACATTCAAGAATCATTGGAATATGTTCTGTAGGAGATGAATCAATCTTTCAGCAGTGACCTCTCGATACCAGGAAGCAATTAGCAGGAAAGAGCGTTTCAAACGCTCGCTCTCGGTGAAATGATATTTATCTTGGCGTTTGAAATTTTCTTCGGGCGAGAAAATTGCTTCGCAGTAATTCACTGCGATAGGCCGGACACGACTCGAAATTTAATGAGTGCTTCTCGAAAGCGGCTCGACGAATCAAACGTTATTATAAATTCAATCACACGCGTGGCGTGTATGTGTGCGCGCACCGAGAGGCCAGGGACGAGCAAACTGAAAAGACTCCCATGCCATTACTTCTGATTACGGATCGGTATTGCACGTAACCGGGGCCACTGCAAACACACGGCTCAATTGTAACGAGAGTTTGCACGCGACCCATTGATTTGTTTATGTATTTCGGGGCACCGACAAGACCCATAAATAATCTGTCGGCCAACCGGAATAGCAACGATTTCAATGGTTATCGCCTAATCCAATTTATTTCTATCGACCTGTCGAAATTGTATATTGAGTTCGCTGGATTCGTTTTACAACTTTCGATTTCAGAGTCCTTATTTTTTTATTGCATCGAGCTTTTAAATGTTGTCTGTGTATTTTCGTGAACGTGGCATTATGGCAAGAGAAAATAAAGTTCGGAACTGGATTTGGAGAAATGATCGTTCCAAAGGGCTCATTTAGTTATCAGCTTTGAAAGGCTCTACAGAAAATCTCTACTAATATTTTTTAATATTTATATGTCAGACGAATGTTACTCGTTTCTTCTAAGTCGAAACAAAATTTCGTTCTTCTGTAAACAATATTTAAGCAACGGAATAAATGTAGACATGTAAGAACTATAAATTTTGCCTGCTCTTGTAGACAAGCATCAGAGACAAAGAAGATCTAATCATTGTAACAATGATGAGAGTTATACACGAAGGAGTGAAACTAATAACAAGTGGACAATTTTCTAGAGTCTTTCTGATGAATTTCAATGAATCTATCTTGTGAAAAATGATCGAAATATTAAGAAGAGGTTGGTATTAAATTTCGAAGAATTATCACCGGCGCGATTGCGTCTACGCGTACAAGCCATGCGTGTGCGTGTTCCGCGATTATGGAGAGGGCCGGTCGGCAGCCATCTTGGCTGACGTCGCTCATGCTGAGCACGCAACCGCGAAACGTCGACTTCCTTGTTGCGATAGCGCCTTACTTTTTATTGCACCCTCTCTTTCCCTCTTGTTCTTCTCTCTCTCCCCCCCTCTCTCTCTCTCTTCCTCTCTCTCTCTCTCTTTCGTTTTCTCATTCTCTCTCCCGTCCCTCTCGTTGGTTCCTTACGCCTCCTCGCCCCTCTCTGTACACAAACGGCGTGTGTACTGTGTACACTTACACCGTGAGGCTGCGAAACGAACCGAGACACCCCTCCCGCGATAACTAAAATGGCGGAATTTAATGGACAAGCGGTTGGCCGCTATTCGCCGCTTACTATGAAAATTAAGGTAGGCGGCGGCGAGATCCTTATCGAGGCTGTTCGGTTTCCTCGTCGTCGAACCACCGAGAAAACGCACCCCTCCACCTCATAGTCCTTGCAACACCTACGGTCCTGGCGAACACTGTGCCGGGTCACTGGCGACCCGTTCCACTCGCCTTTCGCGAGGCTGATCCTTGGCCTTGCAATTAATACTTCCGAGGTAACGTTTGCAAACTGGGTCTGACGAATATTTAAAAATTTATGACGCACGGTTATGACTTTTGGTAAAATGAGATTCTGGAAGCGTGCAACAGAAAGATATAGGTTCCAAAGAAATATTTTCAAAAACTCTTTGGATCTGCTGAGTGAAAACAACCGTTAAAGATTGATCAATCTTTTCTATCGAAAAGAAAGGACACTCGTAAATTTATGACAAAGAGAAGTTCACTTAAAAAATATTATTTAATATTTTCCACGCCCTCCGAATGCAAACAGTCCTTAAAAATTAAAAATCTCTTGAAAACCTCCCCTTTCTTTCCTATTTATTCGAGACTGTTGTAGCAGCAAGAGTGCAGGGGTTGTTTAGGTAACACGAGGGATGTAGCGAAAAGAAATAACAGAATAGGGGTTGTTTTAGGGCTAAACTAGCCTGTGGAACATCGAATAAAAATGTTAGTACATTTTTATGCAAATTAAACATCTCGACGAATCAACTGTTTGCATTTCAATGACAGAAAGTCGGAACGATTCAGAACATTCAGACTCGTCATCCCTAAAATCGTAATAGTCGTGCAGCAAATTAGCAACGCGTCACAAAACCATGTTCTAATAGCGTTTATAGCGTGTATTCTCGACGATACGCGAGGTGATCCGAAAATAAAGATGCACGCGCGCCGTCGAGGTGTCCAACCGTTAATGAGAGTCCCTTTTACGATGTCACGCGATATCATGCCGTGCGGTGTAAGTAATTTGAATTCGCGGAAGCCCATTATTCAAGAGACGTCTCGTTCAATGTTCATCGGCGAGCTAACGACGCTAAAAGAAGAGTATCACTCCGTAATGTCGGGGAAACGATCGAACAACCAATTCGGAGGTATTCAATGAGCGCAAGGTTTCGTTTCTGCTTGAGCATCAAACTGCGTACGCCGAGCTATTATCCAAAGCAAACGTTAACCGTTACGAGCGAGCCGTTTTGCGTCGAAAGAAAATAGAAAGTGGAAACTCTTATGTGCCATTTACATCTTAGTGGAGCAAACATCCCGAAGACGGTGCAAAACCAGCACAACGTGTTCTTGGAAGCTGTATTAACTTTAAGCGTTTCGAGCTTGTATAATCAGCTGCCTTTAAAGAAAAAATCAAGTGTATTCAAAAAATTCTTAAAAGTAATATTACCCGTCGAAATTAATCTTCAACCCTTAAGTTTATTTATCGTCCCATGGATATGTTTATATTATTCAGCATTGAGAAGTATTAGAATGAAAAACCGCAGAAATTTTATAGCGAAGGTATGATGTCTTTGCCAAAAAGGGTCAGAAGAGATTGTGGAATGAAAGGGTGATTAGATATTTTATTTTTAGAATTTAAATGGTACAAGAGTAAACGGCACGAATCTATTAGACGATCGAATAATTTGTATTGATTATCGCACAAGGAGGTTTTTAATGTCGAAGCAGGATTGAGTTCCTGTTGTACCAGTTCGGTGGGAAATGAATATTAAATATTTTTACCTGTTGCATTGTTGAAGTTCAGGCGAGGGTTAAGAGCCCACGGGGATCTTTTGTGCAGCGACAGGCGGCGAACAAAAGTTCGTCGGAGTCCGGAGGCCTAGAGATTTTTTGCGGAAACATTACGAGTTATTATGGCGCCTTGTGCTCGTCGCCGATCGGCTTACTGGAAAACCTGTTCCTGCAAAAACCCGCTGAAAAACGAGATCGATAGCCGGCCGCGTCGCTAATCCGTAGCCAGCTCGCGTTTCCTTTTCTTCTTCGAAACGATCACGCCGGGGAGAACGGACGGCTACAACGAGAAATGGTACGGGTAAACTGTCACGGATCGGCCTAACCGTCGCTGCAGCGAATATTAATTTTTTGCAGGATCTTGGCCGCGCTGCGCTGCCCACCACTTGGAAATCGTAGTAACAGTAAAGCGATCTCGGCGGTTCGGCTTCTTCTTTTTATTTTCGCGTTTGTTCGAAGCGTCACCGCGCGATCCACCGTGTCTTTTTACCGTTGCCGATACCCTAAGCTCTCCGATCTTCGCCGTGTCCGTCGCGATTCGAGATGGTTAACGACGGTTAATTCGCGCGAGAACTTCAACAGCCGGTTCGGCTCCTCGTTGATCGAGGATCGCGTCAAAATAGAACGCTTCGACGGGGAAATCAATCGTTCCCTGTCTGATCAATTCCAACCGACTGTTTCTTGTTCAGTTTGTTACCGTAACCGAGACGGTGCGGTCTTGCAAGAAACTTTGCCGGTGTTGCGAAATCGTTTTAACTGCTAAGAGATGAAATTGATACGAAGCCCATTCCAGCTGTTCAAGAAAGAATGAGATTCCCACTTGGTTCCTGTTTCTTGCAACTGACGTAGGACATTTTTTCTCTTCTGCATCCACTGACCAAAATTCACTGACAAAATAGGGTCCCGAGGAAATTTTTGCGTGGAACACAAAAATGATTAACGTTGAAGAATATCTAGTAGTGCTTAATTCATTGCAAAATTAGCTTAGAAAAATTGGGATTCAAGTTTCGGTAGCAGCAGAAATGGTAACAAGAGGGGTTGATTCAATTTCGACTTCTTGCCGGATTGAGAAATAAAAACATGAGAAGAGCTGTTCTAGTCGCCGTTGCAAAAAGAATTAACGTTCCTCGAGAGTCACGCCTGGCCAAAATTCTGAAATTACGAAAAACGGCGAGAGGTGAAAAATCAGCGTTCGAGCAACAGTGAAAATGGCAGCAATGGGGAGACGATCCAGGAAATTTCAGTTGCGAAAAAGGAAAAAATAGAAAAGAGGAGGTAAAATGGGAAGCGTCTGTTCTTGTTTGCACTCGTGGACGCAAAACGAGGCTCGATCATCCGGGCCGGACGATTGACCGAGCGATGGTATGGGGGGTTGGTCGCGGGCGTGGTGCTTACGAGAAAAATGGCGCCACGGTGCGCGCGCGAGGGTGGCCGCTTTTATTCTCGCATAAATGCCGCGTGTGCGATGCACCCTCAACAGACCGCCCCGGTTTACTCTGACGAAAAACAGCCCTCTTCCCCCCTGCAACCCCCTCGGACGCATCTGCGAAAGCCCCTCGAACCACGCCGGAAGAGAGCGAGAGAGAAGGAGAGAGCGCCCGCCACCCTTCACGTGATTGGGAGGCACGAGTTTCCGCTTAACCCTCGGCCGGCTTATTATGCGCCAGTCGGATGGATAGATGGCACACGAATGGTTTCGGGATTGTCAGAGGGCACGTCGACGACAGATCGAACTGTTCTAGAGGGTTTCCGCGGCCTAACCGCCCACGCGTGCTTTTTCTTTTGTCGTCCGGCCGATCACGGCGCATTGTTCTGGGAGACGCGAGCTGGCCGGGCAAAACTGTATTTTTTAGATTCCGCATTCAGCTCAAAAGAATTGACACGGTGAAATTGCCGCTTTTTAAACGATACAGCCATTTTAAATGATTATATTTTACATTTACTGCCACATAAAATGCGTATATGCACAATCTTTTTAAACTGTTTCCTGACCGCGTTACATCGGAGTCTACTGTACTTGAAATGTCTTAATGAGTTAAATTACTTCGTTACTTTCTGACAGTTATTTTAATTACAATATATCTTGGCAATTCATCTCATAACTGGAAATATTAATTTTCCAACAAGTATATGGGAGGGTGTGTGGTACAGTGAGTAGGACTTTGTGGAGACCTTCTTTTCGGAATTATTCCGACCTACCATAACCTAAAATTTCATTCGGGATTCCCGAGAATGAAAATTGAATTTCGGCAAACAAACCGCGGTCCAGTTATTAGCTATCGATACGCAGCCACGTTTTACCTCCACGAAAACGCGTCATAGCGCGCTCGACGGTGCAACGTGGGTTCGTGGACACCAAAAAAAAAAAGGGGCATAGTCGATGAAGGGTGTATAACGCGCCCCTAACAATTCCATTTGCCGGCGCGACAAACCGTGCGATCGCGGACCCGCGCAATAAACAGATCGAACCGGACGTTCCAGTGTGTACCGTGGCGATGTCATCTCGAAATCCGGATCGTTTCACGCATCCGTAGATCGAGCGAGCGCAGTAACAACATCGTGCTCTCGATTCGATGCGTTCCATCCCCCTTCTGCGTGATGGTTTACGGATTTTCTGTTGGCCGATTTCGTGGTCAAACCGCGAAATTAAAAAAGTTCGATGCCGCGTCTATCGATCCGCGCGCACGAAATTGTTCCCCGTTGCGTTTAGAGTTCGGTTGATGCGCTTTATAATTTCATTCCCGGCTCCGAAAACCTCTTCGTGGAGTTCGAAACATTTTTAAAAAGCTTATCATTCAAAAAATTGAATTCCTAATTATATTCGAACGTTAGAGAAACGAATGTCTCCTTTGCGGAGGCACTGATTGATTCAAATCGATACGAAACCTTGCGCAGACATTAACAGTGTTTAAGAACACCAGACTAATTAAAAGCTAATTAAAATTATTGCAAGAAAAGACACACTGCCACCTAACTTCTGTTCCTTATAAATGACTAGGAACAATTTTATTCTGCATTACAATATACAACCTAATAATTATCCGAGATAGTTAGTAGAAATTTTGCTAGTACAGTGAATTCTCGATATATGTCAATACGGGTCATGTATCGTCCAGGAGACACACCCGAGTCGCGTTATGTTTACACTCCTCGGCGTCCGAGGCCTCTCGAACTTCTGGGTACCCCTCGCGGTAGTGGGGATAACTCCGCGACGTTTATCGTCCAGGCCTTGGCGACATATATAGAGGAATCACAGTAGTCAACAAGAAGATTTCAAAAGTATTCGAAAGAAATTAGAAAAAGAAGAGTATTAACGGAAGGGTTGACATGTTTGAAGTGTTTTAACCGTGAACGATTGTTTAAAAATGTCGGCGCGATGGGCGATTTGCCAGGCAGAATTTGCACATTCAGCGATCGCGACGGAGAGGTTCGTCTTCGGAATATCAACGCGAAAGAACAACGTGTTCCCCTGTTGGCAACACGCAAGAAGGTGGGGCAGGGCGTGTAACGATGCGTCGCCAACGCTCAAGGGTGGTCGGAGATGCATCGCAGGAGGATGGGCGAGAGCGATGCAATTGCATCGACCACACTGTCACGTAGCCGCGTCAACGTGGATGCCGGTAGACGCGTATAATGGCCGTGTGCGCATCGTCGATAGTTATTGCTTTGTTATTGGGCCGACTGACGCGCGCCCGGCCACCGTCGAATGTTGGATTTCCCTTTATTGGAAATTTCCCGCGTCCCACTTCTGCGATTCCTCGATTTCCCGTCCGCAAATATAACGGGCGAGCCGTCACGCGTGCGATTTCACCCTTCCGCGTTCTCTCGCGCCCTTTGATTTTATTCCTTCCCCCACCCCACCGCGATCGACTGCTGTTGCCATTTGTTTCGATCCCTCATAAAATATACATATTCCGGCCGGTCGAAAAGAACTGTTTACTCAACGCGTTGCACGCTCACGGCCGTTTAATAGTTGTCCAATTGTATATTTGCATTTTCCAAGATATTTTATTGTTTCTTCGTTCCTTTGTCACTGACGAACTTCTTTGTTCCACTATGGTAGCATGAAACCTTTTTCATGTTATACACACCTTGCTCTGTATAGGACAAGCATAGAAATATTTTCTCTGTTTATTCTTTTGAAATTATCATGAAACCGTTCCGCAATGTCTGACTACTTTGGACACTACTACTTCGATGTAGACTTTCCAGATAAAGGACAAGAGAATCTTAAATGCATACCGGAGCTGTATTAATTGTTTTATCTAGAATGTGAAACGATCGTCTTTCGTGATTACTACTCGAAGTGGATAGCAACAAGGAAACTTGTTCTTTTTTTTCCCCGCGGCAGGGGCAAATTAGACGACGCGTGTCTCGTTTCCTCCATTTTGCGAGAACCTTTCAACCGATCCAATCACCGATGCAGCGAAGGAGAGGGTGGGGTTGCACACGGCTTAATTGATTCGATTTCGAGGGGTTTTCATCCCACTTTGGATGGGTAGGACCCCGCCGGCATTAGCGCAGCCCTACCCCTCTAGGGGCTTCCCCCATGGATTTCGAAAAGGTCGATCGTCGCTTGTAAACTCGACGGGTCGCGTGCATCCCTATGGTCTCCATCTTGTTGTTGTTTCCATTGACATTTTCCCCGTTTTATTTTTTCCTCAATCCACCCCACGATATCAATTAACGCGAAAACAATTTTTAAAGTTCGAACCGGCTAAAGTTCAACATCATTCGTCGATTCGCGAGTGAGACGCGATTAGGGCAGTTCAGTGGACTCTCGCGTTCGATAACGAGAAATTTATCTTAAAAAACACAAAGGCAAAGCGTCGGAGCGACACGATTTTTATCAGCATTAACTTTACCTCATCCTCCTGTTTTATTACCTCATCGTCCGATTCGAGATTATTATAATTGGCTCGGACCGACTGACTCATAAAAACTGGAAATCGCCAGGATGATTCACGGATCCGTTTATTGCAAAATCCGCGAGCTCTGCGAGCCGTCATCGGCGCGAACGCAACGTTTCGCATCGGTTTTCCTTCCGGTGGGCTTGGCAAAATTACAGCGTTCGAAATATTCGATGACATCATCGTCTATGTAATTCGCCCCTTCGGTTGGCTCTCGCTCCGATGAATGAAAACTATTTAGGTGTATTGCCAACGACGTGACCAATAATAATTTACCCCGATAATCCCGCGTTTCCGCGGAAAATGACGATTTCACTGCTGGCGTTCTCCCAACCAAAAGTACATCAAATTGTTTTACAATGATCGAGGTCAAATTTGACAGTATGGAAAATTATTTTGAAACTGCCACTTTCAGTAATTATTTAAGAATTTCTACATTTTATAAAGTAAAATTGAAGTTCGTACCTTTCGTATCAGGTTTTATTAAAATGAAAATATATTTCAGTATTAATCTGAAATATACACGAGCTAATTAAATAAGCCACAGAATGTTTCCCTGGAAAATAATTTAATTTCCCAGTTCAAGCACCCATAATGCAAACAGTACGAAATCTGAATAAATTTAATCTTGTCATTTTTGCAAGACGACACACAATGCTAAAAGTTACTTTCAACTGGCCGAGTTAAAGATTACTTTTAGCTAGTTCTAAACGAAAGTTATATTGTTATTAGTGTACGAGGGTTAAAGATTCGGTAAATATTGTTAGCAGCAAAACACTGAGCCTTCCAAAGGAACTGAAGTTCGAGCATTTTGTTCTCAAAGTCGATGCAAAGTCCCCGAGGATGAAAAAAGGACAGGTCGCGAGCGGATCTGGGTCTGCGGAGTAATTTTCAATATCCAGCTTATTAGCTCGGAATAATATCTTGTCCCGGGAGCTTCGACCTCCTCGTTTCCACGGGTCTAATACCGCTCCGCCACTCGAAACGAAATCTTATCCATATTTCGTGACTATGGGGATGCGCCGTGGGCCGCCACCGGAAGCGGAGTAACACGGGTTCCAACGGGGGTTGCGACGGGAAGCCACGCGAGGAATTCATGGGGGTGAGCTCGTGGCAGTTTCGTTTCATCCCTTCTGGGCCCTCGTTTACGACCACGTAGGCGTTTTTACAAGCGCATCTCGTAGACTCCTCGATCCCGTTCTCCTTCGAGCACGCCACTCCGGTATTAATGTTCTGTTTTACGTTTCGGGGAGAACCGACCCTGCCGAACCCCCCTCGTCCCCGACAACTCTCTGGCAGACGAGTAATGACCGGGACTTTCGCGAAGATTTCCATAATTTCGGCAGAAGTGGAACTCTCGGCAAGTTTGATTGCCACCGTGAAGTGTCAGCCTGTTTCGAGAGGAACGAGATTCGGAGGAACGTTGTGGTCCTACGCGACTTTCTGCTCAAGATTCTCCTCATGTTTTATAGTCGAGCATAGTTTATCCAGTCTCCAAATACCTCCCCTATAACGCATAAATAACAACAAAATTGCATTCCTTTGGATTTCGTGCCAGTCTCGTCTAAATATCCACTTCGATAGAGAAGTACATCAAGAAAATGTTCTCGGTGGAAACATATTTGTAATTTCGATATTTCCAAAAGGGAAAATTAGGTGCAAGTCACTTTGACTGTATTAGTATTGGCTCATATTTTCACGAAGAGAAAAGAGTGGAGAAAATGTTCTCAGTGGAAACATATTTGTAATTTCGATATTTCCAAAAGAGAAAATTAGAAGCAAGTCACTTTGACTGTATTGGTATTGGCTCATATTTTCACGAAGAGAAAAGAGTGGAGAAAATTTCCGGTCGGATAGTACGCGTTGCCGTAGAACGGCAAGACGCGAAGGAAACTAGACAACGGAGAAAATCAATTGGACGGATATGACGGATAAATATGGAACTGGATGACTGTGGGAAGGGTTACGGGGTTTAATTCGATCCGAGGTACGGGTCGAAGATGACGGAAATCGAGCCGGCGTCGTTCGGCGTGTAGTCTCGGCCGCGTTTCAGCAGGAAAAAGGCATTTACGGGCCGGGGCTTAATTAGAGACGAATTTGCGATACGCGACGGGACATTCTTAGTCACTACCGTCGGTGGCAACGAGCGTGCCCGGGTTCCGAGATGGAATAGCAGCTCGCGGCTACTTGAACGGGTCCGGTGATGAACGCCGCTGCCGGGCAATAATGTTTTTCCCCTCTTTTTATCGCAATATCGATCCCCGATCGACACACGGGCCCCCGTAACACGCTGCAATTTAGAAGATGACTTGGCAAGTAAACACAGGTACTCGCGAATCATTCTCGCATCCGCGCACGAGGTGGAACTCGTTTGCGGGTGAACGAGAGATCGGACACGAAGATTCGATTCGATCGGACCAGCTCGCGCGGACGTGCGCGCGAACGTGAACGTGAACGTGAACGTGAACGCGAACGTGAACGCGAACGCGAACGCGCGGTTCCTGAACGCGAGAGGAAGAGGGCCCAGCTTCATCTCTGCTCTGGACCGGTTTCAAAGTGAATAGCAAGGTGCTCGCCCGTCGAAATTGCTCCGTGTTACGAGCCCGCGGTGGAACGCTCCTTCCCGACGAGGAAATATCGATTGGGGACGAGAATATCACGCCGGTCCGACCAACGGTTCGCAGAACCCCAAGTCGGCCATGTTTTCGAGCCTCCTCGAAACATGATCGACGACCCCGAATTGTTTATTATTGAATTTCGGACCTCGATCGCCCGGCTTCGCGTCCTCCACGATATGCAGCTGTTGCAAATCATCTGGAAAATCGGTAGGCGAACGAGGGTGTCTTCTAGAACTGCCACAGCCGAGAGTTATAAGAATAATTTGATGATAGAATAGAATTTGCAAAATTAACATTCTTTAAGATATCAATGCCTTGACTATTTCGTACGAGCGTCTTTAATACTAGAGTTACGGGACCAATCGAAATGACGGATTCTGATATTTTTAACCCCTTGCCCTTCAATATCAGACTCGTGATGAAGATTCTGAACAGAGTCTAATAAAAAGCCGAACTAAAATTCTATTTTGTTGTGGTTGATATATATCCTTTGGAGAAAACATCTATCTTTTTTCTTTTCTATGAAATTCTGAACGATGAAGAATTTCTAATCTTTATAATCACAAAATAAATAGTAGTGAAAGGGGTTAATTTACGAATATTGAGATTGTATCCATGAGGAATTATTTAATTATCTATTTTTATGAAGTAGTCATTTTTAGCGCTCCGTGAGCCTAGCGTTAAAGCAAGACGAGCAACCACGAATTGTTTATTACTGAATTTTCTCGGACGTCGATCGCCCAGTTTCATGTTTTCTGTGAACAATTAAGCTTCGCGAGCTCTTGCGAATTATTTAGAAGATCAGTGGTCGGTTAAAGGTGTCTTCCAGCTAAGAGTTAGAAGGACGACAGATTAATTTGTTCAGAATTAACGTGGTATTTGCAACAATGTTTGCACACCATTGAAAAATTCGCTCCAGAAAGACAGCCGGTACAGACAGGTCGCCTTTCAGTCTGCGTCTTGACTTCGGACCGAATTGATCGGTATCCAGAGACGATCGGATCGACCGAGGGAGCAAATCGTGGGTTTCATTGGCTGGCGGTGATCGAGGTAGGACAAAATACCGGCAGGAATCTTTATCATCAGTCCTGGTAACCGGGGTGTAGCCGCAAATTGGACGCGCGGTTCACGCCGGCACGCTATCATTTAACGTCGCCGTATATTACGCTAAAGCGTGCGCGGGCAAGCGAGAAAGCGAGCGAGTAAAGCGTGCAAAGCGAGCAAGCGAGTGAACGCGTCGCTTCGCGTCGCGTCGCGTCCCCTTTCCTTCCTCTTGTCAGAGTCCGCAGCTTGAAAAGTTTTGCTCGGTCCACGGGACGAGGAAAGGGGGAGGAAAGAGAGGACCGCGGGCGCGAGAGAGAGAGGGAGAGAGAGAGAGAGAGAGATCGGCCAGCAACGATATATAATGCCGCTGGCATGACAAGGCGAGAGCAATTAGATGTCGCCGGATGCAGCTGCAGGCGATTGCGTCATCAGAGTTACTTTGCAACCTTGATCTCTCTCGTAGGGGTCTCCGCTTCCCTGATTGCCGCCTCTGCCCCCTACCCCGTACGCTCTGGAGCCACCATGCACACTCTCTTTTTCGTCTTCTTCTTCTTCTTCTTCTCCTTCTTCTTCTACTGCTCCCCTTCTTCTTTTTCTTCCTTTCCCTGGCTATCTAGCTGCCATGGGCGCAGGTTGCCCCGTGGGGCACTGGCTCCGTCGGGAGCAGGAAAATCACGCCTATTTAGGCCAAGATAGATGCCATTTTCTTCCTCCGACTCCGAGAGTTACTCCCACGGGCGAAGACTTCCTTTGCTCTTGCGTGCTCTAGGATGTACAGTCTATAGCCTAGAGTCTGGACTTACGGGGAGCATTGCGGACAGTTTAGGGCCTAGGGTTTATCTAGGGTCTAGAGGCTAGGCTTATCTAGAGCCTAGAGTTTAGGCTTATCTACGGCCAAGCGTTCCTTAGGATCAAACTGGATAGTTTAGGGCCCGCGGAGTGTACAGATAAAAGTGGATAGTTTAGGGTGTAGAGTCACCGTGGTCTTCTTGGCTAGATTTTCAGCTCACAACGGTAGCCATTTTTCCTGTTATTTCGAGGTCCCAGAAATCCTAATGAAATTCGGTTTACACAAACCATCGTGTGTCATGCAAAATAAAAAATGTTTGCATTGATTGCAATACACAGGAGGCGGATTAAATACTGTTTCCACCTTTAACTATCTTATCAAACTGAAACTCATAAGCTGATGTCCTTAAATCTTCTCAACATGGCCGCTGCTTTACCCATTTTAATCGTAAATGCATAAAATCCGCAGTGACGGATACATGACTCACGGTACGATCCACATGATAAGTCGATGTATCTACACTACAACAGACCTGGACTATCCGAATTATCAGACGCACCTGGCAAACGATTTCAACAAAACCAACCCGTGCGCGGCACGATTCATCGCACGAATCAATAAGAATCGAATCTAACAGTGTAACTAAGTGACCGTGCCATTACCCGAACGGCAGTGTAACCCGCAGATTAGCTAAAATAACAGGGGTCCCTGTATTCCGCGATCACTGGCGGTCTCTATAATGATTCTTTCAATTGGCCCTCGGCTCCACGGGACTTCTTGCGTCCCGAAAGGCAAATCGTTGCCGATGATGCGAGGATCGGGATCGGAAACACCTGCCGCAGGATCGGGAGATCCCCGGGGAAGGGGACTGGGGCGAGGCGGATCGAGATTCCCGAGATCGCTTGGCAGAAAAATAGCATATTCGTGTCTCCGATAGGATATCGGGGATAATCAGATCCGCAGGCGTTTCTCGATTATTCTTCTTTTACTTTTTTTTTGTCTCTCATTTGTTGTCCCGTGGCCCCGTTTACGGGACTGGGAGAGCAAACAGAAACTCTCGCCCGGCCGGGGATAATTAACCTGGGCGAAGAAGCCACGGTTTAACGAGTCCCACGATTCAGCCGCGCGGATCACGACACGAGGATCAACGGGCGGCAAAAACGAGCGACTCGTTCGTTTCGTCGCGCGTTCTTCTCCGAGTGTTTTGCCGCCGGGATGAAAATCCGAGAGAGATGGAGAGAGAGAGAGAGAAAGAGAGGAGGAAGGAGTCTTCTAACAGATAGACAGAGAAAGAAGAGAGAGGAGCGATTGGTAGGAGGAGGAAGATGAGAGGAGGGAAACGCGTCACCGCCCGCAATATCGTAGATCGCACCTGTTCCCACCGCGGCTCCTCCCGAGGTCTTTAACGACTCTTAGCTTAATCGGCGTCTAAATTACACGGACTGGCTACTCGCTTCCGGGGTACGCCGCGAGACCAGTTGATTTACAGGATAATTCTATTTTATGCGCGGCGTTTCCGACGAATACACGCTCGCCCATAGTATCGCGATCCCTCTCGCCCGGGATAACCGAGAGAAACGTACAGAGTGGCGAGAGAAAGAGAGAGAGAGAGAGACCTGTCGTCGAATCGCGGTTTAATATCAGCCCCCCGGGGTCGGTTTCTTCGAATTCTGGTCTAAGCTATTTTCTGATTCCTTGATTGAATGTAAATGAGCCGCGAGATAACGCCCGGAGAGAAACCTTCTTCTAGCCGTGACTTTTCCGCGTACCCGGCGATCTTTCTCGATCCGCGGGTATCAAGGCGGCGGATCCGCGTCGAATTTCCATAGCCTGTTCTCCACGCCTGAATATGCGGAACTAACGCGAGACCTGGCACACGTATCCTCCTATCGCGTTTATCTGCCGCGCTAATGAATTCCGCGACTGTGATCCGCTTGCGAAACACTCGACACACGATGTTTTCCTTCCTACTTCGACGCTGTTTTCCAATGCGAGCCTCGTCGATCTCGATCGTGACCCACAAACGCGGCTACTCGCCGTGTTCCAAAGGGAAATTATATTTTCCGGCCCATGGGATCGGACCGAGCTCCCACGGGACTACGAAAATTATAATACTTCCACCTACAGCAATTATATTCCGACGATGCTGAAATGAAATTTTTAGTTTCATCTCTCATTTCTATATTTTATTTCTCGACAAAATGAACTGCGGGGACAATTCGTGTTATTACAGAAACGATTACAGATCTTTTCGCAAGGTGAAACTGTCCTGTACGAATTTCTCGAAAACAGGAGTTAAGTAAAAAGTCATTTCTTCTCCTAATAATTTTCCCCAATGTTTTGCTCGTTTTCTTTACCCATTTTATCTGCCCATTCTTCAAAAGCGTAAGGCGTCGAATATCATCGAGCTGGGGACGAATATTTTGAGACAGTTAATTTTCCGTAGAGGCCGAGTGAGATTTCTCGGGGGATTCGGAACGAAGTTTCGACGGCGGCGTTAATTGTGTATGCGGGCGTGCATCCCCGGAATGAAAAAAGTTCCCACGAGTTGACGAGAACTGCGGAAGAAGAAGGGAAGCACGTGTGGCCGTAACAACTTAGAGCCGATTCACACATGGCCGGTCTGTTTCGTGGTTCCTCCGTTTGAGATGCGTGCACGCCTATACGCGTGTTCCTTCGGTATGCAAGTTGCGACTGCTAAACATCTGTCGAACGTGTTTGTTAGGCGAACCGCAGTCGTTCGAGGGACCGAGAGGAGCGGTCTCGAGGATGAAGCCCTCGAGATTCTTTTAGAGCTCGAACGGCACATAATAATCCGACAATTGAACATTATCTATCAGCTTCTACCAATTCTTTTTTTTTTACCGAAACAATATTTGTTGTTTCAATGTTCAATCGACGTTTATTCATTTATATTTTTGTATAGAAAAGAGGGCTGAGGGTACGCTTTGAAATTGATCCATTGTAGAGAAGTAAAGAAATAATGGAAATGGAAAATTGAAATTAATTGGAATGTCGATGTTGTTTGGCGATTGCCACTGAGGTCATTGGACGGTCTTCGAATGGTTGCGTGGAAGAATTGATTTCGCGTAAATCGCAGCGGCAACAATGATATCATTCGACTGACACGGTAGCGGTCATGTCGATCGAGCTAATGCATTTAAGTGCGAGGCAACCGACGGCCAATGCTATTAATCGTCCAGTAATCGAATCGCTCAATTGACTCGGCTTTCCTTTGAACGTTGGATCGTCCATTGTAACGCGGCCGCTTCTTCTTCGGGTTCATTGAAGGTACGCCTTCCCCTCGCGATATATCTCGTTCGCAATGATATCGTGTTATTTCGGTATTTGCTGATAGAAATAACATGTCTCTCTCTCTCACGATAAAAAGAAATCCAGAAGATGCCACGGTGCAACCTGTTTATTAACACGGAACCTTTTTACAGTCTGCAAGATGGCAGCGGATAGCACAAAAAAATAATTTTAAGCAGTATTTCAATTGTGCATTCTAGTGCATTTTTACTATTTCGGACAGCTTCTGGAATTTTTGGAGCTGCTAATCTTTTCCAGATCCAAAAAATCTCCTGGGAAACTCGATAGAATTCCCAAAGATTTAGCAAACTCGAAGTAATCTGCCTAACGAAACGATTTTTGACGAGCTCCAAAAACTGTTCTACAGAGGTCGATAGAATTCCCAAGGATTTAGCAAACTCGAAGTAATCTGCTCAACGAAACAATTTTTGCAACCTTTTCGCACATTGCAGATGGCGACCGATAGCGCGGAAATCAATTCTAGCATCTGGACAAGTGTTCAACCGTCAAATTGCTTCAATCTGTCATTGCTAAAACTAATTTTAACAGCTGAAGAAGTATTTAACCGTTGATAAAATGATGGTTCAAAGAGCCTTCAGGATCTGTCAATATTCCAAAAAAGTCTGTTTCAGCTAGAGCCCAACAACCGCAAGAAAGCGTGCCAAACGAACTCGAAATAATTCCTGAAGAACCAAATCCAGCAGATTACCTCTAGAATCGACTAAAAATTCAGTTGGCTCTTCGGGGAGGTGACAGGCAGTCGAAATTTCCGATTGGTTCCGCGGCGCGGCGGCCGGAGGACAGTTTCGATCCCGTGCGCTGCGGATCGAGAGATCCACGCCCGCGATCCTCTCCTTCCTGTCCCGTCTCCCTTTCCTCGACGTCTTCTTCGTCTTGTTCCTCTCGGACGTCGTGTCATTCCTCACCGCCAGGGGCGTCAGCGTCGCCGGTGGACGTCGGGCTGGAGGAGGGGAGATCGGGAGGGCCGTGTGTGTCTTCGTCATGTGTGCTCCTAGCCGGTGCCCCTCGGAACTCTTCAGTTCTCCGCGGGTCTCTGTGCGAGTAGGTTCTACATATAAAGTCGTTCGAAGCCTCGAAGCCGCCAGCTCTTCCCCTCCCTCGGGGGTCTCCGATCCTCGCTCGAGGCGAACCGAGTCGAAATCGCAGGTGATCGTGTCATCCCGACCGGTCGTGTCCACCGTCAACGTCGAGGATCAATCGAGTCCACCAGCGGCTAGGATTTTCCGCGATTTACCGTCTGGACTTTTATCCGAAAATCGACGGAAACTCTTCCGTTCGGGAACCGGTGATCGACTATTTTGGGACACTTGGTGCTCGACAGAGTCCTCCAGAACCCGCTGCCTCGTTGCAAAACGGTTAAATCGCGGTTTCGCAGAGACGATGATCCACCGTGGGACTCTTGGCCGGTTAGAGTCCTCGAGGATCATCTACCTGCTGGCTAGCTAATTTTTTAAACGGTCGTTAAACGCTCGCCATTGATTCGGGAGAAATTGAATTTCGAGAAACCGGTTTTCGGGCATTATGGTTGGTGATCGGTGTGTAGCGGTTCTAGCCAGGACACAGTGATCCGAAAGGTCCTTGAACGGGGTCCGGTCCTCATTTTTCCAAAAGTTTCTCTTCGAATTCTGTAAATTCTCTTGATCTTTGTGAATCTCCCAGGGTCTTAGATCGTTGCTCGTTTTATGTAATTCGCGTTGATCCAGCCCCGCCTTTTAGAAATCTTCTCCGGAGTCTTGGTTTCCTTCGGAAGATTGGATTTCGAGGAAGATCGAAGAGCAAACGGATCGACGGAGCAGTGCTCGATGCCAGTGCGATGACGAAAGTGCCGAGAGCCAGCAAGAGCTCGCAAGAAGAGAGAAGAGAAAACGCGGGGGACACGTATCGACGAGTATAGTATTCATATATGGTAGAGATCCAGCAGCGAGGTATAGAGTTCCTACGTAGTGTTCAGAAAGTAGGAACTTCATACCGTGCTCTTGGACTTGCCGAAAGATCGTCGAGCAGTGGGTGACAAGTGAGAAACGAAACGATAGAGACCGATATCCGCGGAATCGATCACGGAAAAGTACCGACGGCCGCAGGCCACGACCTTCGATTGATAACCGGAGGATTTATCAGCGATCACTGCCTGATCACCGGCACCGGCGATTTCGTTCAAGTAAGTCACGATCACGGAGCCGAGGATGCGTTTTTCCCGGTGCATCGATCCCTAAGTGTGCGATTTTCTTGTGCTAGATCCCGTACATACTTAAATTTGAAATTTCCAGAGAAGTCTGGAAAAAGCACGACAGTGCTGAACTGAATCATTATTCAGTTGTACAATAAATCTAGAGCTCAAAATAATTTAAGTTCTACTGCAGTTTCGAATCGTCATAGTTTTCTCCCGTTTTGTGTTCAATTATTGCAGTGGATGTCTCTGCGATTCCTTGTTTTATAATTTAATCGCTTAAAGTGAAAACTTCTGTTCGCGAAATTCGCGGTTTTGAAGTACTGTTTAATTTTGAAAACCTGAGAGTAGATAATTTTTCATTTTCTTAATAGAGCCTCTAATATTAAAATTTCCAGCGAAATATATCCCTGGCGAAGATAGTTGCATGCGAAAACCTGAAGCTAAATCAGTTCCGTATACGATTGTTTAACACGAGGATTTTCATTTCCGAAAATTGAGAAAATTGAAGTGTACCGGTGAAATTTGCGAAAACTAGTAAATTGCACAGCCTGTGAAAATGATTTCTGAATAATTGTTCAGCGCGAGAGTGTCTGTGTTAAATTTATGATTTCTCTATGGAAAAAACTAGTGTAAGTTTTGCGAGGTGAAATTGTTGTCGAAGTTTGAGCATAGATGCGACGTTATTCGTTATCCAGCACAGGCGTTTATCGAGGTAGCAAGAGTCTAATCTCTGTTTTCATGATTCAGTCGTTACAGACGCGAATTTGCATAATGACCCGCAGTCTACTTATTAGACAGAAGTTAACCTGTGATCAAGAGGGGCACTATGCAGTTTCATTTATTTACCGCTCGGTAACCCGAGGCACGATCGCCGAACTATTCCCAGTCGAGTCGGATCATTTCGGATTAACAATTAGTGATTAATTATCGATTCGTCGCGACGCAGGCCTCTGTGCAGCGACATGACCCTGCACTTTTGCCACGTCGCAGAATTTCACGTCGACACGCGCACGTTGTTTCGCGACTTCTCTCGCATCGAGCTGTAATTTTTATGGAACAATCGGATAGAAATAGTTGAACGGTATTTTGGGAGAAACGTTGTGAAGAAATTGTCGTAAAATCAATATTTCTACACGTCGAACGGCCAACAGATAAACGGTATTGACAATACGCGCGTCGACGATAAGACGATGTTTTTCTCCGATTAACGATAACAATATTACTCCAAGTTCCCTCGTGCAGTCGGTAAAAATTTATCGCGTTCCCAACTATGACGGACTCCGACGTAGACGCGCGTTCCGAACATCGACGATTGTTCACGTCGATTCGAAAATATTTCCTGTTTTCAACTTCTATCATTTCTACTTCGTATACTTGAAAACAGGTTTCAAATGTTGCTCAAGATGGAGGAATGCAGTCACGAACTCGTTGAGCCCCCCACCCCACTTTCGAAGTTGTCTAACAATTCCGTAACAGGAAAAATCCAATGCAGTCGATGCTAAAAATTCTTCGTACATAAAACGATGCTTCTATTGTTATATTGTATTATATTTTTAAGTAGAGTTACAGCTTTTCATGAAATATAGTGATTTCTTATTTTAATCGCAGGAATCACTCCACTAATTAACTCCACTTTTTGTAATATTTTCAATTTCAGCGTCAAAGCACTTGGTTCAGTTATAACTTTTTTCATTTATAATAAATTTCCCAAACGATATAGATTAACACCATTAAACAAAAAAAATTTGTTTGGTCGCCGAGTAGGAAATAATTTATTTCAGAAGTCATTCATTACACCAAGGCTATTCTATCTTATTCATTATACGTGCCTTTACGTGAAAGCTACATCTGTATTTGTGCATTATACAATGTTCATTTCAATTTTCATTTTGAAGGGAATTTTGAAAAACAATGTATATTATTTCATCGCATTTCTGCACTTTGTGTTTTATGGAGTTCGTCAAGAACTCAGGTTTATTTGTTCTCATCAACACTTTCAATATTTAAACCTTTAAAACTTGTTTAACTCCTTGCCGCGCAGTGAAGATCATAGCAGCTTGAAAGCTCATAGAAAGCTTGAATTATTAACCCTCGGACTCCTGCGAGTTCTAGGCCTACGCCGGAGTCATTTCTGACCCACGCTGATATTTCGCCACAGTTTTCTTTCGTTATAAGGCGATGGCTTTCGTCGTATTTCGGATGAAGAAGAGAAAAATCGTCGTCTTATATCGGAATAAAATTGTACATATTGACGGTCGCTCAATAAAGTTAAACAAAGACAGAAGTTTCTACTTGGTCCCCGTTTCTTGCAATTGGCGTGGACAACTTTAATTTTGCACAAAGATTCGCAGGTTAATAATAAACACATCGAGAAATGTATTCATTTGGTCGCCGAAAATCGACCGAAAATGTAAATATAAATATAAATTCTACCGAAAATGTTGAAAATAAAAAATGCTGGTACCCATGCAGAAAATCTCAGGGTTTTAGAAAAATGTTCACGCTTTACGTTTTAGATGGAACCTATCAAAAAGTTCTAGAACACCTTCGATCCCCGATTTAAATTGATGGAAAACGTTGATGGGGTTTTTTGGGGGGGGTGCGTCGATAGCGCATGGCTAATATTGGTCTCGATCGATGTTTGCATGCGGTGACAGGATTATGTTTGACTCACCGAATCAGTGCCACGGCCATTTGTCACCTCGAGATTAAATAGAGAGCCGAACTGTCTTCGAGGAGGGAACAGGGACACGGTACAAGGGTGATTATTCGGTGTCCCTCTCTCTTCTCGAGCCACCCCCTTTGGCCCCGTGTCGGTTTTTACCAGTGTTACCAACTCTCCCCAGGAGATAAGACATCGCGCGGAGGATGATCCTGGTCCCCGTCGTTCTATTAGCATGTGTCGGTCGTCATGATATTTTTCACGGTGACGACGCGCACCGCTTTTCCTCGACAAATTGTATTCGCTCATGGCCTCCAGATGGATATTTGCATTAGGGGTGGGGCCGCGCGTTCCCGCGCTTTTCTCCGAGCCTGTTCCGTACGCAGTTGCTATCTTCTTCGTCGGCAAACTATACGTTTCGTCGTTAACACCTTGTATAACCTAGCTTTATTAAAATAATCGTGCGTTTTCGTACAGGCGAAAAATGATTGCTTACAGTAAGTTAATTTTCTACGTTATATTATAAATTTCTTTTAACCATTTTTTTTTTTTGGCAGACTTATATATAAAGTCTGTTTAAACGCTGACTGTTGTAAAAACAGTTCTCTTCAAAAGTGCATAGCCACAGTTGCAGTTAATATTTTTTCAAGTTTTTTAAAAATAATTGTATGTCGTTAAGGGTTAGTTTAATGTATTGTAGCATGCTTCGAAAATAGAAACAAAAATGTTCTATTTTGAAAATTTTTAAAATTTCTGCAACTCTTCCATTTCTGAAAATTTGTATGCATTCGATTGTACTGTCACACTAATACAGCAAATAATTTTCATTGTTTCATTAGTAATTTAAAGCGACTAGTTTACATTACTTGGTGAAAATAGCAGGAATGTATCTTTCCAAATTTTTAGCCATTCTGTGTTATATATACCCAAAGGATAAATTTGTTGAATAATTCCCCAATAATCATAGATCAAAAATATTAAAACCCGTTATTTTGACGAGTCCCGTGAACCTAGTGTTAAGAATTTGAGTATGTCGAAAATAATATTACAACGTTCTTAAATTCTCGTAGTGTCTTTACAGTTTTGTATATCGCCCATTTATTTTGGTCACGAATGCATAAAATCCGCAGTTTAGTCGTACGTTGGTGACACAATCCCTCGTCTATATCTCAAGATCGCGTAATTATAGGTCTTTGAATTTGCCTTTTTTTCGACTACAAGATAACACGAAAAAAATTGCACAAGCACCTTGAAACAGTTAACGTTACCATAATATTACAGAAAATATGAGATAGAACGAAAAAAAAAAACATTTAACCGACGATAGAAACAATTTTTATATTGCATAAAAATGTGCGGTCTACTCATAACATTTGCATTCAAACCTCTCCATTGTTAATGACTAAAACAACTGAAATATAAGATAAGCTGGTAATTATTTTTGCGTACACCACCCTATTAAACCTTGTATTTCCCCTTTATCTATGTCATTTCCACTCAATTATTTCGATGAACGTGCTCAATTTTCATAATGAACGTCTGACCGTAAAGAACTAATAAAACCTAACGTTACACTTCATTCTCCTTCTGGGAATGAGCGTCGCTATCGTTCGCGTTCTATTTAAAATTATGAAGACAGTAAAAAGCCGATGAAATTGTTTAATAGCGTTGTTTTTTTTTTTTTTAAAGACCGACGACCAGTGTCGACGTCAACAGCTGAATAATTGCATATTCTCAACGCTTGCCAATTATTCGCTAGTTCCAACGTGAACGATTAGCCTCGCCTGTCCTTTTAGAATTGAAAATACTTACTATGTCAAGAAGTATTCGACGCGTCACGTTTAAAGAAGCATTTAATGCATCGTTTTTATCTTATTTTCCCCATTTCCCTATAGAATTATTTACTGTTCCACTGTATCGTTTTAACCCCATTTTCTTTTGTTCTGTTTTTTTTCCCTCGGTTGGAAATCGGTACGGTACGACATTTCGAAAGTTTTCGGCTACAGCATCTGCCCGTTTTTCCACATGTCACGTACGTAGACGTCCCCCAAACAAAAATCACGCACGTGAAGGTGGGGTGCATAAATTATGGCAAACGCCATCTTTCTCCTATGCCGTGCGGATTGGACGAATGAAAAAAATCCATCCCTCGGCGGAACTGCTCCTGCACTCGCGCAGTTTTCGCCCGGAATACACGAACGTGGTCTGCGCCATTTTCCTTACCACCCCCTCCCCGCGCCTAACATCATCATTTTGCAAACATCGTTATCGCGCTCGATCTGCTGCCTATTCGATTACGGAATTGCTATAAATACGACTGGACCAATGCTGTTCGAACAGTAAGTGTCTCAATAGAATTTTGTGTGCTATACAGGGTTACCAAAAATCTTTCTTGCAAAACATAATTTGTTCTCACAGAGAACATACTCGAAAGCGGCCTAGAACAATTCCAAAATATTAACAAAATATTCACTCAAATGTGTGCATTTACAGTGTTACTCGATACATGTCCACAACACGGGTCTACTCAATGACATATATCGGCTAGAAGATAGATACACTGCTGAATGTAGGATAGCGAAGCTTCTTGGCTCCTCACGGGGTATTCCTCGCGGCAGTGGGGATACTTTTGGGACTTTTATCGGCTAGATATTTGGGACATATATCGAGTAAAGACTGTGCAATTACAAATTCTGTGTACAAACGATTAGTAAGTTTTTTTAAACGTGTTGTAGGTTACAGTACTTTATGGTAAAGAGCAGATTCCGAAGTAAAAATTGTTTATTGTTCTTGTTGTGGCAAAGCAGAGTTCTTGCAGGATTACGAGAACTCGCAAAGAGAAGCTCGTTGCAATAAAAACGTTTTCGCAGAACGATCTACTATTCGCCTGTGAATGGAATAAAGGTTTTATGCGCAGGATAGTATCGGTGCATAACTTTTTATGGAGTATGTCGATGGGGACATTGTTTGAAGTATTCCTTCGATATGCGTGCCGACACCCTTTACACAATCGAAAACAAGGGTGTAGAATACCGGTTAATGGCGGAGAATTCGCCTCTTCTATCTATCATTCCACTATCATTTTTCGGCGCTTATTATTTGTATAACAGCGATTATTGTTCATGTACGGGGCCGAGTTTTGATTAAGAGAGCCACGATATCGGCTAAAAATAATTTATTATCACCAGATCAACGAAACGGAAATAAACGACTGTATCAACGGAAAACAAATAAACAAATGTAAGAAAATTCATGATTCACTGAAATTCTTCAAAACATTCGATGTAGTAAAAAAATTGATGTACATAGGAGAAGAATGGTTTTGTTATTCTTCGGGGGACAAGCAAGTATTATTGTATGTAATTATATGTAATTATATGTAATTGTATGTAATTGTATGTAATTGTATGCTACTGTATGCTGTTCTATGCTATTGTACATTATGATATGTTATATGCAGATCAATAAGACGGTAATAGATGCTTCAAAAATAAATAAATAAAAAAATTCTTCAGAATAATTCAATTTTATCAAAAAACTCACGTACAGAAAAAAAGTGTAATAGCTTCGCTAATGTTTAAGAGAACAGATTTTATCGTGTGTTAATACATGTTATATCTGTGGATGAATAGAATGAAAATTGAATTTTGCTTCAATGTATTAACAAGAAACAAATAAATGCGTAAAAATTCCTGATTTACTGAAGCTCTTCAAAATGATTAATTTTCGTCCTAAAATTAATCTATAGTCAAGCAGGTTGTTGTTGAATGCTACTGTATATTACTCAGAAGTCAATTAAATATAGAAATAAATAGACAAACATTTCTGAATCACTGAAATTCATAACAGGATTCAACTCGGTCAAAAAATTAATGAAACAGAATAATGGTGTTGTTTAATGTTTAAGGGACGAGCAGGACAAGCTCTATAGCAAAACTCGAGATTGTAAAATCGTTGGTAATGTTTAAAGCGAGTACAGCCGATCGCGAGACAATCATCGTCGATATATAAAAGGCCGTCCATCGCAGGATTGTTCCGGTTTGCGACACGTTTCCGTTTGCCCGAAAGCTCGTCTTGCCGGAAGGGAATCTGTCGCGCACGAGGATATTTTCCGTAACCGTGTGCACCTGGCGCGATCGCGCATTCGACGAAAATTGCACTGTATTGTGCTTCATGACGCCGCGCTGCGCTGCACCGAGCCGAGCCGAGCCGGGCCGGGCCGGGCCGGAGTGTTGTACCAACTTTGGTCATTGAACTGCGCTATACATGTGGCACGAATTTGCATACACAACGTGTCCAGAAATTCGGGGTACCTGTGCAGAAGGCGCGCGTGCCCGCGCCGTTTTAAGAAGCTTCGCGAAACGAAACGAAAGACCAGGAAGTCCGTGCGATTTTACTCCAAGTTTCTGCGCAATAAATTTGCCGCGAGTTTAATCCGATTTTGCATGTACGACTAAATGGATTATTCCATTTGGATGTGGAATATTTCAAGCGAGCAATTTTAGTGTCTTTTCATTATTGATCTTCCACACTTTTGTTTCACAAAGACCTCTATGGAATTCGTTTAACACGTTTACCACAATTCAGCACTGTTCTTCAATGCATTTAATATTGTTACATGCAATTTATTTAACACTTTAGATGTTAGAAGTGTTTAGAAGTTTGTGCAAAATAAAAAACATTCTGTATCGATTGCAAGAAACAGGAGCCAGATAACATTGTCTATTATCCTTTAATAATTTGATAAGTTGAAAATATGTGCTACTGTTTTAATAGACTAACTAAGGTTTTAGAGTTCTGCAGAACATTAAAATCGTCAGTTTGAACGTCCACAAATTATTATTAGTCGAAAAAGTGTCTAACGCGTTTCCATTTATAATAATTAGTTCTCTTCTTAAAATGGTTCAACGCGTATCGTAACTGCGAATCGCGTATGATGGACAAGGCAGTGAAGGTGTTAAGCTTAATTTAGTATAAATGCATAAAATTTGCAATCTATTAACACTCGATAGTGCTGTATAATTATGATAAAAAAAATGTTTTGCTTATTCTTATCGATAGAATTTTGCATAAAATTTTTCTGTTCCGCCACTTGTTTCTTAACTAAAGTCTTTATCGACCAGTTTGGCGATGCTCGCGTCTCATTCAGATGTAAAAAAGGTCGAGTTGTGAATGTTTATGGTTGGTATCGAACGCGGTGAATACTCGTAGGTGGACGAAGCGGCGGTCCAATTAAAAAATGACACTTTTAGGGTGACGGGAAAGTGATTCGAAAAGAAAAAGACTATAACCGAAGAACGTGACAAAGGAACGGGGCTGCGCGTCGCAGGCAAGAGTGAAACCGCGAACGCGGCGCTGCAAACCACGAACATTTCCAAGGTACGTCTGTTAAAGCGCAACGGAAATTGCGTGAATGGTCACGGGACGAGATTGCCTCTCCGGGGTTGCAAAGTTATGCCACGGAAGTTCGACCGATGCAAATATCTTTGTCGTTTACACTTGCACTCTCGGTTGCTTCGAAATTCTACTACGAGTTACGCCCGTTCCTTTCGACAAAAAAAAAAAGAAAAACGGACCACAGAAAGTGCTAAAGCAGAATTTCATTTAGCCAGCCGAAATTGGATCCGAAATTGAATCCGAGAAAATATGAAAATTCTATTAACGCTCTTCAATATTCCTAACTAAATTGCGGATTTTACAGAATTCATAAAAATAGATTTACAAGCATATTTTCATCGGAATAAAATTATTCTTATTTTACAAAATGGGAGCTGAACGGGACAGGGGCCACCTACGTTAAAAACACGTTTGCGTCCGGCACGTGGTGAACGAGTAAAAAAAAATGGTAGGAGGCAGGATCGATTGTAATAAGGGCCGAAATTTATGGGGACGCGATAAACTCGAAGATTTACCGCGGCATCGCCGTTAATAAATAACAAAATCGTCGGGCAGCGGTCGTCCAAAAACACAAAAGGCCGGAGAGCGCGCCGCTCGTTCGCGATATATAATTTATAAATATCGGTCCGGCCAATTTGTCCGCGTCCTCCGAACGATAATTTCACGGAGCCGATAACCCGATCGCGCATTGTACAACGTCGATTCATAACTATCGTCGCGGGTTTTGGTCGTTCGAAATGTGTCGCGACCGATCCTACTTTCGCTATCCGGGAAGAGGATGATGGCAATGGCCATCGCCAGCCATCGTCGTGCCTCGTCGTAGACCACCGGTGTTGATGGGATTTATCTGCCAAGGGAACGACGCGACGGAGCAAATAGACAAGCCATAAGTCGCGGAATTCAATTGTCGATCTCTGAAAATATTCCCGTTTTCGCTGCGAGCTGGAACGACGCTGCCGAGGCGTCTTGTGTGGCTCGGGTTTGTGGAAAGACTCTATTTTAAGTCCATTCAATTATTTAGCTTCGAATAGAAATACCAATACAGATATTCTCTTCAGAATTTGTTGATTCAAGTAACCGATTTTATCTCCTACAGTTTAGTATCAAATAAATATAATACCGAATTTACAATTATTGTGATCATTTCTTTATTGAGGTAGCTCTTTGAATGAGCATCTTTTTAAAAAATATATTTTGCGACTGTGCATGACTCGATTTATGCTCGACACTTTTTAAGAATGCTAAGTCAGTACTGGAATTACTATAAACCTACGTCTACAACGAAAAGAAGGTGTTTAATAGAAGAATTTGATTTGATTTAGCTACATAAAATTCAATTTTATTTATCCATTGTATATCATATTTTATATAATTCTTTAATAGTGCTAGCTACAATAAATCTATGTCTACAGTAAAAATTATGGGCAGTTTATAATCCTCATGAATTTCTGCTCGGTGAAACGACATATTCAGAATTACGATAAACTTATTTGGAACATATTATAAACATATTTTAGATAACTTAAAAGAATAGTTACTACTAGAATTTGTAATAAGTTCATGTGTACGGTGATAAATTGCGTCTGTTCGCTTAATAATTTCTATGATCTTAGTTTCTTTGATTAAACAGTATCTTTTGAATTAGCGAAAATACCAAGTGATGTTAGTAAATTCGCGGAGAAAGTAAAAAGGAAAATAAAAATTATCATGCTTTCGCATGAAAGTGGCTGGCACGGAATTACATATTTCGTTACCAGCAGTATGACGGTCGTAAGTTTACTGACTTCTTAAACAGAATACAGTCAGGATATCTTGGTGTGACTGTGTGAGGCGATATCTTTGCCTGCTCGAGATTGGGCCTTTCCAGTTTCGTGGTCGCTGCTCGTATCGAATCTCCGGTTGCGGGAAGCAGCCAGTCCGGAGGGCGTTAACAACGATAGGTTTATCAAGCGACGAATTGCTTTATCATAAGAATACAGAAAAATGAAGAGAGAAAGACAAGCGAGAAGAAATCAGTCACGCGATGCGCGACAATAAGAAGCGACCAGCTCGCAGGATCCATTCTTCCGTAGAAACGCTGAAAACCGTGCACTGAAATGTGAATTAACACGTTCGCGTCTAACTACCACACATATATTCTATTTCGTATTTTTAACTGTGACTTGATATAAAATTATTCATCATTTCCAAACATTTAAAATACATTTTTCACTGCAAAATAATATCCATCACTTCCTATGCATTTACTTCACCTAACAAGCAATTAATAAATCTGTATTATAACTAGTAAAAGAATTGAATGTGGAAGTAAATTCATTGTAGAGGACACGAATTAATTGTCACACCAAATATAATATGTTATTCAAGAAATTTGCCATTTCAGAAAAATGGTACTCTTTTTCACATTTTATATGTATGCTGCAACCGGTGGCTGTAATAACGAATCGACTGTAGATTTTATGCAATTATAACAAAAATTCCTAAATCAGCCACAATACTGGGAAAACTTTAAGGATATGGTTCTATTATTTTTGATGTTTGGTTTTTTAGATTTTGCATAAACACCCACAGTTTAATCGTGAAGGTTTTTACCGAAACAAATGCTGGCAGCGAACGAGCGAAAAGCAGGTGGATCACGAAGGAGTTAAAAGGAGTATAGTAAATTTGATGAATAATTTAAAAAATCAAATATTCACTTGGAAACAGCGTAACCGTAGGACAGATAAATTTACGAGACGTGTTGTATTTTTGATTCTCTCTGCCTCCCGATTCATCGGGCACCCTCTGTAAAATTCAGATTGGCAGTGACGCGACACCTATCGGCTCGCGCCCCCGCAGTTTTGTTATTTTTTCACGGCTCCGTCGTTTTTTTTTTGTGTGTGTGTTCTTTTTCCCGTTTTGTTTCGCGTAAACGCGACAGGTAGTTGAATTTTATGGCTTATTTTTATCGCGGCGATCTGCGGAGAGAGTTAAACGAAACGTAGTGAGTTATTTTCGCGGTGTTTCGCCGCGATGCGATGAAGCGGTCCTCCGTTTTATGGTGAATCGATACCGCGCCCATATTCCACGATTATACAAGTTTATCGAGACGAAGAGAGATCGCCCAGTTATAAATTCTGCCGGGCTTTTTGGGGACCGATCGATCGCGAGGAGATGACCCGTTCGCATCTGCCCGCCCGCGTCGATAATCGATATTAAAATTAGTCTGACTCCGTAACAGAAACACTCCCGTCCCGTTCGTTTCAATTTTGTAAACCGTTCGCCAGAATTATTCATTCGTACCTATACAATTTCGAATATTAATTTCAGAAATCGTAACAACCTATTTAATAAATCAGAAACTCAGAAGTTCAGATTCCTCTGATATTAATTGCCATTTCAATCCCGTTCCCCTATGGAAATCATACGAAACAAATATGTAAAAAGTAATTTTTAAGTCACACAAAAATGTAAAAGTGTAAATGTAAAATAATTCCTTGTAGCTTGCTGGAAAGAGAGTAGAATAGAAAATTGTTGCAGCTTCTTTGGAGAACAGTAACACGGGAAGTAATAAAAACTTCTTTCAGATTATTGATAGCGGTTTTTTTAATGGCAACGGTAGATTTTTCATTGGCATATTGTCGGAGCTGTTTGGAGCGGATTTCGTTCGTTGCAACAAATTCGTACGATGACGCGGATGAATTTAATCCATTCTGTCCGTTCGATACAACACAATGGACTTTCCTGAATTATTGATCGACTTTTGTGGACGCAGTGCAGTATTTTTCTAACCGAACCGGAAGATCATCGACCTGTTGAAGCAATTTCGAATCCGTGCACGCGACGACGGCGGACGCGACTTGATTTACTTGTGCTGGCAATTACGTCAATTGCGGCACAGAGTGTTGTAAAATCGGTAGGGGGCCAGAACGATACTCAACGGTTCCGCACTCCCACATTCCGGACAAGTAAACGGAATTTATAGGCTACGTTAAGGGCCCCGGGTAATTTGCGAGCCATACATGCTTGGTCGATCGAAAATAACTCGACACGTTCGATCATGCGAGCCTTGACACTCCGTTCGAATTGACAACGAGCGAAATAACACTTCTCTTAAGCTTTATTTATGAAACAGCTCACCGATGCTATACGCCAACGTTAATAACAATTCTTCTCAGCGATGCGTAATTTGTAAATTTATGAGTCTGTGAATTTTTGAAATTTCAGCGGGCCCCTAATGACCGCGAAATAGAACGATCCACTTTACACGCCTCAAGCAACTGTCTCTCCTATATAAGTCACCCCGATCGCGTAATTGCAACGCTGTTTGCAATTAACATGAATTGCGAATAACTTTTACCTGAGGTCAGATCTACGCGGAGATGGTAAATAGTTGTATAGATCGCTATCTCCCACTGACGCTGGCAACATGAAAAACGCGAGGCTCGCGCCTCGAGTCAGGGGTTAATTGACAGTATAGACAAAGCAAAACAATTACCGTCAATTACAGAAACTTTGTTGCTCTGCGCCAGCTATGCGCGCTGGGTAAATTACGAGACACCTAAATGTCACTATTAACACCGTGTAGAACAACATTGTAATTAGCAACGTGTACGGTACGTATTTTTCAAAATCACCGACCGAAGGACCTATAAGCGTCATCTTGTTGCGCTTTCTTATATTTTATGCTCTTCAGTGACTATTTCACATTACTTTATGAAAATAACAAGAACGTGCCGCCTAAAATTTTAGCCATCTCTTTTTTAGTAACATATACCCAAAGAAATATATTTTAGAATCTTAATAATTGTAAATTAAAAATATCAGAACCCGTCATTCCGGCTCCCGTAAACCTAGTGTTAAGCTTGACACGTAAAATTTATGTTACTATAGTGCAGGAACGAAAACTATCTTGCTGAGCCATGTTATTATACTTTCTTTTGTAATCTGGTGCTGAATGCTGTTTTTAATGTTGTGTATTTTAAAAGAGTAGGCTCGCATGCTTCTTGAACAACCTTGAATGACCTTGAAAGTCAATTGTGTCGTACACGAATGAATTTTTCTCGACATATGATTGTCTTTCATATGGCATAAGAAAATATATATTTAAAAGAATGAAGGTCACCTTCCTTTCTGAAAAAGTAATGCAAACACAAAAATATGACGTACGCCATTACGTAGCTTGCAAAGGACAGTGTTACTGTATCCTCTGTCATGTTTCTTCTAATATTTATTATTTGCAAGAAACAACGTGAACACCCTGTATAGGTATAAATTTTTCGACAAGAAAATATTCAATATTACCGGCGCTGTAAGGGTTAAAGAGGGAAAGAAGAAGATGATAGGTAGAGAAATGATGAAGATCTTCTGGACTTTCGGAGGAAAAAATTCCGGAGGGTCCTGAGGAGGATCGAGAATCTCGTTCGAGATCGTTGTTCTTGTTCGTTCCGCCCACGCGTCCACCGGATTCGACTGTTATTCGGCCTCGCGGGCACGTTCTCGGTCCCCCGATTACGCGAGCGTGGGTGCAGGTGCAGATAGCGGTGCAACGGTGCACCGCGGCGGTCATCGTGCAGAAAGAAGAAGATCGCGGGACGATCGAAAGTGAGCGGAACAAGGTCCCCCCCGATCCAGCGATCCATGAAGCCCCCTAGGATGCAAGGAGCGTGTTGTAAGTCTCCGTCATGCTCCATAAATCCCACCCTCGATATTGCTTGTCCTCGGTTACGTGCGTCCGCTTACGTATACGTTCGCCACGGATGCTTTTCCGCTGTTACCAGCGTTTAGGCTTCCTTAACGGGGTAGGGACGCGGGGGAAGAAAAGAAAAAACTGCCGAGAGGAAACATCGGCCGAACGAACAGGACGAGACAGGAGACAGATAAGGAGTCAGAGCGAGTATTTTGATCTGCTGACAGACACGCTCCATAAACCGCCTCATCTGCCGCACCGGAAACCTTGGATCGATCGTTTCTGATCTTCTCCTCGCATTCGCGGTGATCATCCGCACGGATATTTAGCCGATTTGAATCTACTAGCTGCCCTGACTGGTTCGCCAATATTCCCTCACGAGCATCTCTACTTATAATTAAACTACGGTCTCTCGTGCGTTTAATGCTTTCGCGAATTTTTTTCCAAACACCGATGAACGTTTTACGGCCTCCTCCATAAGGATCCGAACACTCACGGATTTCCTTATTTAGCATAAACCTCGTCGGAGTTTGGTTTCTCTCGCGGATTTATTACGTTGTCTCATAATATTCACGTTACATTCAGAAGCCAATCAATGTAAATCGAAATTTCCCATGCTGTTTTATGCGAACCATGAGGGCATAGCTTTAGGATAGAAAAAAGAAAATTTGTTTGTTCGACGTCCCGTTTACGAGAAAAACGAGTTTAAAGATCCGACAGGCTCCCGTGCTTTAGTATATGCAAGAAGTAGAATCGGTAGGCAGTGATCAGACGCACGCGTAAACCCGATTTACTCGAAAGCACAGTGTCAAATGAAAAATTTTATTCTTTCTGTTCGACTCGTTTTTGTACGCGGGACACCCTGTATAAATGTTTCCGGTGCTTTCGTCAAGCCATCGGCTCATTCAAGATATAATATAGCGAGACAAGATTATTCTGCGTTATTTTTTAGAATATTATCAAATTGTTTGTCCAAGAGAAACGCTTTTCGGACGCTTTCTTCAGCGGGACACGCAAGCAACTATATTCCCGGGAATATGATAAATGAACGCGGCGACATCCGGTCAAATAATCACGAGATAATTACTTTCCTGCACAAGGTTCATCGAAACCGTTCGCAAGCCGGATCTCCTGTTCCCGCGGGATCGGCAAGGATTCACGAGCGGACGGTCGCGTTAAACCGCAGGCAGGAACGGGTCTTTCGTGGCTCCGAATATCTGGCTTAGTGGTTTCCACCAGGAAAATTTTACCCCATTTTCCGGAACAATTCCCTTTTCGAGATTTTCCTTGAAAAGTTCACCTACCGGCGCAATGCAAACGATTTGTCTGCGATATTCTATCTTGCAGCTGTGAAAATTATAAAAATGATCTCAATGGAAACGAAAAATTCGTGAGGATAATTCCGCGACGTTTATCATCCAGACCTTGGCGACATATACAGAGAAATCACTGTGTATCTACTGGCGATTATTTCATAAATTTTGAAAACATATTTTCCGTGGTTGAGAATTTTTTAACAGAGCCTACAACGCGTTTGCAGCCACTTATTTGAATTTTGTAAAAGCAGAACAGCTTTTCCATTGCAGCAGCTCCATTGATTACTATTTTTCAGCTATTAACGAATATTAATTTATCGCATATGTGTAACACATTCTAAATCGTTTACTTAAATTTCGCGGAAGTAAAGTAGTCTATTTATCGCGGCTGTTCCTTTAATTGCGATTAT
Organism: Halictus quadricinctus; assembly: GCA_028454245.1. Lineage (NCBI taxonomy): Eukaryota > Metazoa > Arthropoda > Insecta > Hymenoptera > Halictidae > Halictus > Halictus quadricinctus. The sequence goes on from CM052118.1 coordinate 17,174,471, forward strand.
TGCAGCTAATGACGAATACTAATTTGTAGTATGTTTAAAATACGTTCAAAGGCGTCTGCTTGAATTTCGCAAAAAGCGATTCAGCTTCTTTATCGCATTCTTCCGTTGTGAATTCGCAGCAGCCTTTTTGCCGAATCACCGTGTCGTCGTAAACGGCAAATTCAGTCGCGAATTACTTCATTAGGTGCGGGCACGGCTATGGGAAAATCAAGTCGGCGGAGACTAAATGGAAAATCGCGTTATTTTTCGCCGGCGCGCATTCATATTAATGAAACAAACACGCTCGAAAAGCGCGACGAGGCCAATGGCGTCTCTGTTTGAACGCGCGGTGCCGAACACCGGGGCGATTTATTATTTCCGTTTGTTGCGCCGCGGAAAAACGCGGCGAAAGGTTAAAATCATTTTAATTTATACCGCGGGGCAATTCCACTCGACAGGTAAACGCGTAATTAGCTATCGACCGGCGAGGCTGGTGGCGGGAGAAAAAAATCCCAGCGAACCGGCAGCGGCGGCGGTGGCGGCAGAGCCAGACCTGCCCGCCGCGGTTTTCTGCCAAATAATATCCAGAAACGTGCCAGGTATATATGGCTTTCCTAATTAATGCCGGCCACCAAAGTGCCGCGAGCCGAGCCAATTAACTGCGATCGCATGCGCGCGGCTCCCTTTCCATTAATTGGAAGAAAACACATCATTTCCCAATTAATCGACGCGACGGAAACGCCCGTTCATTACGCTCGTCAGGCTTCCCTATGTAAATGATATTAGCGAACAATGCTATCCGTTTTTCTTTTTTTCTCTTTTTTTCTGTGAAATACAAAACTTTTCGCACGACGCGTCCCGAACACTGGGGCTCCGAGCTGATACCAGGCTTTTAAATAAACGGAGAAATCAATAAATGTTACATTACTGAGCTTCGTTATCTCACTATCGATCCAATATTAATTCAATAAGTTTCTTTGAACAGAAAATATATTTTGAACGTCCGTTAAATAACGATGTTCAAGATTAAGAAAATAAATGCATTATGATTAATTAAATGCGTTCAGATTTAGAATTACATACATTTCTTTTGAAATACAATATTTTTCTAAAGGTGAGTTTTCTGCTTTCACAGCGAAGAGCATTATTGTTGTTTCAAGGTCAAGGAACATGCTCCTGGCACAGAAGAATGTTCTTTATTTATGAAAAAAGTGGACAGAAAGTATTAAATAGCTTCGTCAGAGCATCGAGAAGAAGAATAGCAATTTTTTCACTAGAAAATGGTATCCACGTAATGCTCATCCTCAAATACATTGTTTTAACTTCTATCTATATTATTAGTCGAAAGTGATGGACTATTAGAAAGCAATATAAATTCAACAAGCATAAAAACATTTCAAGATTCCAGGACAAGATTTCCAAATTAATTTTTATGATAATATATGTGTTTCTATTCGAATAAACTAATACTTGTCATAACTTCTATAGGGTGTACAAGGGTTGAGGTATCAAATTATTGCATGTAGAAATTAACTCGTGGTCCTCACAATTAACCAATAGTAACATTGTTTTAAATTCAAATTTCATGATCACTTATTTGCAAGATGCAAGGAGTTCGTAGAAAATTATATTTTTAACACTTGAATGTATTTTAGTAGTAACGTGGAAAAAAGCCTTGAATTAATTTGTACATCCACTTAGCTTCCCCGTTCCGGCTACGCTGATTATAATAAATTATTTTGATTTTATGGGATCGTTTAAGGTTGACAGCGTATTCGGCAGTCAATGCGTCGAAAATTATGCTCTCGGTCGGCAAATTTTAAGCAGGCAAAGTGCTTGCGCAACGAGCATAACACATTGGCCAGTCGGTTCGACCATTTTCCCTCGGCGGTTGATTAAAATTGAAAACTACGCGGAGCAAACGCTGCGACACCTGCACAAATCTACATACTGGATCGACGGGTGCGTGTCTAACCCGTCCTCGCGAGTTGATACGCGAGGCGTTGCCTCTGTAAGCGTACGCTGCTCGCCTCGTCCACGTGTGCTCGCGTGCTGCCTTCAAATCGCCTGCCTTCGCGATCCTACGACTATTGCCGAGCAGTTTCTACCACCAGTTCGTGAAGTCAAGTCAGTTGGAATTCGGTGCACTCGATGTGTTCGACACACTAAATTCACTCCCGCGGTCCTCGACGAACGAAAATATTCGGTTCTCCGGAAAGCTCGTGCCGATTTTTAAGGGAAACTCGAACGCAGTACACTTAAATTTCGATATACATTTATTGAATCATTGTAAGTGCCATTTTGTTCCATAATCTTTCTCCATCCTCCACGCAACTTGCGTTTTTCGTCGAAAAACTTTTAAATATGATTTTTTACGTCCACCAAAGAGTCATTATGGGAATTTTGTGTTGACCTAAAGAGGTGAAAATCTGACGGTGTAATGTCTGGTGAATGGGGTAGCACATCCCAACCAAGCGCCAACAGCTTTTGGAAGAAAAAAGCATCAAATGCCTATAATGCACTCTGTTTCCTTCCACATTTAAGAGCGTATAAAACTAACAAAAATTAATGTATCCTAATCAAACTTTTTCCTAAAAATGCCTGAAATATCACCTTTTAGACTATGTACACATACCGTTTGTTTTCAATCATTCTGACATATTCAGACCTATCCTAATACCACCCGATACTTGCAGCCATTCTCACTTGTGAACTGTACACAAATATCCGCAATCCATTCTTAAAAAATCTCTAAAAATGAAGTGAGCATCTACAATTTGTTCGACTGTGTTTCGTCTTAGTCCCTCTTAATTCCTCTCGCAAGAACGTAGGGAAATTTCGTTTATTTAGTAATAGTGGCAATTTGTTTTGCAGTGATTAATTTACAAAAATTTAGTGGCACCTATTGACACACGAAAAATAATTCGATTTGACTGCAGTGACACAAAACATTGCGATTGGGAGAAAAAATATGTTATATACTAATCCGTGATTAAAAAGTTAAAAATACAAATATTGAAAATTGAGAAGAGTGTAGCACATTATGGACAAAATCTTTGAGAGACTGTGAAAATTAGAAAAGCGTCCGGTTTGGTATAGCTAATATGATATAATTAATTTTGGAAAAAATACGTGTGCCGAAAGCAAATAGAATTTGAGTTGTGAAATCATTGAAAAAACGCAGTTTCAAGATACGACGAGTGTGTCAGTATAAACGAGCTATAACTTCTTTATATTTTCGAATGCTACTGTAAGATTTTGTGAGCACATTTTTTAATTAGACATGACGCTAATGTTTGATATAAGGAAAACCGGCTCTAATCGCTGCTCTAATCGCGCCACGAGGAACGCTGAATCAACCAGTGCACCGACATAAATGGTCCGCCGCGAACGGAGCGACAATTAAGCATTTCTCCGTATTCCGTCAAGTACGCTTATTAATAAACATTACTTCACGCGGCGCATAAATTATTTAGCATGACTGTTATTGCACCCGTTTAGCACATCTTTAAGGCGATCGGCAACCGCGTGAATCATCGAAAATCGAGGGTCTCCAAACGTCTAAGAATACGAATGACTCGACACGCTGGTGTAACGTCCATCAGGGAATCAACGGTTTCGTTTAAACGATCATCGAATATGCTCGAATCGGTTAGCTTCGTCGAACTATCGGGTTCGAAATCGTTGGAAAAATATTGGACTGTATAAATAATATAAAAGGTGCGCAGATGGTATCGTGGAAGCGGTGTCGCTGACAATTTGATACAAAATATTTTATTATCACACGCCGAGGTCGTTCCGAGACGATATCTGTTGCGAACGGGTTCGTGTCGCAGTCGGCACGAAAATCGTAAACGCGAGGGCTCGCGTTGTTCGAAGGAACGTTCGCCGAGGCATTAAAAATCTAGACCATAATGAGACTGGCGAACCTTAGCAAAGTTAACGACTAATAAACAGTGCGTAACAACTTCTTAACGAATATCATTGTAACCGGACGTTTATTGCTCTTGTGCGAATGCCAGCCCGTTTTATAGCAGTCGTTCCCAACACGGCGAAGCTTTTAACACGTCGTTAACAAATTAAGAGTGAAAGTTTATTAATAGAACGACCGTCATCAAGGATACTCGCAATTAGCGTTATACTTGGGGGCATTAAATTACAGAGAATTCGATAAAACGCGTCGTGAACGCGTCTCGAAACACTTTCCGTCGACGAACGGGCCACATCGTCCTATAGTGCCTATAGTGTCCCCTATAGTTCGCGGTCTAACCGATCATCTCGTCCATTACGAAACGTTCACGTTTGTCATCGATAATGGCCGATTGTTAAACATAACCGTTCGTAATCAACGTGGAATTCTGATTATGCGATAGAACTCCAAGATTCCAGCCGTGGCAGCCATGCAATCAAGCCTTTAGGTAGTCATAGATAGTCATCAGTCTTTTAGCCGGAGACAAACAGAACGATCTTTTCTATTCCCATGTATGACGTGATTCGACAGTCATTTGGCGACCGTTTAACCAAATGTCAAACCTCCTACGTCCTTCTAATTGGTTTAATCGTGTAACCACAGGTAACGTGCGCCGGGAATTCCTCAGAGGGTAGCTGCTCCTCGACCGTTAACGATCGATCATTAGCTCCTATGCCTGTGCACCACGATTTCCCGAAAATTCTTCCATCATGCTTCCAATTTTCATTCGATTCTTATACTACGTTTACGGGTTCTCAAAGTCTTCGTCATTCAGTCAAAACTCCAGTGCCAGCGACAATTAAATATTTCCATTATCGTATTCCATCTTTTTCTAAACAATTACATCTCAATAATTCTTACACTGCACGATTTAATTTCCGGCTTCCCATCTTTTCTCATACTTCATTATAAAGTTTTTTAGTTCACATAGAGATCCACAGATTAGGCCTTCAAGCATGAAGGATGGAAGAGGATCAAAACTTTTGCGTACACCTATTAGAATTACAGTGAACTCTCGATATATGTCAACAACACTGGTCTTGGCAGCGTCATGTATCGTCCCGAGCCGTGTTATGTTTACACTTCTGGTACACTCCGTGGTAGTGGGGATAATTCCGCGACGCTTGTCATCCAAGCCTTGGCGACATATAACGAGAAATTACTGTACTCCTTTGCACTTGCGCGACGTCTCTGAGGCGTCAGTAAAAATGTCTATGTTCAATGTATATTAAGGAATAATGCGTAAAGTGAACAAAATCATGTGAATATTTTATTTTGGAGTTTCGGATTTCGGAGTTGAAGGAGAGAAAGAAAAATTTGTATATTGTGGTCAGGCTCCGAAAATCAGGCGTCCCATGCTGCAAACGTTTATAGTTTGCATGAGTTTACTCTTCAGGGTAAACGGCCTCGAAGAATAAGGGATCTGTGACGAGTCCCCGAAATCGTGCGGGTACAAGACGAGGAGAGGGAGAGAGAGAGGGGGGAGGGGGAGAGATAGAGCCGGGCAAGGAACTCTCCGGTGATGATACGCTGAGGACATCAGGTGGTATCGACAACCGATGTACAACTGTAACGCGCTTGACATGTGCGAACTGCAAGTGAACAATTACTAGCATGCGAGGGCACGCGCGCGCGGCTGGCGCGGCGTAAAAATAAAAACGCGTGGCCGACGGTGGAATCCACGCGAAAAAGCGTGAACACGCCATCACCGGATGCACTTACCCCTTTCGCAGATTAATGGCCACCTTTGCGACTAGTCCGATGACCCCTTGCCAGGTTGACAGAAAGCGTAACAGCCCCGGTCAACGAACCCCACGGAACGCTCCGACGCCATCGACGTCGTCGTCGCTTCGACGACCTCCGATTTTCGTCCTGGGACGTTTAGCGGCGTCGCTTACATAATGATTCCGTCGCGCTGCGTTCGTCCATGTCCAGCCAACTGTCACTGGCCCGAGCGGTCACCTTAACGCGATCATTTTCGTTATTGTCACCGGGCCCGGTGAGTAGGTGTCAGGTGATGGGACACGGGCGACGCCGGTCGTTGAACCGTGAGCATGCTCGCTCAAGCTGTACCCGAAACCATGACAGCAGGACGAACAATGAGGACCAGCGGCGCAACAAGTTTTAAAAATCAAAAGTATCTTGCTAATAGGTCGTTCAGAAATTTAGTCGCCGCTGCCGCCCTACGTTGGACTAATTGCAACCCTTCCGAGAGGGTTGATGATCGCGAGAACCTTCAATTGAAGAATTTTCGGCACCATCGATTCCTTGGATAATCACAACGGAGGTACTTTCGGACATATTGAAATTTCAAATTTTTCTTACAGGTTTAACCCCTTCCACTTGGTTATTCGTGGAAGATTCTCTTCTTCGTTATATTGAGTTGTAATATAAAATCGTTTAGTTGCAAATGGTACTACCTATGAGGAATTAAATGGTATATATGATCAGTAGACTGTAGATTTTATATACTGATGATAAAAATGGTAAGGTGAAGTAGCAAACTGTAAAACTACTAGAAGAATTTAAGAACATTATTAAATTCTTTTCAATCTATTAATATTATTAAACGAAGAAATACATATTTGGTAAGCCTTCGAGGACTTAAAGTTAGCAAAAAATAATTTAATTGTCGTTGCAACTATTTTTATATTTTTATTTTCCCAGAATTGAAGTCATGGATATAAAATTTAGCATCCTGATGAAAATATTAAAAATATTTTACATATTCTGTCCTCTAAGGGTTGAACTTTTGTTTCTTGCTATTGATTTAGAAAAATTCTATTTTGCCTAGGGATCCACAGCCTAGTGATTGATAGACATTGTTTTGTAGACTTGTAGGAATTAATTGGGGTGACTACATAGACTATAAACGAAGTGGCGATGGTATCAGAATTTTTTATTTGAATCTTCGTTTAGAGAATTTGTTGCTCTGATGTTTAAACGGGATTTTGCTTATAAAAAGAATGTGATTGTAGCTATTCTTCGATCCTAATAAGAAGCGAGGATACCCCGAAAACCAACCCTTTCCGACCCACCACCCCCTATGTGCTTGCGCGCGATCGTTTAACGATCCGCGGCCATTTTGAGCACATGGCGTCGGCGTCGACGTCGGCGTCGGCGTCGGCGTCGCTCGTCACGTCACCCCTGGACTGTGCGGCTTATCCGTAAACTGCGAAGAAACCCCTCGTTCTTATCACCCATAACAGATGGCAGTGTTGGTTCTTATCCGATTTTTCCAAAGACCTCAAAAATTATAAAACAATTCTAGCTTGTCTCTTACCTTCTCAAATCCACTACACTTTCCAATAACAAATCATTCTTAAAATACCTCAGTCGTTCCTAGAATGGACTACCTCATTTCCAAAAAATTTCATTTCACCTTTGCATTCAATATGAAGTCTCCAACACTCCCATAACGCAAGCCTTTGCAGCCCCATGTGTCTTTAATCAAGTTAAGGGTTTAAGAAATTTTCTGCTATGTCATAAACTTTGCTGCTCATCCCGGAATTCGGCTAGGATCAGTACTAAATAAATAAAGGAGTTGTTGAAGTTTACTCTGAAAGTTCACTGAGGGTTGACGGAGAGAGGTACGTTTTGCACCGGCAGCTTCCGCAAAGCAATTATAAAAATTGTCTGATACTCTCTTCGTGTAAAAATTCAAAGATCAGGTTCAGCGATTCCATTGGCAGTCATCAACCAATTAGAAAGAATCGCGAGTTGATTGGTCACGAAATGAAACAGTTGCAGCGTTGTTAGGACGGTTTGCGCGGAATGCAAAGAGCGCTCACGCGGGCGTTATCGATTTAATTGTCGGAGGGCTTAATTGTAGGGAATGAAGGGCAGCCTTAAGAAGGGCCGACAGAAAGCGAAGTTCGGCCGACGGGGGACTTCCGTGAGAGGAGGTAGTCACGGAAGTGACCTACCTCAACGACATTCCCCTTGTCAACGAAGAAACGTTCCCTTGGCCGGGTCCACGTGAACCAGTTTTCGTTCGCACGCTTTAAACGGGCAGGCTCTCTGCGATTTTCTTAACCCTTTGCCACGGAAATAGAAAACGGTTGAGAACAGATCTCAGCAAGCAGATTATGACAACCGTCTGTCTATTTGTCCATGAGATTTTCTAGAAACCAGAAGATTCGATCCTGAAGCGAGAAACTCTGCGCCACTGCGGCGAGCGGTTTGCTATTTATTGGCAAAAGAGGCTTATTTATAGATATACGAGCGACTCATTTGCCAAATCAGTAACAGAGAAAATTGCTAAAATAATGTACGTAGTTCTCTCTGTGCTTTGAACGGCATAAGATTTGTCTAATGAGGTGAGTACCTTAAGAATAAAATTTGGAACGTCAGGTTTGGAGGACAATTTTTCGGAACGGAGTCTGAAAGCTTCGATATTGATTTTGAGGCTTTTGCGATTCAAAACTGGAAGTAGCAGACCGACGAATGAGAACAAGAAGGCAGCGCATCGCAATTGCAAAAGGCAATGGCGTCCCCGGGAAAAAGCGAAGTCGTTCCGGCGGGTAACCGGCGTGTTTCCTTCGATGGGAAATCCGTGAAAAGTCGTGATTGAATTATCCCAGTGCGGTGCCATGACAGAGACGACGAGGGGGCGAAGCCAGAGAGAGAGAGAGAGAGAGAGAGAGAGAGAGAGAAACAGCCGGTTGCCAGGCTGACACCAGGGTGGAAAGGAAAACGAGAGAAAATAAAATACACACCCAGCCATTGGCGCGCGACTTCGTTTCGTACATTTTATTCGAGCCAATTGGATTTATTTATGCGGCCGGGTAGCAAACGGGGGTGGGGGACTAGGGGATGCCGGGCTGGAAGGTGCAGTCGGTAAAGCAGTTTCCTCTCCAACGCCCTTTCTTCCTCCCCACCACGCCCTTTCTGTGTCCAGGTTCGCGAGCTTTATTGTATATTTAATTCCACGGTGTTTGTCTCTGTCCTATTCCCAAGGCTTCCTGCTGTACACCACCCGGATAGATATTTCAACGGGGTAAAGGGCGTTAATCGAATGCAGGAGAAACGACAACGACGACCGAAGACGCCTTATTGCCGGTCGAATTCCGAGGCGAAACGATTTTTGGAGGTACCTGTAGATAACACAATTTGTCTCTATCTTCCATAAGAAAACTTACGAGAAAGTATAGCAGATTTTTGTGCATTTTACCAGGCAAATTTGCAGAATACTGGAAAACGTTGACATCGATAAATACTAATGCCTAGTCTACTGGATCAAATGCAGAAGAGCAGAAACATTTAAAGAATTTGAAAATAGTTGTGTTATCTCCGATTAAAATTGTTTTGCTATATTTCTTACCAATTCTTACTGTTTCATCAACTAAAATAGAGAATACGTGGTATTAGATTTTTTGGATGAAAGTCAACCCAACTTATTAATTAATTAATTTTCATTTCTCGAAAATAATACTTGAGCTTTGCTATTTATATTAGATTCGCAAAGAAATTATATTATCCAAACTCATTCAATAAAAATTTAATTTTGTTCCCAAAAAAGGGTTCAAAAACATCTAAAAGAAAAAAAAAGAAGACGAAGGCGGTTTAAACAATGATAATAACTTACCCAATCAATTAGTATCGAAGAAATTTAATTTATAAGTTTAGTACGTCAACGAGTTGTAATTTCTAATGGTACTGTTTTATATTTTACAGAGACTTGGTAATTTGAAATTTTTACTGAAGAGAATGTGGACGATTATAAAATTGAGTCAATCCCATTTCTTCTTGGCTGACACCGGCAAGAAAAAGTCAATGACTATAATTCGACCTAGACGACAGAAAGGGCATTTCGCTCGGGGAGGAGGAGAGAAGGTGGGGTAGTAGTTTACTTCCGGTTCGTCTATTCGCGTCACCATCCGGCACGAGCTGCATTCTCACGCTCATTTGCATACCCGGCTACACATCAATATTCAGAGAGGCCAGAAAACGGGCCCGTTTTGCATACTGGACCCCCCGCTCTGGTGTTATTTCTTCTCGAAGCTGGGATCACGGCGGGACATCGCGATTTTGATGCTGAGAAAACGAATTGGGTCGAATTGATTCCGAACTCGATGTTACCGATCGATTTCTCTACTCGAAAATCGTCTTCCTCGTATTCCACGTCTAAGTAAGAAACGCTGTCCGATTAAATAATAACGTTTGAGAATTTAGTTGGATTCCTTTTCATCTCGTTAAATATTTGAATAGCACTCTGTCCGTTTAAAGTATTAATAACTCCATCGAGCAAATTAAATGTCAGAGTCTCTGTTAATGATGAATAAATCACAACGAAAGCGTTCTCTGAATTTACGTGAAATGATGATACGCGAACGAGTACCTTTGTTTGATTTCATGCCGGTATTCTATTTGTTCTATATTTAATGCTTTCCGCAGATGTTCGTAAAGAGTGGAAAACAAAGACTGGGAATTTTCTGGATTTACGCAATTTATAACGAAGAGGAATTGGTGAATCAGAGAACTGTATTACTGAAGAATTTAGAAATATCGTTATGCTATATTGGACTAACTAAAATGATCAAGAGAAAATGTATATTCTTATTTGAATCTTATCTAATTTAACTGGCACGTAAACTTTCTATTTCGAGCCGAACACCACAGTCTAAAAATACATAATAAGCAAGTGGAGAATCGTTATTGATTTCCAGAGATATTGTTGCAAAAAGTGACAAACAAGAAGAATGTAGGAATATCGAAAGAAATACATTTTTATTTGGCTCGCGTTTAACGTAACCGATGCATCCAATCGCTATTTCGTGCGAGGACTCGCGTCCAACAAATAAACAATGAGCGAATAAGGAAACAAAATACTTCGCCGATAAGGGAGCGGCGAACGTTGCAAAATGTTTGCATGGTGCCCCGTCAGAATAGCAAAAATGGTTCCCAAGAGATCTCGGATCCATGTACGTCCGTTGGAATCCTCGTGAAACTAGATCCCAGTCATTGATAATCAAACGGTCATCAAAGAGTACGATGAAATTCCAACCTCGAACGGCACGCATGCTCCTTATCGGGATTGCAAGGGTTTGTCCCTTCCTTCTGCCCTTCTCCCCGTGCGTTCTCTCCTCTCCTCTCTCTCTCTCTCTCTCACCCTTTCGCAGCGAGGGAATGCGGCATTCGACTAAAATCGCGTTCCCGAAGAAAGGAAGGAAGGAGGGCGGGTTGCGTAATTTAAATAATTCAAGAATGACCCTGACCCCGGTTAGGCCGCGGGCTGACCTGCAACCGGCGATTACAATCACAATGCAATGCCGAGTTCTCAGGGTAAGACAGGTAGCACACCGGTCCGTCCCGCATATATTAGATCGGAAGCCATCCGCTATAGAAGCATAAGCGATATTTTGGAACGACCATACTGATTTTATGCACTCCGGCCACGGTCTCCTTCGAAACTCGAAATCATCCAGCCTCTATCTCCGGCTCCCTGACACACATTCAACCGGACCGCGCGATTAGCATAACGACTAGCGATAGTGCGTGCCTCCTGACATACGCACCTTGCGAAAATCCCACGGTTAGGGCAGTTTTCTCGAACCGATTTCCGCCGATGATTTATCTGCCGTCGATGAAACCCATCTTACGTTGCAATTGTCATTCCGATTCCGTTTGGAAAACTGATTAAAGCAGGTACGCTGTTCGCTGGGAACTAGCATAATTTTTGGGGATGATGCGTGCGGCTGGAAACGCACTGCCGACGATCCCTGGATCAAAGGAAACCCTAATCGAGTTGTTGTAATTCAGAAGAGTCTAAGAATTTGAATACGCTCGAATGCTTGACAATTTGAATATATAAATATTTAAAAATTTGAATGCTCCAATGCTTGAAGAGTTGACGATTTAAATGCTTGAATATTTGCAAATTTGAACAATTTCTTGTACCTGAGTGTTTTGAATGTCTGAGAGTTTCAAACTTTGGATACTTGAACGTACAATGTTTCAAAATTGAAAAATACGAATATTTGAATTTTTCGAAGCCGAACAATTTGAAAATCAGAAAAGCTAGGAAGACTGATGAACACCTTGGATCGCGTTATGAATTTAGCCCGGCCCTTTGTTCGTTAGTTTTCTCTCTCGATGATTTTCTATTCGTCGAAAGAACAATGGGGAGGGCTCAGTAGGAAGGAGAAACAGACGTCCCGTTTTGCATGATCGATAACAATCGAACGTCGGGCGGAATCGCAACGGTAATTTGCATCTTCGATGCTGGAAACCAAACACTTGAAGGATCGGAAGCTGGCATGCAGATGAGCTGACATAGCCGCCCTCAAAAGCGGATGTTGGCAGTCTGCAGCTACCGTAGACAATGGACCAGTGCCATTATGTCCGTCGAATCCTAAAACCCCATAGAGTCGTTCTTCTCTGTCTATTATCCGGCTGGTGGCAGGCCACATTGTGTATCCGGTCTGCCACGGGACCCCGGCTATTGTCGGCCCACCTAATTATTCGCAAATCTTCCGCTCCTTGTCAGTACACACCCCTCCCACTCCCATTCCCTCTTCGTTACACTCAAACACCGCGAATTTCCGTCTTTGGTAACCGGGCCTCGCTGTTTCCGTTTAATTCACCACTAGTTCGAATCTCGCCGGCCCAGAGCCTTTTGTTTCGCGAAACTTTTATGTTTTCTTGCCCGTGCGATCATACTGCACCTAACTCTGTCAACTAAACCAACGGAAATCGTACCTTCCACTTTTAACTCATAATTTCTACTTTCTGCCGTTGATCTAGAAAATGTTTATCCAGCCCAAACATCTGCATCCCACAAATATTGAGTCAAGTGAAATTAAAATTGAATCACCACTCAAGGTTCCACTTATACATGATCTTTGTGCACATTCCTATTTTCATAGGCCATCTTATAACCGTGCGAATAAAGTAGAAATTATTAAGAATGAAAAAAATTACAAGTTAGAATTCCTAGGACACAAAGGAGCTAAGAATCATTCACTTGGTACCTTTCTAAGCACCAGTGAAATAAAATCAAACATTTGCCACTCAATGAATAATCAGTACTCACATCAGGATCCGTTGATTCGGGTCGTTGAAAAGCATACAATGGCGCTAATTTGTCGTAAAGATTCGCTTCTTCGTGAAGTGATTTGAACGGATTCTTGGTGCTGAAGAAGTCCAAATCGATGTCCAGTATGTACGGGGTGTCCCGTTCCGGAAGATATTGGCGCAGTGCCGCGGTGATTAGGCCAAAATCGTCTTTCTGAAATGCAAAAATTCTCTTATTCAGACTTCTCAATTTAATCTTATTTGGAATTCTCAATTTTTTACATATAAGAAATTCCGATTCATTTAAAACTACACACCGAGAATATTAGGTTGGCCAGAAAGTTTTTCAAATGTTCTGACGTTAACAGGCAAATTCAGCGCTACAAAATACTTTTGGAAACCGTTCCAAGCAAAACTTTGCTTTCCACCTTCGAAGAGGTGCAGTAACGTATTCAGGTTTTAAAAAATACGGGGTTCTCCGAAAAATCGTCTTATTTCGTGTCGCGTGAGCCGGTCCCGTTAAATTTCCGAAACGAAACCGGGCAAATGGCGAAATAAAACGTCGATCCCCCGTTTCGCGACTCATCGAGCGCAATTTACAAACTCGTCGATTCTTCGCGGTAAGAGGACCGGTTGCTCTCGCACGTCCTGGATATTATTCGAAACGAGGCGGACGCGTCACAGGCCGCCATAACACCGGGTATGGGGGGGAACGAGTAGGGTAGCAGAGCGAGGGTTCGAGGCTTTTTGTGACGCGCAAAAAACAATGACTGCACTCGAATTAATCCTGTTAGAATTGATACTCGTCCCGGTAGCGGGATCGCGATTTGCATGCGCTCATAACAATGAAACGCAACGGTGTTCGCAGCGGCGGCCACGCTGCAAGGGTTGCGACGGATGATCGAGGGGGTGGAGGGACGCAAAGCCAACGATCACTATGGTCAACGGCTTTCAAACGTTTAATACGGTCTTCGATGGCCGCGGACGTTCTGCTTTTTCCTGTCGCGGGCCCCCGGGGAACGCATGATCTAATTTAATTATCGCTTTTTCACCCTTCCGCAAATGCGCATATTTTAGTTTTCGCCTATTCGCCTATATACTCCTGCGGATTTAGAACGAATTTCTATCGAGTGACCAGAGTTTTTTCGCCCTCGGTTTGTTAAAAATATTTTATTTCACACGCCGTATCCAGAGAATTTTGTAAACTGACATTACATGTTTAATTATTGCCGCTTTATCCTCGATCTTAACCATCACTTTTTAACCTGTAGCTACCAAAAAGTGCGTCGAGAGAAGCACATTTCAATTTCGACGCCACTTATACGGATTAAGAGTAAACTTTAGTGACGTGGGTCCGACTAATTGAATTGTTATCGTTCCATCCCCCAGCCAGTAAAAATACATCCGGCAATGTATACTTTTGCAGTGTTTCTAACGCCGTTCGTATTTCTAATGCCTTTTTGTGGTCCACGATGGGGCGCGCACCGGGAGGAGTACACTTTATTTTTGGCGTATTGGTAACGCTATATTTGCAGATTGAAAGCGAATGTTTACGACCCAGACTGTAATTTAATTTAGTCATCGGTGTTGAACACGCCGCGAGAAGCATGTTTTACTTCTCGGCGTATTTCCGACGCGGTTCCAGCGAACCGCAAATGGACATTCGTGTATCCCACTGTCGATTCTTTCTTAAATGAAATAACTCGAAGCTAGAGCCTGGTACAATCGATGCATACAAAGTTCCCAAAGCCGGTAGACCGCTTATCAAGCGAGTTAAAGTTGCCGTTCGTTAAACGGGCAAACTTTCGCGAACAGACGCCGGTAGGCGAAGTTTCCGCGACAAACCCGGTAATTTTCTTTGGCCGAAAACATCAGACCCGATGGAGCCTGTTTTCTTTCTTTTTTTTTTTTTGTGAAACGTGTCCGAGAAGTGTCACGCGACCACATTAGCCGGGCATTAGAAGGGAGCACTTGAATGGCCGCTCTTCCTCGACATATTCATTTGCATTCTCCAAACATCGGCTTTTTCGTAGCCCTCGGTTTCCTTTTCAATGCGACGCGGGGAGAAAGAGAGAACGGAAACGTGAAGGGAACGAAAGGGTGGACGGAGAGAGAGAGAGAGAGGGAGAGAGGTGTAGGGAGAGTAAGAGAGAAAGAGGGAGAGAGAGTGAGAGAGGAACGAGGGCCGATGGTGCAAGCGAAACCAATCGAAAGAGGTGCGCGCGTTCGTGTATTCTTTTTTTCTCTCGTTGCCCCCGTGACAATGCACTGTTCTTTTACGCTGAACTACCAAAGCTCTTTCTGACTGGAACCCGTTTCCCGTTTATGCGAACTAAACCGGGCAGCAGGGTGATTCTGACTGGAATCGAGGAAGGACAAAAGGCTCTTACGGAATCCCCGTTGTGCTTAAACCAACAGCTCCGCATGCACGCCAGACGTTGCCATCACGTGTCCGCAGAGAACCAATCTTCCAGCGTTCCTTGGATATCGGTTTCCATTATTTCTTCATTCACCAGCAACGCTTCATTATTCTTTCCAATTCGTGGCTGCGCGTTTCTCATCCTCGCGATCTAAATGCTCGTCATCTGTAACGCCTCACGGCCCCCCCCCCCCCCCCCGTAATGCTTTTAGCATAATAAATTAAAGGTATACACCGAGTGGAACGGGAACGAACGAACAGCTTGCGATTACTGTACACCGGGTCTTTAAGCAGAATAAAAATTCTCTACCTAAATTGCAGCAAACTCGAGTGAAATAGAAATTTTTTTTAAATATTTTTAATAGGTTGAGAATAACATAATAGAATTTTTAAAATCTTCTAATATTTTTACAGATTTTTTAAATTGCACCATTTTTGTCATAAACGCAGAAAATCCGCTGTCCGGTGGTTACAGATGTTCTTCATGAACCACCTGGTTTTACAATTCGTTCATTGTAATGCCATACTCAGGCTCCGTAAAGTCTAATGGTCTTCGAGGATGAGTCACTCGAATATGCTACGTTAACGCGATTGCTATCGCGTGATTCATTCACCAACCATGCAATTATTTGTCATACTGATAAAGACATTTGTCTGCTGATTTTTTAAATATTGTTTCCAATAAATTTGGAAATTGTGTTACCCGGAATGGTTTGCTGGTACATGCTTGAAAATTATTAGTGTTGCTCAGACATTTCTTAAGTCCTCAGATGCGAATCAAAGAATTTGAAAAACTATTCCATGCATCCGGTCGTGTTCGAAATAATAAGGGATGGAAATATTAGTGCTTTTTGCATAAAATTGCAGGAAAATATTTTCTAATATATATGTTATACTCTCAGAAAATACAAATTTGTAATTCCAAGGCGTTATGCGTTAAAAAAGTAGGTTTTTTGGCCTCCCCGGATAGAAATACCTTCTAAATTTCACCCGGCTCTGCAGTAGTATGTACATAAGTTAAACGCGACTATAACGGGGACCGGTGGGTGTTATTTGTCTCGACTTGTGTTTTCTAAGATGGACACGGCTGCTCTTAGAGTGGTTGATCGGTGGAATTTCGAAACAAGTCTCGGCTTGTCTCTAAGACAGTCTCGGCTATTCTTGGAATAGTTAATCGGTAGAAATTCGAAACAAGTCCGATTTAGAAAAGTCCCGTTACGTTCGAAGAAAATTTGCGTACGTGTGGCCAAACTATTTCGGACTAACCCTCGGAGCGATAGTGGAAGTGGTGAAAAATTAGACTGAGCGGAGTCTGTAATTATTAGACTGCGGATTTTTATGCATTTTTTAAGAAATTTTCCAAGTGAAATATAAAACGACAAAATATTCGAAAAATCTAAGAACATTGGTATTGTCCATGTATAAAAATCGTTAAGGGATGAAATGAATTTTTATCTAATCTCTGCTTCACCCAATCAATGTAGAACATTTTTATTTTGCATAAAGATCCGCAGTCTCGTAATTGTAAATAAAATTTCGATAACCCGAAGCCAAAGTTCAAGAAATGTGGCTATCAGCTGTGCAGAATTTTGGATATATCATTTTTTAATTGGGATTAAAATATATCTATTTCTTTACGTGATTACTATTTTGCAGAATTTTCCAAATCTTGTATCAGTCGAAATGATAATATTCATTTCTATTTATTTATTTTTCCCCAGCGCGGACAGCAGCTGACCGTAGCCGTGCGTTTTCCTTCGAAAGGAGATTTGGAAGCTGGAATAAAAGTTGAAATACGAGGTTCGCGGCCATCGGCAAGTTAGCCGGAAGTGCAGCGAGGGTTGGTGCAGTTTTGAATGCAGGAATCCGGGGGATTCCTGCCTCGTGCGCCGTTCGCGAACGCGTAACGAGGCCAACCGCGGGTTGGCGACATCGCGCCACTACGGGTCAAGACAATGCGCCGATTTGCATGCGGCACTGGTCGGCTTAATTGCGCTCGCGACGGTGCGGTGGTGTGATGGACGACCGTCTGTTCGGTTAATGCGCATGGAAATGCCTTCGATCTGGCCAGCCACGTGCTGCGACTCGTCCGCTCGCATGCTCGTTTGCGAGTCATTCCCGCGCCGCCGCCCAAAATATCTGCCGAAATCGAACCGACGCGGATTATCGCGTTATTGCACTTACCATCGCATCGGGTGCAACGCCCTGCCTTGGATTCCTCGCGCGAACGATGTAAAATTAGCCGAGCCACTGTCCGCGCGTATCTTTCTTTCGCGAGAATCGCGTGAAATTTTCCTGCTCGAGGGATCCCCCAATTTCTAGAAAAGATCTAATCACGGTTACCCGAATTCGAACACATCACGTGGCGTCCACGATTAAGCTGGACCAGACCACCCTAAACGCCCTTCTCTTCTATAAATCCATTGATTTACAGGACTCGTTATACCTTTATGCTGTAGTTACTCAGGCCGATGTTAATGGTAATTATATTGTAATTAATTGTAAGCCACGTGGTCTCGAATGACTTCGCAGTTAATGCGATCGCGTTAAAATAAACTAGAAATAAAAAGCTCGAACAATTGAGGCTTAAACTGAAACTGGTTCTACCAGGTAAACATTTTATGCCAAATTCTAATTGTTTAGTAGTTAGTATAAGCTCTTGGGGACGAAATTTTGTAGATAATTATATTATACATTTACCACTGCAGAAATTAGTCGTCAATATCGACATTCGTCTTGAAAGGGTTAAAGCTATTTATAAGTAGATTAATATTGATCTCATAGACGTAGGTACAGAGATATGCAAAATAGTATTAACGCGCAAGGATTCGAATGGATTTAGCTATGACTGCCATGAAATCATCAGAAACGTCAGCCTGGCGAAGGTTAACGATGTATACATAATGCATTTGTGTTGGCATCGTTTGAGAATCGTGTGCAAGGTTAACAAATTCATTTAATTGGAGTGACGAAAGGAAAATCGTGTATAATGATGCCGAACATCGTTGTCTTGTTGGCAGGGAAGCCCGGTGACTATCGATTCGAAAGCAGCAGAACAGAATTGCTCGCGAACGCCTCCGCGCGGGCAAAATCCTGTCGCAATATCGGGCTGTTGCCGCCATCGCGGCTAACAATAAGCGACAAACCGGTGTTTCTTTGTTTCCGACATTGTCCGCGATGATGCATCGCGGTCAGAATTGCTTCACTCGGCTATATGAGTCATTAGAATCGAATACTATGCGTTTGTAGAACACGGTTCGCGACTCGCGATGCTCGTCACGCGTACGTGCCCACGAGATAACAGCGCCTCGATGCAAATTAAAAATCGCATGACAAAGATAGGGGATTACGGGTGTTGCGCAATCGCGCACTTAATGATTTCAACGTATACACCAGAAACACATGGCTACCCGTCCGTTTCATCGATTGTTAAATATCGCGTTGCCATTTTTACGTTGCCCAACCGACTTCGCAGTTCCAGAGAACGCTCATAATTAATTCGTTGGTTAACCCTCGAATTAGCGTTCTTCAACTAATACACCGTTAGTTAAACATCACGTTGCTATTTCTATATTACCCAAATTATTATATTATCCCAGGAAATACTCGTAATTAATTCGTTAGCTAACCATACAATTGACTGTGGATCTTTATGTGAATGCATATTTTTATTTACTAATTTATCTCCCTATTACAGATACCTATTCAAACGAGGTAAAAGTCTTGTGAAATATTTTTAAACAGCTCGTACTGTCGACTGTTTGTGGACTAAAAATGTTATTATTAAATTTACGAGCTAGCAATAATTATTCAACGTGTGCACATGAAATTATTTAAAGGATAATCCTCCCTTCTTTTACAGTGTTTAATATTGTAAGGAAAATTCATTTCCACTGGCGAATTTAGTTAAATTAAGGTGTCAGATTTAGAATGTAGATAATTAAGAATTTAGATGAATTAAGTGAGTTGCCAGACTTCCCAAGTTAATTTTGATGGTCCGCTAAAAATTGTACAGTGACATAAAGCTAACATTTGTGCTATGCAATATAAATGAAGTTGTGCGGAATCGTACGTACAGATGTTACTCGAAAGTAACAAAATAGCCAGAAATAAATTTAATGCATTTAGAAGTTCCATTTTACGCTGTGCAAAATTGATGGTGCTCCAACCATGTCCGACACGTCGCAGTGAAATATTAATTTGCACCGTACGATATAAACGAAGTTCCACAGAATCGCATATAGACGTTACTCGAAGGTAACAAACAGTAGACAGTAATACGTTTTGAATGCATTTAGACGTTCCATTTAACGCCGTGTAAAATTTATGGTTCCCGGAACGTGTGCGAAGTTAAAACTTCGTCTTCGGACGTCGAGGATTTAATTTAATGACTGGTACAGTCTGATTAGGAGCAGATGTCTGTAGCAAAGGAACGAGAGCGGTCTAGATCGGCGAGTGGTGATTCGGTTCAAAGGTCACCCGTGCGGCTTAAATCACAGAGAGGCCGACGCAAGAAGTCCGGTGAACATCTGCATGGTAGAATTCAACGATTGCGCAAATGCTGTTATCATTTCTAAACTGGGACAAGGGACAGAAGAAAAATTGATCGGGATCTATGCTCCTCGAAATGACAGAGTCATCTTAGAGTGAAATGATTGCGTTCCACGGATTGCCGCAAAAAAAAAAAAGGGGAATACCGGGAAAAGTGCAACGAGCTTCTTCAAACGGAAAAGAATTTTCTAAGAAAAGTAATTGTTTGGAATAGAGATGACTTTATCGGTTTCAATGACCTTCGGATATAATGTCGAGGTCAACATCGTAAACTACTATTCCCGGTATATGTTGCTTTGCACATTCTGCATTATACAGGGTGGCTCGAAAGTCACTGGACTATTTCTTTTTCAATTTCGACTTTTGGGCCACCCATGTTTCCAATTTTTGGGACAAATTTACCAACGGTTGTGGTTAGGGATATACCCCTCCCCCCTTTCTGGCTTTACAATTATAGTTAAACGCAATTAGAGATCGTTTGTACTAGGTAGAGACATGATACAAACAAACCAAATCATTTTAATTATCCATTTCCTATACATATCATTCTTGCTTGTTGTTATTCTTATTCAAATATCTATACTTGCTGTGCAATACTATCTAAATTATCAAGTCTCTAGGACACTTAGTGTCAGATATATAATTAACATAGTTGACATATAATTACTCTGGACGTAACCCAGATCTCATCTATGCAGATCTATGCAGATGATGAACGAGAAGATTCATAAAACAGGTTCAAGTTTATGACTCTTATTCACGATGAGTGTCAGAACATTAATAATGACTCTGCGGTCCCACGTAGGAGGATCCAAAGATGTAGTATCATCATACGATGGCCACGACATTTATTTTTTAATAGACTCTGTACACCTAATACGGTGACTTCTGGACGATAAACGACACCAAGACCCGTGTTGCTGACATATATCGTGAATTCACTGTACGCACCCCCATACTCACCGGATATTGCTCCGTCCGACTGTCATCTTTTCAAATCTCTGGAGCATTATTTAAGAAATAAAGCATTCACTTCTGTAGAAGATGTAAGGAGGCAGCTTGAGTCATATTTTGCTCGACGAACATTGGATTTCTATAAGAGGAGGATTGAAAATTTGCTGGAAAGATGGCAAACTTTTTTTGTGAAAGTGCAAAATAAATTAAGAAATAAAAACTTGAATTTACGACAAAGTTCGTTTTAGATTTGAAAATAATTGATTACTTATGGGTCCCCCAAATAAGATCGGAGACACATTGCTGGGAAAAAATGCTGTTCCATCCGAATCCGCTAGAGGATGCAAATAAAACTGTTCTCCCGTTGATTGAACGGCCCAGTTGATTGTAAAAGGTGGCTAAGGTCGCGGGCAAACAACTTCGACACCGGGCCAGCCCGCTCAGTTCGAATCCAGGGGACGGAGCGGTTTTGTTCCTCAAACTCGTTAACAGATTCGGTGCCGGGGACCATGCTCCGACACCCTTTTTAATATTTCTCGTCTTTTTTGGCGCGCAGTCGGCCCGGCATTCCACTTTTGCAATCAACGGGGTACGCGTGCGAGACTCCAGGGACGTCCTGCTGCATTCGGCGACCTATCGCGTGGCAGATGCGACGCCGATCGTGACGCATTGTTCTCGTACAAGGCGAATTAGTTCTACGAACGCCGCGACGGGACGCGACGGGGCAAAATTCACAGTGTGTTAATTAAAACAATACCATCAGGCGCGGCGAGAATTCAAATTTCGCGCGCACATGTCACACCTCGGCCTTTTATTTATTTTTTTTTTTGTTGTTGTTGTCCTTTCGTTGCGAACAATATAGTCCGCGTCGAAGTTCACCGTGTTTCCCCCTGCAGCCTGCACTCGGCCGCGTCTATTATCGATGCAGTTCCTTTGCATTCTGGTAATTGACGTGAACAATACTACAAATAATTAATAACACGAGGAAGCTCAGTGTTCCCTTAATGTGTTGCACCTGGATGCATCCATTATCGATGCATTACTCTCGCATTCGAATAATCGAGAAATTTCAAATTCATAGTCATTGCTAATCAACTGTGTTAATAACGCTATCAACACAATTTTTTGCCTCAGCTCGCTGTGCTTTTTTGCTAAATGCGTACCGCTTGTTTGGATTCATCACCGACGCATTTTTTTTTTGTATTCTAATAATTAACACAGTTCTTTGTCACTCCTCACCAATGCACCTATTGCGTTCCAATAATCGAAATCAGGATATTCAATCTTCAAAATAATTCGTAAATTAAACACGTTACTCGCTCGTAATGCAATTCTGCACTCCGTGTCAAAGTTTGTCCAGTTGCATTCGGTTGCATCCACGATCGATGCATTTCCTTTGCAAATAGAGGTAGTAGAAATTCGAAATAAGGAAGTCGTCTACCGTGTTTCTAACGGTTCAATTGCTTCGACAACGAATTTCACATTCGAAATGTGAAAATTAAAATCTCCGTCCGCAGCACAATCGTTGCAAGAGATTACCCGCGAACGCGTTCGGTCATCGGCAATAAACGGCCGTGACGATCCAGCACGTCCTCCAGTTGGGCCTTAGAAGACGAAGCCGCTGTTCAGTATGCAAGTTCGGTGTGGGCGCATCCGGTAGGCGCCGCAACCACAGAAACTCACGTTGCATTATATATCCGGCTGTCGATACGACCGTCATCCCGATGATAAGAATAGAATAATAGAATTTTCTATGAGCCTGCGACTCGTTGCGGTCGTAGTGGGCTACGGTGCAGGTGTGGAGGGGGAACGGGCGGGAAGCTGGTGACGTGTTGCAAAACGAAGAAAATGCACGGGGGCCTTTTCCGGTCCGATGATCGACGACGATCCACGACGTGTCTCTCTGTTTCGCGTATATCTAGCCTCCGGATCTCTCCTCCTCGTACGTCATCGTCTTTTTTTGTCTATAGGGCTCTGAAATTCTGATAGACCTCGTTTCAGCTTACTCTAGTGGGACTTCTTCAAGTACCGCATAAGATGTTTTTAAAGTTGTGTACACAATTACAACATCTTTTCAGGTATTTTCCTTGCATGAACACTAGGTTTACGGGACCCAGAATGTCGGGTTCCAATAATTTTAATTTACAATTACCGGGACTGTAAAGATGCATCCATGAGAAATTATTCAATTTTATTTCTTTGGGTGTATACTATAAAAAGGGATAGCTAAACATTTCGGTGGATAAATTCTTGTTATTTCTAGAAAATGCTGTAGAACAGTAATTTTTAGTGGTCCGTAAACCTAGTGTTAAATTACATTGTTAGTAATTACGTTACTATTGCTGTTGGATAATTTATTAAAAAGTCCGAGTTCGTTTTTCACCGAATCGAATTTTTCTCTCCGTACAGAATTTGACTTTTCCATTGTAATAAAATCAGTTACTTCGCAAATTTCACTTTGGTATAAGGTAGGGAATTACAGTCGGTTTTCTGGCGCATAGATTAACGTTTATAATTTGCATAAGTTAACGAAAGGTTTATTTATGAACTGTAGGGAAATAGTTTCCACTACCGGAAAAAACGATGGCCGAAAGTCTCGGTAGCGGCGTTCCAACAACTAATTAACAAAGAATCAATAAAAGACGAGTCTGGAGGAACGGCAGCCCCGCGTGGCACTGGTCTTAGCAATCGCGCGACTGGTAATTGCCGGACAATTACAGTCGCGCTGACGTGTTTACTCGCATGCGAGAAGACTTGGCCTTTGTTTACTCGGTACCGACGGCACCGGCCACCGCCTAATTACATAGAATGTTCACGAGGGAAATTGTCGACAGCCAATACTCGCTTTCCGCGGGATACGGGCTCAATCTTTTTACCGGTGAATTCAAGTCGAGTCCAAAATCAAATTACAGCCTTCCCTGATAGCTGGTGCATTCCAATTCTTAAATTTCAGAAGGCAAATGCAACTGGAAATTTTATTTCTTGAGAGACAAATTTTAGTTGGCACCTTGGTTTATCAGAAATTAATTTCCTAGCTCGAGGGACACTTCGCTCAAATAAAAATAATCTGTAACACATGAAGAAATTGGGAACTTGATTACAGCGATTTCTCTATATATGTCGTCAAGACCTGGGTGATAGACGTCGCGGAATTGTCCCCACTACATACCCCGTGAGGGGAAGCCAATTTCACCAAGCTCAACACGGCTCGGGTACATCTCCTGCACGATACACGACGCTGGCAAGACCCGTGTTGTTGACATATATCGGGAAGTCACTGCACTTGGTGCTTAAATTAGTCTGAGCTTTAACTTAGCCCTCGAGGAATTAATTCCTAAAATTAAATGGCATTTTGCTCGACTAAAAATGATTATAAATTCCTTCTCTGGTTATTCTCTAGTTCTCGAGTTATTCTTGATTTAGCCCTCACGGGACCGATATCCGAGATTGCAACGTTATTTCGCCAGACGAAAATTGCATCAAAAATTCACCGAAATAGAATCGTCCATTAGAAAACATGGCGACGACTCCCCATTTAGTCCGGGACACTCGCAGCACGGAATCAGGCAATTGTACCTCTAACGAAAGGCGCATTCTGGTTGCGCCCTCGGCAGATTAATGAGGCCGGCTCACCGGTAAGCGAACAGAAGGTTCGTTCACGCGTTTGTTACATTCTAGAGGAATCTAATAGCGCGGTGAACGCTCAAATTGCGTCGAAGAAGCGGCCACTGTGCTGCGATTGCTTCAGGATTCGAATCGCCGAGATTCTGACGCGAGAAAGAGGGGGCCTTTCCGACTACGACGGTTGGCCGGGGGGTGGTGGGAGGGGGCAAACTCAGGGCGGAGGAGAGACGTAACACGAAAAAAAGACAAAAACAAAAGAACCAGGAAAACGGGGGGGGGGAGGGGGGAGGAACGAAGGAGAGGAACGAGGGTATAAAAGGAAGGCCGAACGCGGAGTCGCAGATGCCGGCGATAGCGGGCATAAGAGCTGTATCTACATTTAGTTCGGACAGGCACCACTTTATTCGCTCGGCGAGCGTTAACAAGTGTTTTCCATCGGTTTAAAAGGCGCTAAGGTGCTTTGCGGCGGCGCAACCGGTCCAGGAACCCGCTGCTTGCCCGGTGACTCATTGGAAACGCAGCCGGTTTTCGTGTGCGCGAAAGAGATTCGATCGGTCGATCCACGCTCGAGTTGAGACGTTCGATAACACACGGCCGGACAGAATCGTCGCCTATTTTCCGCGCGAAACCTCGGGTCTAGATTTACAAAAATCCGA
Source organism: Halictus quadricinctus (assembly GCA_028454245.1). Classification (NCBI taxonomy): domain Eukaryota; kingdom Metazoa; phylum Arthropoda; class Insecta; order Hymenoptera; family Halictidae; genus Halictus; species Halictus quadricinctus. The sequence goes on from CM052118.1 coordinate 17,199,639, forward strand.
CCGAAAATTCCCGAGCTTTGTCCGTGCCCGATAACTGCTACACAAAGCGATAGCACCGCTCTAATTGAATATTTAACGCTCGAAATAAGCTACAAAACAGTAGAAATGTCAACATGCATCGACAAAAGTTTGAACTCTGTCAAGACTATCATTTATTGATAAATGGCAAAAGAACCCGAAACACGTATACCCTATCTTGAATCGAAGATCACACACCCGAGTTTACATTAAAATCAATTGACAATAAATAGGAGAAAGTGAAAACAGAATGAATGGAATCTCTAATATAATGTTTAAACAAATGATTTTTGTTAAAATTTTCCATTCAAGACCCACAACTTATGAAAGAATTTTTTCGACCCCTGGTTTCCGAGATATCTCAGAAAATGTGGTTTCGACCCCCAACTCTGAGGGCTGTTTTCACCCCTTCAAAGTGGGCGGTTGACGATAAAAAAAAACACGTGTCAAATATTTTTTGAAGAAGTGTGTCTCGCGTAAGTTTCAACAAAATCGGCTTGTGCAACTTGAATACGTTCCCTTGTGAGCGACAGCATAAACTCTCTGTATAAACAAGGCCTAAGAAGTTGCCGGTCGTGTCCGGTCGTAGCTAAAGAGAACATAATTTTTGTTAACCTCATTTCCCGCACGCATAGTCATCTTAATAAACTCGCGTTACTACCGACACGTTGCTGGGAATCAATTTGCTAAAAACCTGATCCTACATACATATCGGTTATTGGATTTTTAATGCGATCTTCTAGACATTTGTTTAGCTTTAAAATTATAACATGCTGAAAATGACTGTAGGAGAGAAACGAGAATAGAAGTTATAATATGATTTTGTCAATTTCGTTCAGCTAGAGCGAGCATTTCGAGCGCCGTGCGCCTGGTTCCGGTTGATTTAACCGGTCTTAATGGTCGCTTTTAATTAGGATGTCCAATCAGACGGCCTCGGTGAATCGACAGATCTGGTTTACCCACTAGCGATAGCGATACCATAGTTCGCGGTGTATCAGGAACAGCCGCAGTGACTTGTTTACACGAATACTGTAATTTCGAACCGGAAATCGAGACGATCAATTGCTGGTACCATTATCGCTTAATTTGCCAGCGAACAACGTCCGCGTTCTGTGCTTCCAGCTACATAATATTTCAATATGTTAACACTAGACTGCGGTTGTTCATGCGAAATAAACGTTGTCTGCTTTTATTTCAGACATAAGACATTCGTCTCTTTCCATAATAATTTCAGTGAGTTGGAAATGGTCCAACAGCATTTTTCAAGTATGTAAATGCTTTTACCATTTGCGCCGTGAATGCCTAAAATAAACAGTCTATTTCTTTTAGAAAAAACTCTTCTATCTGCTTTTTCTTCTTGAACATTAACTAGAAATAGAACACCACAATTTCAAAATCGAATTCAGTCTCTACTGTGCGTAAACATCGTCTCTGGAGGGTTAAATCGATCAATTGTGTTTCATTTCAGTGGTTCCAATGAATTTCAGTATAAAATGATGGGACAACAATTTTAAGGTTCTATACAAAACTCGATTTTTTGGTCCAATTAAACGGGAAAATCCCCGCTCAAAATTCCACAGTCTAACCCTTTGCATCATAATCTATTTTCCCTGGAGAGTCACGTCAAGGTCGACTCAAGAAATCCATGGGAAAATAATGTTGCCACGTCAAGGATGACAGAAAAATTCGGAAGGGTTAAAGTAGTATACGGAAGAAATGAAAAGACTTGGCAGTACATACTTGGAAGACAAAAAATGAGCGAATATTCACAAAGAGTAACTTTTTCGATACGTTACGGTGCCGAGTTTGAAAAGAAAGCCTAAAACCCGCAGTCAGGATTAGAACAGCCGAGGCAGGAAGGTAGGCAGGACGCCGAAAGGCACACGAATTGCCTAGCGTGCACCAGAAGTGCAGCTGAAGTCGGTCCCGGCGTTACGATGCGAGATTTCGCGGAACAAAACCGTTCGCCGTGGTCCTGGTAGGTTTTATTTATCGCGAGGCATGGGCCACGATCCCGTGGCCGGTTTCGATCCGTTTTCCCGGCGGTTCCGGCCGATCTCGGGACTACCAGAACTACTAGGAAACGGTGTGCAGCGTGCGGCGGCCGGGCCCCGACGATGCAGCGAATGCACCCGATGCACCCGGCGCGGTTCTCTGCCGGTTGAACCTCGAGAGAGCCCCGGAGAGCCTTCACCGGCGAACTTTACGTTTATATGCGCCCGTACAAGACGTTATCCCGATAGCGGGCCGGCCACACGTCACCGAATCGTGATCCTCGAGAGGTCGAAGACGATGTTGTGTCCCCCATCAAAGCTAGAAGCACTCCCCGGGTTCGTGAGCCGGGCTGCTCCCTGCACGGCCGACCGTAAAATATGAAATACCATTCCGGCTTCGGTATATCGGCGTGGCGGGGTATTCTTTCCTTCTTTTCTGGCGTGCCGTATCGAACGCGACGTCCAACGATATGACGGGGCACATCACGTGTTGCCCCGACGCGACGTGTCACGGTGCCGTGTGCCGTGTCCCCCTCACGAAAAATCCAAATGTCCCGGACACGACGCTCCGTTCTTTTCGACCTCCCGCGAGCCGGCTCTCTCCTCTTCCTTCTGCTGATAATCGGATTAGGCCCGACCACAGAGAGAGAGAGAGAGAAAGAAAGAGATAGACTGTCACGCTCCGACTTCTGCTTTCCCAACCGTTTTTATCTTTACCTGGTCCCAGACACCGCTACACCGAGCCAAATCGTTGACAGACACATCGCCGACCAGGTGTTTCGAAACTTTTGATTCGATTTATTCGGAGAGACTGTTCGGGTTCCGGATGATCTTGCTTTACGGGCCGGAGACCACGAGGACCAAGGTACACCCACACCGGGTTTATTCCCGCTTTATTCGCCGGCCGTGAGCGGTCTAGCGATCGTGGATAGCGCAGCCCGGAATGGAGATCGCGCAGTCCTGTCCTTTCCTAGGCGAGCACGGACCCGTCCGTCATTCTTCCGATAACGAGCAGCGACTTAAAGTCTTTACGGTGTCATACGGGCTTAATGCCACGGGCACGGCGACGGGCCGTGAGCCAAGATAGCGAAGGCGCTATTTAATTAACGATAATAGCTCGGCTTAACAAGAACTTCGCGGCATTTTCTTTTCATTGTCTTTCCGTAATGCGATGCCTTCCTTTCCCCCTCCTCCTCCTCCTCCTCCTCCTCCTCGTGTGGACCGCTCGAACGCGGACACGGTTATGTCTCCGCGTTCCTCCTTCCTGTCTCCGGTTGAAGCCTGTCGATATACACCGTGGCCAATCCGTGGAACTCGTATCGGTCCGCCGCGACCACGACCACGACGCTCGGTCTCGGCGAAATGGTCTCGCCAATCATTCCTCTCGGTTTATTACCCCGTCTTTTATCGAATTTACCGTTTTTCCCCGTTTTTATTGCGCCCGGCAATTGCGCAAGCATCTGCGATAGTGTCTGCGCGCGAACCCACCCAGCGAACGCTTTCGCAACCGGCGCGGAGCTGCTTTTCTTAATAACTTTACGGAAAAACGAATTCCGCGTTTCGCGAGAGTGTGTCGTTATTTTGGTTTAAATGTTAATAAGTTGCGATGGTTATGGACTGTATGCCCACCTGACTCTGTGGCTTGGCTGTTCCTGACTTTTATAGACAGGTTACTGCTCCAGAGGGCAATTTGCGCCGTCGGGTAGACTTTGTATTTTTCAAAAAGCTGGTTCTCGAAACAGTAAAAAAATGTTTAACTGCCTGTTTCTCTGTACAGAGTGCTCTAAAGGTTTCGCTGCTCTCCACTTCGACTGAAGCAGGACAGTGCCCTACTGGGCAATCTGTGGACACGATAACGTAAAAATGATCTGGACTGTTTTCTAAAGTAATTTCTAAACAAATTATATCAGAAAACCTGCTAGAAGACTATCCATCTGCTTCCTTCTTTGCAGAGTGTCCTGAGTGGGCGTGGCTTCGGTGCTCCTCACATCACACAGCCATAACAGAGCCCCACAGAGTAATCTTTGCCATCGTGGAACTTAGACTCTGTGTCCTCTAAAAGTTACAATTTTAAGAAACCACAGTAAATTTAGTTTCTCTAAAAGGACGTTGTGGTGTTTGTGGAAGGGAATAAGTGGGCGTGGCTTCGTTGCTCCTGATTTCACAGAGCCATATCAGTGCCCCATATGGTAACCTTTGCCATCGTGGAACCTAGACTCTATGTCCTCCAATAATTCCTACTTTAAGAAAGCAGAGTAGTTTCTCTAAACGGACGTTGTCGTGTTTGTGGAAGGGAATAAGTGGGCGGGGTTTCGTCGCTCCAGACTTCACAGAGCCATATCAGTGCCCCATATGGTAACCTTTGCCATCGTGGAACCTAGACTCTATGTCCTCCAATAATTCCTACTTTAAGAAAGCAGAGTAAATTTAGTTTCTCTAAAAGGATGTTGTGGTGTTTGTGGAAGGGAATAAGTGGGCGTGGCTTCGTCGCTCCAGACTTCACAGAGCCATATCAGTGCCCCATATGGTAACCTTTCCCATCGTGGAACTTAGACTCTATGTCCTCCAATAATTCCTACTTTAAGAAAGCACAGTAAATTTAGTTTCTCTAAAAGGATGTTGTGGTGTTTGTGGAAGGGAATAAGTGGGCGTGGCTTCGTTGCTCCTGATTTCACAGAGCCATAACAGTGCCCCAGATGGTAATCTTTGCCATCGTAGAACTTAGACTCTGTGTCCTCTAAAAATTCCAATTTTAAGAAACCACAGTAAATTTAGTTTCTCTAAAAGGAAGTTGTCGTGTTTGTGGAAGGGAATAAATGGGCGTGGCTTCGTTGCTCCAGATTTCACAGAGCCATATCAGTGACCCATATGGTAACCTTTGCCATCGTGGAACCTAGACTCTATGTCCTCCAATAATTCCTACTTTAAGAAAGCAGAGTAAATTTAGTTTCTCTAAAAGGACGTTGTCTTTTTTGTGGAAGGAAATAAGTGGGCGTGGTTTCGTCGCTCCAGACTTCACAGAGCCATATCAGTGGCCCATATGGTAGCCTTTGCCATCGTGGAACTTATATCCCCTAAAATTCCAGCTTTAAATAATCACAATAGATCTAGCTTCCTTAGAAGGCCGGTGTCCTCTTTATAAAGCGTTCCAAGTAGGCGTGGCTTCGCCGCTCCCAATTTCAACGGTGCCAGTAAACTGTCCCAGAGTGCAACCACCATACAAATTGACTGATCCATCAATCCTAGAGTCTCGAGAACAGTTAAAAGAACTGTCTTGACAGTAATTTCCCCCAAGCCATCAGTATGCTCATGGCCGTCGCATATCGTAACTTAGCCAGTCCAGCTCGAGTGTTAACATGAATGACCAGTGTGTACGTTGAACGCGATCGGTATATTTTAACGGGTGTTGAAGCCAGCGCCAAAGCTCGGCGCATCCTGTGCGCCGTCGGAGCTTAGTGTATAAATAACCTTGGTAGTGACCATTCCTTTCGTCAAACAGTTTTTTGCCGGGGTCTCTGTGCATAGGCTAACGAAATCACGTGTTCGGTTGCGTCGGTGCAGTCACCGGCTATCCGCAGATGGAAGGCGTGTCGTCGTTCGAGCCCGCGCGCGGGTGACGCACGTGCAACAAGAGAACACGGCTCGGGCTCGGCTCGGCTCGGCGCGGCTCGTTGCAGATACGCCGGTGCTAATTGCAATTTATGTCTCATTGCAGTCGTCGTCGGTGCGCCACGACAAAGGCCTGCGCGCCGCAGGCGGCCGTTTCTGCGTTAAAGCGTTTCAAAAGAGAGCCCGCGCGCGTATGTGTATATGCGCGCGCGCGCGTGTATGCCACCGGTACGCCTGCACAAAACCGGCCGCGCGATCCTCATTGTTGTCGCTGCCGCTGCTGTTGCTGACGTTGTTGTTGATGTTGTTGTTGACGCTGATGTCGATGTTGGTTCACTTATGACAACAAATTTGAAATTACAGCGATTTCTCTATATATGTCGCCAAGGCCTGGATGATAAACGTCGTGGAGTTATCCCCACTACCGCAAGGTATACCCCGAAGCTCGAGAGGCCTCAGTCGCTGAGGAGTGTAAGGTGGATCGAAGAATAATATCTCCTAGCCGATATATGTCCGTGCCTAGAAACGTGTTTTGGACACATATCGAGTAAACACTGTATTAAAGAGGTAAAGACTGTGGTAAAGAGTTCTTTTTCATGATTGAGAGACTAAAAATTGCTGCTGCTATATATTTCATGGAACCCTGTGAATTACGATCCCCATGAAATCTTAAATGAGAATTTCGCAGGTAGTTTCAGTGAATGATAAATAAAATGAAACGCTGATGGAATCGCGCAGAAACGTTAGTTTTGCGTTTAAACAGGAAGGAATTCTGCAGGCGTCACGAGATGCTATCGACCATATTTTATTAGCATTTCTTGGTTTTAGTTTCATTGCGTGTCTTTTGTAATTTCTTTGACGCAACGTGTTGCCTTGTTAGCTGCAGGGATTTCGCATTACTATCTAGCCAGTCCAATTAACGTTTAATAGGATTAAGAGCAGGCAACTGCGATTCAGGATACGTGCAATTACAACCATTGCACAATAAAGACAATGTTAATTGTTCTGAGAAAGAATCTAATACAATGTTCAGAAAATCGTACTTTCTGTAAAGATCCCGAGGCATAACATTCTCGGAAACATATTCAAGCGCGAAGTCTCTATGATTTTTATAGTAATATTTCTCCCATTCGAACAGACATTGCCATCGTTCTCTGAAACGTATTTTACATAAGCTGCTGTGCCTTCACCGTACACTTTCAATAATAATTAGATACAATGAAATGCAATTTTACATATGAAAAAAAAAATGTTTAATCCTAGTTTTGCCATACGATGCAACCGTTTAAGAAAGCTGGAAGGAACTGCGAATCAAAGGAAAACAGGAATACATAATGAGATAAATGCCAGTTAAGGGTAGAACCTTTTATTCCCATGTTGCCGCGGCAAGGTTTCACAAGCGAGGAACCGTAGAATGATTTATAGGCTTTCAAAATGAATAGCGTATCAGGTGCGTTCAAGCGTGTCCATCAATCGTTGTTACATCAAATTGACCTTTACATTTAAAGGCGGCTACTTGATGCCGGGATAAGCAATCTTTAATGATGTTGACTGCATTAAGGATTTTTCGAAACGATCTATACCTCTCTTTCAATTCGCCTCTCTAAACATCCATTTTAATACACTAAGTGCATTCATATTCTCGTCGGCCGTCCATTATCAAAGTAACTATTCTACGATTTAGTCGCGGAACATGTTGTTGCGGCTGTTAAATAGCTGGAAATAATGGATCCATCAATCAGCATCGATTCAGGCGTTCTCCTGGCCCTGGAATCAGGTATCAGGACACATTCTAGAGCCTTTTTTCATTAGGGTGTTCCTTTCACTAGGGTTCCTTCTCACTGGGGACTCTCTTTCACTTAGCTCTTTAGTAGAGATTCTTTTTGATTAGGACCTCTCTTCACTGGAAACGCTCTTTCTCTAGGCTTTCCATTTCTCTAGGATAACTCTCCCACTAGGATCTGTTTCTGGGAGCTATCTTTCATTAGGGTTTCCGGTTCTCTAGGATCTATCTCTCGCTTAGGTCCTTCTTTCCCTAGGACCTCTCTTGAGTAGGACCTCTCTTGAGTAGGACCTCTCTTGTGTAGAACCTCTCTTGAGTAGGACCTCTCTTTACATAGGACCTCTCTTTACCTAGGACCTCTCTTTCCCTAGGACCTCTCTTTCTCTAGGACCTCTCTTTCCCTAGAACCTCTCTTTCCCTAGGGTCTCTCTTCAGTAGGACCACTCTTCACTAGGACCCCTCCTTTCCTAGGACCTCTCTTTCCCTAGGACCTCTCTTTCCCTAGGACCTCTCTTTCCCTAGGACCTCTCTTTCTCTAGGACCTCTCTTGAGTAAGACCTCTCTTCAGTAGGACCTCTCTTCAGTAGGACCTCTCTTTACCTAGGACCTCTCTTTCCCTAGAGCCTCGCATTACTTTAAATCTCTTTTTCACCTAACTCATACATTTTATTTACGTCACTTTTAACTAGGACTCCTCTTCCACTAGGACCTTTCTTCCTCTAGGTGTTCCCCTTTCTAGGAAATCTCTTTAGGTGCCTTCACTAGAACAACATCTCGAAGGTAGAAATAAATTAGTCGTAAATACTTGTGAAATAATTACAACTGACCGCAAAGTAGCTGTAGAGACACGAAAACATTTAAATTCCGACTACCGCGAAGCTCACGAGCAATCTCGCTGCCGTCGATCTGTTAAGAGCTCATTACAAGCGCAACACGCATCGGAAATGCAATTCACCGGGGTTGCAGCACGGTAGCACAGGCCCCAACAATTTCGCATTACCATAATTGAATAGATCCAGCCTGGCATTAATGAAATATCAAATATCCACGGTCCGTAAACAATACCGCGAAATCCATTTAAATGGCCGCGATTAAATATCCATTCACGACTACCATGTTCAACGAGACGGAACGCGTATCTTTTCTGCAACAAAGACGTTACCTACCTCGGCCAGCCATACAGTGTGTTGCAATATGGAGCCCGTTGAGCCGGCCGAGCACAATGCTGAGCGAAAACGACGTCATTTTTCAGTCGCATAATGCCGTCCATGCGTAATAAATGCAAATCCGTGCATCCCCGGCTCGAAAGTCCCCCTTGGGACGTTTACGGCTTTTGTTAAAATATAAAGTCGATTCGTTGATCAAAAGATCGTGCTCCGTTGACGTTCGATTCTCGAAAGAGCATGTTCCCGACTATTCGAATCGAACGTTCGAGAAAATCTAATTCTCGAAAGGTCGGGACGACGAAGTCGATTCGAGTTCCCTAATTCAAGTTCCACTTCCCACGCAGTGTTGTTGCGTGCCTGTTGCTAAACAACCAGCGGCGGTGCACGGGTTAGCGAAAAATCCGGCGGTTGCACAATTCGCACGCTATTAAAACGTCAACCGTGCGTCGCGTCGGCCGTGGAATAAATAATAAACCGCCTCGCCGCTAATTAGTTGGAGTTTCCGGGGGCACGAAACGGTTTTATAAGACAACGACGTCCACACTGCTTGCTCACGGATTGTTCGACAATCCAACGCGCCAGGCCGATAAATTAAACCAGAAACTATTCCTCGAGCCGCCGAAACCACGGTTTCAGTATTTCTAGCCGTAATTTAAATTCCAGCCGGCGGACATGTACGATTCGACGGATTTGCATAATCCAATCGAGCGCGAACGCGAAACTCGACGTTTAACTGACCCAGTATACACCTGTTTACCTAAGTTCCGACAAACTGCGAACAATCCGGTTACCGCGGAGCCCCCGGTGTTATTAAGTTCTCGTCACACTTTTTGCGACCATCGACGCGGGAGGTCGCGCGAAAATAATTATTTTATTACCAAGTTCCACGCCGGTCCGGCGCCGTTTACGAAACTTCGGAAAACTGCTCGCCGGATAAGAGAAGTTTCGCCGGATGCCTGCGGAAAATTCAATCCGCCACGAATTTAATAAGGAACCCCGCGACTCGATTTGTATTATCGGAGTTTTCTTATCGATAAGATTAACTCGATGGGCCTACCGTCTCCTCTTCGCCTCGAATTCGCACCAGCTCTGTCGCTTGATTTTGCGCTAATCGAACCACATTATTTTTACTTCAACCGAAAGAGTGTATTTGTTTTGATTAAATTAGAATTTAATATTTCTTTTTATTCCTGCGATAATGTTCTGTCCAAGCAAAACTGTGTCAAATTATTCATACTTTAACCTACCGCGGTCAAAACGACTGGTTTTCTATTCCACAATTCTTGAAATTATCAAAACTTTTTCATAGGAAATTACTTAATTGATTTTTTCATTTCAGAACATATTGTAATAAAAATCGTACAAATAAGTAAATTCAATCTTCGCCCTTCTATAAAACGTTTCGATTTTATAAATTTTGTGCTTGGTAGGTTTGAATTAAATTGTATTATTTTTGTTTCGAATACAGAATGATGCACCGACTAATGGTATTCGAAGTAAGCAATACTCATTTTTACATTGATATATTCATTGTACCAAATTTGATTAGGATCTAGGAAGGACTGCTCAATATCATACATTTAATTTTTTCCAATTTTCATTTCATTAAATAACTTACTTTGATTTCATGGAATTTTTGAGGTTTTCAGTTTGGCAGTGAAAGTGTTAAGGTGCGTGGATTTTCTTCACTTCCAAAGATATTTTAATTTTCTGCAAGTGAAACGCACTTGTAAGCGTAGTTTCATTGTATTGTTCGTTTAATTGACAAACAGTGTGATTGCAATATAGGGCAGCCTAAACTCAACGCTAAGTTTTCATCCTTTTAATTTTCAGAGCGACAATTCCCGTACGATTTTGCCCAGTGCACATGTGTTTCGAAGGTCGCAGGCTAATCCTGAATAAGAGTCCAGCTTCGAACCGTAGCGTTGCAATTCCGGGAAAGAGCGACGATTCCGTGAAAGCGTGTGCGGCGCGGGTCGATTTTATTGAGTGTAAACCAGCGAAATATTTTCAGCGATGCTTAAAATCGGACTTTCGACGAGTTTTATTGGCCGGACGTCAGGTGGTCATGATCCAGGGAATTTACGACGCCGGTTATTCTTCTTCTTGTTATTCCCCGAGGTGTTCGAGGAGTTGCGCCACGCGGCGTGCAGGATTTTGTTGGAAATGCAATTGAAAGCTTACGAGCTGGGCGCAGCGCATGACCAGCATTCGTTGCTGTCGCCGAGGCTCTTTGCACCTCCGGGAAATCACGATGTGGAGCGATTGCGAAAAACGACGCCGCGTCGGCGTAATGGCCGCCGAGCGCGGCACCGTGCACACCGTGGTGCAGCGTGCTGCAGCGTGCTGCACTCGGCCGCGCCGCCGGTCTATTGCGGCTGCGGTCGCGGCAACAACTGCACCAACAACAACGGGCCGAGCGAAAGGAAATCCAAAGGAAAAGGTAGCCGGATCGCGTGCGCGCCAGACTATTTACTCTTGGCGCACAAAGAGCCGCACATAATGCGCGATTTATGTGCCACGTGTTTCTATGCTTCCACGTCCATTGTGCGTTCGTATTTTATCGACCCGCCGCGTTTCGGCGCTCCTCGCCGCCGTGCCGCGCCGAGCCGAGCCGAGCCGCTCTGCTCGAACAAACAACGAACGACGATCTCGGTCGAACACACGACGATCGATCCGATGCGTTTTGCTCGATCGCACCTACCACCGCTTCCCTTCAATGTCCACCGACTTTGCAATTTTTAATAATTTTCTGCTCGGACGCACAGCACCTCCTGCAACGCGATACGCACGCAGAAACTTCGAGTGATTGGTACCTGTCTAGTTCCAATTTCTATGGAGTTTTCTAAAAACGTAAACTTCCTTTCTTTACTTTGAACATTCTGTACATTGAATATGAATATTCCTTCTATTAAATTCCACTGGAATTTGTTTTTTATAATTTTTGTAGCACATGGTTACGCAAACCGATTCAATGAAACTTTTGTATTTGAGAGATAGTTCTTAGGAAAATGTTGAATTTCTTTTCGTTAGACATTGTCTACGTTGAAGGGACGAGAGCAGCCGTCAAAGTAAAAAGTCAGAAACATGTTTCTTGAGGTATTTCCAACATGATAGGGTGCGGGAGACTCGAATTTCATTCAAACTGTGTGTTTTTGAACGGAGAATTTAGTTACGTACGAAAATGTTGAAGAATCAAATATAAAAATAGATAAGTAAGAAATTTCAGGGACCCCTCATGCCGTTCTGCATTTTCAATAACCCGCAATTTCAATTGCAATTAATTGTAGGTCCTGATAATTCAAATCACCGTGTTCCTTCGTCAATCAGAAATGGCTCCAGCTATCACTAAATGAAATTAACGTACAGAGTGAAGGAATGCTGTAACTTTCGGTGGCGTTGTCGACCTAAGGGCGGGATACGAAGCGACACGATACGTCGGCAACATGATCGACCCCGAAGCGGACGGGAACGAGTCCTGGAGCAAGGTGGGCATTAAAAGTGACATTTTCCGAGCGGGACGGGGTCCGGATCTCTCGTGAGATTCCCTCGGCCGGCGAATCCGGTTCGGGGGGCCCGTGTGACTCGCCGACCCCGAAACCACTGAATGAAGTTTGTCGCCGGCCCTAAGAAATAAATAAAGAAACGGAGCAGTGCGCGCGGCGAACAGGGCCCGTTGAGCCTGGTCCGGCTTCTGGTACCGGTTGCAACGTGGTCACACGTACTTCCAAGTAAGAGCCGCGGACGAAGTTGCATGCGAATGAACTCCCTCTGACCAAAACGGGCGTTCGAGACGGCCGGCTGGGGCCCGATGGGTCCCCCTTTTCTTCGGGATCTCTCGTCTTGGAATACCGTACGGTTCCTTCTTGCTGCTCGCTTCCGAGGAAGCCGCTTTCTTTGGTCTCTCCTCTTCAGCGGCTTCACACGATGCCCTCTCTCTCTCCTCATCCTGTACCTTCTCCTTCTTCTTCTTCTTCTCCTTCTTCTTCTTCTTCTTCTTCGTCGTCGTCGTCGTCGTTGTCGTCGTCCCCCTACTATCTCCCGGAAGATGCTTCTGGCTAAACATGGATTCGAGGAATATCACGGGCTATGCCTAACGGGCTCTAGCGAATCCCTGATACCTTCCTTCGGGTGCCATTTTTTAGGCGGCCGTTATGGTCGTCGCTGGACACTGACCAACGCGCAACGCTCAGGAATACAAAGCTCCATGCGTTTCGACGCGCATTGTTCACACACAGCGACGCTGCAGGGGAGACCGAGGCTGGTTCGCTAATCTTTTTTTAGCATATCCAATTTTTATTACTGTTGGTATTTTCTTGGCTTGTCGCGCACCGAAGTGAGCACCAACAGCTGCATCTTGTTGCAATATACTTGACACATAACTCTTTTCTTTGTCAAGGAACCTTTTCTAACGTTGTCTTTCTATGACAATCACAGTGAGCGTAATAAAGTGTTAAATATAAAGTGAAAATCTTGTCTACTGTTTGCTATTAAAATAAATATAATGAATTATAAATAGGCCACGTTATACTTCGTCGCCAGAATCCTTCCTTATTACGACGAAGCTGCAGCGTACGTAAATACGGCCACAAGATAAAAATATCTTATTCAAGATAAAAAAGCAGGAAACCGAGAGACGAGAATCCCGAAATATCCGAGCAAATGGGATAATCTTTAAGAAAACGTGTATTAAAATGAGCGAGGAACGCTCAATATTTGCCGTTAACAAAGATACAGCTCAAACAAGTGCTCGAGATAACGACTTCTTTCGATGAAACGAGAGTTTCTCACGATCGTCAGGGTATCGCGTCAATTAAATCCGCATCAAGATTCGCACCCCGCCATCTTTATCTGCAGATTGATTATCAAAACACCGTTTAATTCCTCTCGGGCACGATACCCAGCGAGACAATTTACCGCTCACGGCCTTTCAACTCTCCGTTCAGGCTCCGCGCGAGATGCAGTTTGTCTGCGAACGTTGCACACGGTATCCACGACCGATCCGAATTCCCGATATCCCGAAATTATCGAGATCTGTTATGTCATCCCGCTTTCCCTTCACCCAAGCTTTTTCTGTCGGGCCGGTCCACGCCCGTTTCTCACGCCATTAAGCTCTCTCGTGGCCCTGACCACCTACTAATCTAACAACCTCGTCCAATAATCAAACATTTTCATAAGCGAACTTCGAGAATTTTCTTGCCTTCACCGCAGCCTTTGTGAGAATAAAATAAAGAGTAAAATCTCTTAGGTTCTCTGTTAAAATTTCTGTTTCACGTTTCCCGCATGATCTTTGATATGTTATGTAAAATTTTGACGTGGTTGGTAATTGCCTAACTTTTATGTAGTTTCGTGAATTGATGCTATAAAAGTATAAATATTCTTGCCTTTATCGCTATAGCTTTATATTTGCGAGAATAGAACGAGAAATTTTTGTTTTACAACATTTACTACGTTTTGTGCAGAAAACAAACGAGTTCCATAAAGTTCTATTAAGTGAAGAACTCTATTAAGTTCCATTGAAATTTATTCTTTACTGTTTTTGTGGGCTATGAATGCAGAAAGTTAGTGCAATTATTTTCAGTGACGTGTTCACAGTTCAATCTAAATTTCCGCCAAATTTTGCAGGATAAATAAACGGGACGACTTGTGCAGTCTAGTACCAAGCGCGTTGCAGGATTAACGAGACAAGGACCGCGTGAAAAAGAGAAGAAGGTGAATTTCTGAATGCAGCTCGATTTTGGACAGCTCAGAGCTTCGCGAGGAAGGGCGTGATGGCTCTCGGGAACGGAGAAGAAGCACGGAGCCGGCGTCGAAGGTGGGAACCTTCGAAGAATCTCTAATAAACACCACCATTGTATGCTAATCCATAAATATGCCCTGACTACGGTGCAAGCTCGCGTACAAACCAGCTGCGCCGTACGTGCGTGCGTACGCGCGTTTTCTCTCGGCCAATCGGCATCTCCGTGCATACCAACAGCAGGTATCTCGTCGCTGTACATAATAATATGATCTTGACGACGACGTTGTCTACGATCTGACATTTTTACGCTGACACATCCGTCTTCTCTTTCCTGTTCCACGTCGAACCACTCGCCCGTCCGTTCAAGTCGCGCTGGCACACCTTGCAAAACTCGATCGTACGTCTTCAATCTTCCCCGGCACAGCAAAACGATTTCGCTAACCTCCCACGCAAAAATAATTGCAATTCCTTTATGAAATAAATTGCGTAGGTTTGTGTAACGCCGCGATTTCAAAGCACGGAGTTATATTTAGAATAGCTTGAACAGCAGTAATTATGCATTTAATATTGTGATAATATTATTCAGTATTCGTTACAACGACTGACTCTTTTAATATCGATGAGCATAATACATCTGTCCTAGCCAGAAGATTTCCATAGTTTATAAGTTCTACTCAAACTACAACTGACTACAATGAGAACTTGTGTCAACGTCTCCCAAAAAACTCTACAGCCCATGTGTCAGCCTTCCAATGGCGAAACTGGGATCCATTTTGACCTACAATTTAAACAATTTTGACCTACATTTACCAATAATTAAGAATTTAATTTCCTAGTAGCAGGCTTAAAAAGTAGGTTCAAAAATGTGTGTGAAAAATCGACGCATGAGGATTTGAACGAATTCAGCCATGGCAGGCATAAAATCGTTAAAAGCATGTACCCGGCGAGGTTTAAATAGAACCTATCGAAAAATTTCATAACTTTCACAATCCCTAGTTTTATTTATACTAAGTTACAACTATTTCCCAGGCTAATCCAGTAATTGCAAGAGAAATAGGGAAACCAAGTAACTACAGTGATTTCTCTATATATGTCGCCGAGGCCTGCATGATAAACGTCGCGGAATTATCCCCTCTACCGCGGGGCATACCCCGAGAGGGGCCACGGACGCCGAGGAGTGTTGGACGATACGCGACGCTGGTAAGACTCGTGTTGGTGACATATATCGAGAATTCACTGTACACGGAAGCGGCAGCCATCGCGGAGAGCAAACCTAAAGTCTGGTTTCCGGTTCCCCGTGGCCGATCGATCGTCAATCATCCTGCGAACAGTCGTGTATCAATAATTAGATGCGTCAATAACGCGTGGAGCACGCGTGGGCTAAAAAGCGTTGCTCGCTCGCACGCTCTCGCACGGTGAATGTCGTTCTAACGGGTGTTCTAAATGTCAGCCACGTTCCACGACGAACTTGCGCGCCGATACCTTTTTCCAGCTTTCAAAACCATTCGACGCCTGGCTACACGACTTTTAAGGTCACCGGAGTAATTATATGCCTTCGAACACACGCGAGAGCTGGACGCGCTGCGCGGAGCGCTGCACCGCGCCGGGCCGCGCCACGGCCACCGCGTTCGATCAGACGCGCATCGACGTGCAACGTAATGAGCGAAATCTAATTGTGCAACGCGATACGCGGATGCAACCTCGTCGCTGCTGCGCTCCGCGATGAATCTCGTCGCACCGATTGCGCCGCGCACGAGCTGCGAATCAATGATATTCCAGACAATCGCAGACGCAACGATTCGCGCGACTGGATTCGATGACGGTGAACTATTATACTTGGCCGACGACGTTGATGACGTTGGTCACGGTGTTCTTGATCGATTAGGGGAGACCCCCACAGACGCAGACGATTTTTTTGGAAATATATTATACATGTCTTTCACATCTTTTAGTTGCACTGGACTGCATCGATCCTTTGTACTACAAAATCGAGTTAGACTCGCGATGAAGATTTCGAACAGGGTCAACTAAACATGTATGCTATTAATCTATTTAATTTCTTCTAAAACGAAATAAAATTCTATGTTGTCAAATACAATCTAAATACAATCTAAATATTCTTCTTTCAAGAAATTATGAACCGTAAGGAAATTATAGTCACCGCAATCGTGAAAGAGGTTAGGGACACAATTCGTCTAGCTTTAAAAATGAATTCTCTTCATGTTAACATAGTTGCTTAAACCTAACTGCATTAAGATTTACATTAAAGATGTATAAAACAAGAAAATTGTATTAAAAATATTATTTAGACAGCAAAGATTTTTGTTGTAGGTCAAAGAAATTTGTGTTATTTTATTATTCATAAGACAAGCAAGAGAAATTATTTACCTCGCTCCAATATCTACAGAATAGGCCGCAGATCTGCTCGCGTCTACGGTGTACAGTGATTTCTACTATATACGTCGCCAAGGTCTGGACGATAAACGTCGCGGCATTATCCCCACTACGGCGGGGTATACCCCGTGAGGTGTCACGGAGCTCGCGAGGCCTCTGACGTCAAGGAGTGTAAACATAATACGGCTCGGGTACGTCTCCTGGACGATACAAGACGCTGGCAAGACCCGTGCTGTTGACATATATCGAGTATTCACTGTCTACCGCAAGCGACTGTTTCTGCGCACCCGTTCCGAAAGCTGTCGATCATCCGAAAAGCTCGATTGTAAATCGCGGCGTGGCTCTGCGCGCGGTGCATCGCCGGTTTCCTGGAAGAGCACCGAGTGCACCGATGCAAGAAGATGAGCTTGCTTACGCGCGCGCGCATTTTTACGGCGGTGGGAAGCGCACGGCGGTCCACGGTGGGACGCGCGCGGAATGGGACGAAGCGCGGTAATTAAAATGCTGCGTACGAAGCGGTGGTGCGTCCGAAGCTCTCTTTTCTTTCTGCGATAAATAAATTCAACGGTCGGTTCTTGTTGCTCTTGGTCCCGCAGCCGGGCTTCTCTGGAAACTGTCTGCAATACAGGACGCCGCGCCGAAAGAAACCCGGTGGAAAAAAAAAGCAAACGAACGAAAAGAATCGCGGCTCGTAACCGGCGAGAGAGCGCTTATGGCGACAGCGATACTAATTTCACCTCTGCATTCCATCGCCCCGTTGGCCTCTTGCCTTAAGGCGCGCCTCATTCGCGACAGTTGACGCCTCGACGCTCGCTGCTCAACGTCCTTATCCTTCCACAAACGTCGAAACCATCGAACTCCCAAATTAAAAACTAGATTCTTCAAGTACAAAACAACTTCCGCCCTTGTCTGAGCAGCCGAAATTGAACGAGTACCTCGCCTACATCTAATTTACGAAAGTAGAAAGTTTTGGTTGCTGACGTGAGCGTTCTACTGCAGGAGAGAGCAGCCGAAATTCAAGCAGTGTCTCGACTGGGTTATGCAGGATCCTAGTAAAATGTAACGCAGAAAGAGTTGCATTTGGGGGAACGCAACGGTGTGCGCGGAAAGTCGAAATTCCACGTGGCTGGTGACGTGACAGGTGTTGCGAACGTCCGTCGTCGCGGATTTCAGAAGCTTGTTTGCGAAGCCGCGTTGAGGACGTGTCAATATTGGCGTTGCTCTTCGTGGTACACGCACTCTACGAGTGTCCTCTCGAGGCCTCGGAGGATCTCATCCGCTATTAGCGAAAGCTGCGGATCCAGGGAAAGAGGAAGGCCGCTGGGGACACAGCGGGGACTGTATCGATGACCGGGGTCACGCGGAAGGGAGCTGCACAGGACCAAAGGATCGCGACGGGCAAAGTGCACGGCAAACAGAGATGCACCCTCCTCGAGGGCGCTGCCAGAGGACACACGACCACGTGTCGCCGGAATCATGGTCGAAAACCCACCTTTGGGAATACGAGATCTTGCCCGTGCGTCAATTTGCGCAGGTTGTTTGACCCCGTGGTTCAGACGTATCGGGATTCGACTCGGGGGCTGCTAAAAGGACCATGCGTATTCCGATTGCGAGCCCGCCGAGTCGTGGATTGTGTCGCAAGATGGCAGGGTCGATGACCATGGCGAACGAGGTTCGAAAGTTAGCTGTTGGTAGGAGCACGTTGGGCCTAGGTCATTAGGAATAGATGCGATCATTCTATCAAATTTAAATGAACTCTCTGTGCCGGCAGGTCTACCTCGACCCAGGGCTACGGACAGTGTGTCCAGCTTCTAAACTTCTGGCAGACTGTATAAATTATTAGCTATTTATATCAGGAAAGAGCGTAAAAGGAAATTGATAGAATTTAGCCATGGTTGGTACACGTTGACCGATTCAGAATATAAAACTTACACTGTACTTCACAGTTTCAGAGCCTATTGTTATGCTTGAAAATATTTTACTAAAAAATTTGTAGCAATTTTGTCTACAGGACTAAAAGCTAAAAATGTTCTTACATAGGGTGTTTGATGTACGCATGCAGTTTAGACGGTATAAATAATTTTTCCACGAGTGTACCAGTGCGGAGGATATTTCAGAAAATAAATGATTTGCGTCATCCGATGTTCTTCTGCGTTCAGAATAATTTTTGCAAGACCAAAAGTATCGAATTGAACGGTACACAGTCTAAACGGGAGTCACTAAATTAGTTTAGATGGCTAATTGCGGGCAAGGTAGTTTATAATCGTAGGATGCGGTTCGTTGGCTTATTGTAATCGAAGGCGCGGAGATTTCCGAGAGTCCTAATAATATGTCGAAATTAGAGAGGTTCCGCAATTTCCATCGAAATCGGCGATCGAAGGCAGAGAACATCCGATTGGCGAACACATCGGCTACGTAGCCGGGACTCCGGAGAGAAATTTCTCTGCGTCGTTGCCCATTATCGTATCGAGTATCGACCGCATGCCGCAATTTCTGCCCACCGGGTCACGTCCAGCTGCGAAATCGGTATGCGGAAGAGAAAATATCGATGATTATCGCGATGCGGACGGTCGCCGTTGGTTCCCCAACGCGAACCTAATCTCCCGACGCCGCCTATAACGGTGCCCCGTCATGTCTTTCGGGTTTCCTCATACTTTTTGCCACCCTATAGAACGGTCTCCCTCGACGGACAGCTGAAGCTGAGGTTGCTGCGAAGTACTCAAGATCCTCACACTTTTTATTCTCCATTATTCCATTAGTTTCACAGTAACCGTGTAACGTTCACGCAGGATCCGCCATTTCATTGTTTAGCGATAATTAGATAACTACGTGATCTTATCACATTTGTGGGGTTAGAGTTCATTGATATCTCCCCTTCACTCCTGGACTCTCAATTGTTACAGGATGATCTGAAGCATGCTTTCCTGCAGGATTCGTCATTTTCCTCTTTTCCATATAACGATAATTCGTTGATCCTAATATGCTAGAGGGGTTAAAGTTCACCGATACTTTCAATTCCAGGATTTTTCGACAACCCTGTACATATGTCACAAAATTCACAGTAACACTAGTAAGGCCTGTTCAACGGATCCTCTGTATAATAAATAAATTTTTATCCACTCAAGACGTGTCATAAACAATAGACATCTGTACAGGAGTTTTAGCGGGTACGACAAGTGGCATAGTCTTCGAACTTCTTGGACGTGCTGTTGCTTCGAAGAAAGCTCGGCTATTGCCTCTACGGCGCGCTAATCATTAATTAGCTGTTTCTTTGGGTAACATTCGTGCCGGGTGTTTCGAGGGGTTCTTGTCACCGCTGTGGACAAGCAGTATGGCGGCCGAGTAGGGTTGCGGGAGCGGGGTAAGAGAAGACGTACGACGTGGCGAACGAGTCGGAATGTCGGTTGGGACAGGCGATCCTAGAAAGGGCCGATTAATTTTTCGTGTCGGTGACATCGGTCGTTCTCGATCGTCCCGGTTTTTCGTCCGGTCAATGAAGATCGACGAAAGCCGCGTCCCCGGGTCCGCGTGGTTGTCGTGTAGGAACGCTGGACCGTGTCGTTACCGGCGAGATCGATGGTTTCGCGTACCGTCCCCGGCATCGCTGCGATTCGTTTTACTTTATTGTTATTGCTGCTCGTTATGTCACGGAAAAATTAACGTTTTTCTATCGCGGTTCCCCGACTCGTCCCGAGATTTCTTCATTAGCTTACGGAACTCGGTTGACACGAACAAGTGCCCGTCGTTCTCGATACAGGTTAAACGGTTTTTCCCT
This sequence comes from Halictus quadricinctus, assembly GCA_028454245.1. Taxonomy (NCBI): domain Eukaryota; kingdom Metazoa; phylum Arthropoda; class Insecta; order Hymenoptera; family Halictidae; genus Halictus; species Halictus quadricinctus. Next base: position 17,220,118 of record CM052118.1, read on the forward strand.
CCCCGCAGATCTTTCGATCTATTTGGATCGCGAGCGACTAGGAAATTCTGGTAGCATTCCCGGGACCTGTTGGCGAAAATGAATTTATTTCTCGACGGGTAACTTTTTACGACGTTCCCCGGACAGGATCCGGTCTTATTTCGCTATAAACTCGGACCAGGACCAGTTCCGTTGTCAATCAACCCTATCGAGATATCCCGGAACGGCCGAGACATTTAATTTTTAGCTTACAAACCGCCGGCAACTCTCTCGCGACGCTCGAGGAGACAGCCGATACAGAATCCGCGATATTCTGTTTCTAAAGATATTTTACGATCGCCAGGCATTTATTCCACGAGATCTGTCGTCCGTGACGATCAAACGTCCCCGTTGGTTTATGGAAGCGATGCTATCTTCGCGGATATCAGTTCGGGGCTATAAAGTCGTCTCGCAATTACGGGGTGTCTGACAGGTGTATAGTGCGAGGCGAAACGCTGAGAAGTCTGTTGCTAGAGGATAAGAGCCAGAGACGAACGGGAGAAACGAAAAACGAGAAACAGGAGGAGGTCCACGGAGAGAGAGAGAGAGAGAGAGAGAGAGAGAGAGAGAGAGAGAGAGAGAGAGAGAGAGAGAGAATGAAGAACGTGGGACACGCCGGCTACCGAGGTGCCTTTTTCCCTTTTTTAATGGGAACACGGTAAATCGCAATTGTCTGCAGCACGTGGAGTTTTTATTGGCCAGCTTCAGGGAAACATTCAGTGCACCGTGACTGGTGTAACTAGGCTGCAGATTTTATGATAACAATTACTAGGTGAAACCTGTAATTACGACCAACGAGTTCCAAAGTTGTCAAAATGACCGGGTCTAATATTTTTAATTCGAAATTATTCAGATTCCAAGGATGCATAGGTGGGAAATTATTTGGCAAATTTATTTCTTTGGGTTTACATTATTCTTTAAAATATTGCTCGAAATGTGGGTAGCACGTTTTTGTTATTTTTATAGAGTAACGCAAAATAGTCACTTTTAGTGCTCCGTCGATCTAGCGTTAAATTTATTAACCCTTAACGGACCAATGCCGCGTATATGGCGGCAAAAATCGAATTAATTAATAATATAAATATTTTCCTTTCTACACTTGCTAGAAAAATGTTGAGTCCACGGTTTCTCTTCGTATGAAAGATAGCTTGGACCTGGTGGGAAGTAAACTTGAAATACTTCCGGACCGTTGAGGGTTAAAACGATTAAAAGGAAGTACCTTCAGCTTAGGAAATTATACAGTCTAACAACTCGACTGTGAATTTATGAAAATCAGTGTCGAAGAAAATAAGCCATAAGCTTGTCAATTCAGTAGAACCTCGCTGGTTGCGATCCCCACCACGAGATGCCGAGGATTGCGGAGTGGAAAGGTGGGGAAACGGACCGCGTGATTGGTTGCCTCCTTCACAACCTCCATCTTACAAGCGTTGGGTCCCATTTCGTGCAACAAACGAGGTACCACTGTATTACAAACACTAAACTAAAATTTTCGGACACTGTGTCATCGAATGAAGTTAATTTTGAAACATCAAATTCTCTGTGTTTCGACAAGCCACGGACGACTCGCAGAGAAGAAAATCTTCGTCGAATGCTCGCTACGGTCTCTTCAGGAACTCTGAATGTTGTCGGTGTTAGGGACATTGGAATAAAATGTTCAGAGCCTGTGGTTAACGAGAACGAGACATGAACCGAGACATTGTTGGTGAAGAGGAGGTCGGAAGAAAGGATGTTTCAGAAGGTGTGTACAAGAAGAGAGGGTCCAACGGATTGAGGAGAACCGATAAACGAGAGGCCAAGAAACGGCAGAGAGAAGGAGCGAGACTGGCCAGCTAGAAAATCGGAGATAGCGTGCGAGAGAGGAGGTCACCGACCCGTACGGAAATAGGATCAAAACCTTAGGTAAACGTAACTTTTCCTCCGGAGTGAAAGGGTGGGGGGATGGGAGAGGCTCTCTCTCTCTCTCTCTCTCTCTTTCTCTCTCCGGGTTCGACTCATTCGGCGCGTTTGGAAATCCGCCAAAGAAATCCAGGAACGCCGTACGGCGTCATGGCGATTTCCCCCGCGGCTCGCCACGATGCGCCGTACTTCTCGATCCATTAGCACGAATTGCGGCGCTGGCTAAGGTAATTGGACGGCTTCGAGGAATAATAATACACGATACGTATCGCCGGGGCGAAAGCTCGAATAAACGGGACGACGGAGGATGAAGGGACACGATCGACTTGTACACCCCCGCACAAAAAGATGCTGTATCTCGTGCGTTTTTCTGCAATCCGCGGAGAAATACGCTCGGGGTACCGATTGTTCTCGGGATGCGAGTGCCCTGTAACCAGCGAGACGCAACGTTCAAGTAAAATCACCTATTCGCGTCGTATGCACATAAGGAATCAACGATATGTCCTTTTCAGAACGGCTGGAAAACAGTAGAAACACCATACATCAAAAACAAGAACAATATAAAAATTCCTCCTTCGAGAGAACGTCAAAATAAACTGACTCGTTCGCACCGTTCACGAACAATAAATCAACGTGTACGAAATTGTTTGTCAGAGTCACTGAGAATCGTCGCAAATTGGCACGATGTTAAAAAAATCATTGTATTAAAAATTCCAGTTACGACGGGACAAGGTTAACATTAGATTCTTCGTACCGTTCACAAATAATGAATGAAGGTTCCGCTTCGGGAACAGTGAAATATGTATACGACTGACACGATCGTAAAAAATCAATATGTTAAAAGAGAGACAATTAATAAATTCTTCCATGGTAAGAGCTCGCGTCCAGGTGAGATTAAGCATGAAACGACTCGGATCGTTCGCAAATGATAAATCAACACTCCTTATTCAGAGCCGATGAAAAATGCGTCGAGTTGACGCGAAGAATGACCGAAGATTAATAATTCCGCGTAATCCACCGCAACGATGCAAAGGGTCGAATAAAAACCGTTGTACCCGGTGGAACCCGGGGAACGAGGAGCAAAAATCGGCGAGGACGATTGTATCTTCGAACAAGATTTGAATGTCCGACTGGTTCCGGTCGCTAACGGCAGGTAGCACAGTAGCCCCGTGTCGCGAGGTTGGTACCAGGTTGCAGGGATGTTCCCCGGGCAATCTACATCGTCCAGGAAGGACAGTGGTCGGGTATCGGGCTCACGGGGCCGTGTACCTTAGAAGTAGAAAGTTTTTCTCGTTCGATGACCCGGCAGGCACCTTCCATCGGGAGGAAGGTTGCCCGGCTACGTGGCCGTCTTCGTCTACGGGTGGGATAGCTCCTCTTCGTGTAATATAGAGAAGCCCGGGGGCAGTGGGGGCCCACGGTTCGCCACCGGTGTTTATTCAGGAAGAGTTCTATTGCTCGTAGATAACTGTGCCCGCGGACAGTAACGAAGTCCATACGTTTCGCCGCGGTGGCACTCGATCGGCGAGAGACCGCGGCCACGGGGATTTGCATGAACCAGGGCCTACGATAGCAACAGCGAGTGTAGGCTACTCGTTCTACGAGACGTTCTCGTCAGACGTCCCGGAATTGATGGAAACTATATTTGGATGCCGGGGAATAAATTGTAATCACGAGCCTGCCCGGCAAACGGATCGTGGAAGGTCGTTCTATATGGGACGTGGACGACGTTTATGTGGCATTCTAAACTCCGAGATTTACGGGACAATCGCCAAGCAATTCCTAGGAAATCGGCGAGAATGCGCTCGACGTTATTACCCTCCTCGTACACGGGGCTGGCACCCTCGAATCATTTTTGGCTGCTGCGGGACCTCTCGTCGACACTTTAACCCCTTGCGCTACGATTTCATTTGTGATTGTAGAGATTAGAAGTTCTTCATCGTTCATTGTTGGGACATGGGGTTTATTATAATAAATACACAGTTAATATAAAAACTAATTTATTCAAAGAGACTCGGAAGGATTCCTTTAGCTCTTGATACCTCGGTACTCTGGACGAGACTGACTAAAAATGTGCAACGGAAAACCGCTGCTTAGGTTTGAAACCAGAAACGAAATAAAGAAAAGGCCTGGGCCTGAAATGTGTTTATGACACCCCCCGACCCTTAAGGGGGCCGGCAGGAATTTGGCCTTGACTGTCACGCTATGTTACCCTGTGCCTTTTTTCTAGACATTTTACGTCTTAAATAAGTAAGTAATCAATTAAAAATGCATACCACCGTGTTTGTACATGTCTTTGCTATGTCTGTATAGAGCCTTTTTTTCGATACGAACACTAAATCTCTCGAAATTAA
>CM052118.1:17225846-17252961 GCA_028454245.1 Halictus quadricinctus
TTCATGAAACTTTTACTGACACATTCGTGACACTTTTCCGATTGAAACGATACCCAACATGACACACTTTGCTTCGTGTTTACTCGTTCAGTTCGCGATACAGTGGAACCTCGATTATCCGAACCAGTCAGTAGAAATTCTCGAAGGAGATTAATCTTATAATTCTTAGACCAATTAAAAATCATTCAATCTTCAACGATCGTTCGAACAAAGCAACAATAATGAAACGATGAAATGCTCTCTAGGAACAAAGCATCTAAACGGCAGAAAATAACCTTGGCCGTTGATGCCGTTCATCGGGCCAAGAGATCTGCCATAACGGCACGAAAATGGTTTTCGGATTGCTCGCCATTACGATGCCCGAGCAGCAGCCCGAGGATGATCTCGACAATGAGTTATTAAACAATTATATTCGCATCAAAGGCATAATGTTTGCGCCTCGATTCGACGCGCCGATAGCCGGCATCAACGAAACCCCCGAGAGCGAGAGCATGGGGCACCATACGTATAATGGTCCCGGAGAAAGAGGAGGCAAGATGGTGGAAGAGGACGGGAAGCAGAAAACCTCTGGCGGTCCTCCTCAGCCCGCTAGGCGGCCGTAAATTGCATCAGTCGTTGAATTAATCGATTGGTAAATAGCAGTTTGATTGCACGACACGTTTGTTAATGAATTCACATAATTCCTGGCTTCTGCTCGCGAACCTTGCGCCCCTCGTCCCTGTCTCTTTTTCCACCGGGAAGTGACGTACGAGCGGCCGAGAGCTTCTTCTGCGACGTTCTGCGAGCATCGAAACGATATCGGTGACCCGGCATTCGTTTCTTGCCGGCCGACAGGGACTGACCATTCTTCAAGATTTATGGAACGACGGATCGTACCGTTGTTGTTTTGCTCAAAGGCGCACTGAAAATCTTGTTTTCGATGCTCGACCAGCTCGCAAGAACCAGAATATCGCCATTTTTTATCCCTGTTACATCGCCGGACATTTAAATCGAGAATCGATAACGCGCTCGACGTTGCCCAACATTTTTAATTGACCCACGGAAAACTCCTTTCATCCTTCGAAATTATTTCGTCTACAAAATTAACCCTTAAGAACCCGTTCTCTTATAAAGCAGAAAAATCGACTAATATTTTAACACTTATCTTTTTTAGAAAACTGTATATAATAATAAGCTATAGAAGTTTAGTACATTATAGGTGCAAAGATACTTCGGAAAATTTTGTAGCAATTTGTGAGAAAAATCCTTCTGCTATAGTCTGTATTTTACCTCGTCCCTGGCCGACAACTGCAAATAATATTTTCCAGTTCGGAAAAGCTGAAAAACCTCCCGCCACCGCCGCTTCTATAAATTTGTTCGGACCGGCCAAAGTAGAATCGTTTTGTAAACTGCAACGTGCGTTAACATCGGTTCAAAGTAACTTTGATTACGGACCTCTGTTTATTGATCCACGCTAATTGGCCAGTAGGCAACGCTTAATGAAACGTAAATATTTTCCGTTCGTCTACCGTCTATACGATCCAGCATATCATTCCGATCGAAGACAACGGGAATTTTCGAAATTATTGTAGCAACGATCCGCGAATTGACCTTTGGATCGTGGCTAAAAGAAAGGAACCAGCTAATGGGAGCCCGCTAATGGAGGACCGGGCGACGACCTTTCGAAAACAATCGATCGCCATGCTTGGTCCCGGCTATGAACCAGGAATGAGCCTTCCGAGTGAAAGTCCCCGTAGCATTGGTAGCATTCCGTTGTTTCTTCACCGATATACACCATGTTGGGACGAAGTGGGTCAGCTGCAGATATTGCACCACCTTCCTTCTAGCGTATCAGTTTCCGTTTTGTCCGTCTATCGCCGCCATGATGGATGAGCCATCGCAGAAATTAAATCTAAGCTCGCCGCTCCCGTCGTACACAGACTCTGGCCCGTATTTCATACTAATTCGCGATTTAAGTCCAATGTCTTCAACGAATGCGAGACGAAATTATTTTGTCCACATTTTTAAATGAATTTTCGCATTAGTGTGTCAAGTGAAGCGGTTGGGATTTTCAAAAATTCCAGGAGCGTGAAAGAATACGACAATTTTGCTTACAAATATTTTTTATGGAACTTTTACCAATTTGTGACTCTTTTCCGATTAAAATGAGACGAAACATGACATAATTCGGAGCATACTTGATTCAATAGAACCTCGACTATCCGAACCGATGACAGCTGTATTCTCTCAATCTGAAGTTAGGTGAATCTAGTCAGTAAAGATTTAAGTGAATAATTACCTATTTCTCTTTTCATAATTCTACAATATTATCGGATAATCGAGGTTCCACCGTATCGCGAATTAACCGAGTAATTACGATCCAAGCCGTGTCATGTTTGGTATCGTTGCAAACGCACGAGTTTTATTATTGGACTAGTATTGTCTCGTCGGTATCGTGGTACCCGACGTAAGTGACACTTTGGTGGCAAAGTTTTCGCATATATCGAGGCATTACCGTGTTTCGCGGTGTCCTGGCCGCGCTGGGAAGCCTCTTGGAGCGTACACGGCATAAATTAAGCGTCGATACGGTTGCCGCGAGGAAAGCAAATACTCGCCGAGGGAAAATAGAAAAGGAAGACGCTCCGAGAAGACACTGGCTGTTCGTTGCCTGTCCGTCGTCCAGGCTTCCCGAGAGGCTCGTCGCTCGGCGACGCATTTATCGATACATCGAGCCCCGACGTCCGGCACTGTTCGCCGTTCTTCCGAGCCCCCGGCTCCGGAGACGCACGATCGCTTTCGTGGCCCCGAGTATCGTGTTTGAATCGATGGAAGGAAGCCAGCTGCTGCAACCGGTTGGCGCCGCTCTGCCGAGTGACTTCGGACAACAGTCAAGAATCGACTTCTACGATCCGATGGCCCCGTGGTGCTCCGCAAGGCCCTTCCCCGTAGGGGGCGACCGCGATCCCTGCACCACCATTTAGCACACAATGCGCGATCGCCGCTTTACGAGCGGATAATCAAACGATTTCCTCGATACTTGTACAGCTCCTCCCAAAAACACCGGAAAAGCCCTTCATCGCTTTACGAACCTATCCGCCCAACAAGCCGAGCCAGGAAACAAGTGCACGTGGCAGACACTGTGTGCGACAAAGTTGATGTCATAGTTCCCAGATTGTTAACCCATTGACTGCCAACTACGAGATATCTCGTAGTAAGCGTCTGTACCAAAACTGCCAGTTACGAGATAACTCGTACGTGTTTTTGTTTTTAATAAAAATACTGTAAATGCCATTGCAATATTATATCAGTAACTTAATATTATTATATCTTGTAACACTTCATGTTCTTTTTAAAATAAAGCCGTGGCACCCAAGGCAAGACGCGCTAAATTTGCGTGGCAGTCAATGAGTTAAAACAGGACGTACGCTGGTGTTTTGTTTATCTATACTTACTCATCTCGTTCGGTTCAATATAGAAAATAGTACTGTATTCTTGGTGGTGAAATGAGAGGATATTTGACGTAGATGGCTTAAAAACTGATTTCTTTTATTTTACCTTGTGCCTTATAGTTCTGAAAATATCTTGTTTCACACTAGAAATTAGCGGAAGCTACAATTTCAACTTAGGGCAACGATGGGCACGGTAGGGGCCCCTCAAACGCCTGCTTCTACCACCAACCTTTCTCTCATGCAGCGCGCGTTGCTTCACGGTAACGACGCTTACTGGAAAGGGACAGTAAGTCCCTTAAATGGTGGGGACGATTTTGTCTCCATTGTGACAAAAATGCCCATCCCTGGCTTTCACTATAGGCCCAGACAGTGGCTCCATTAGTGACTTAACAAGAAATATTAAAATCAAGCTTCTCGACCCAAGGCTCTCAACAAAGCCCTACAAAGTGGCCCTATTTTCACACAATAAAAGGTTCAAACTTTCCAAAGTTAGCAAAATTGGGTCTCTCATTTGCTGAGCCTTATAGCCTTGTTAGACTCCGTTTCACACAGACAAATATTAGCTGCAATAATTTGAACAGAGGTTCTCCCCAAATTCCAAAAAGTGGCTCTATCGTCAACCCAACAAGAAAATCAACATTTTAAAAAATAGTAGTGATGTCCCTTGTTTAAACAACACATTTTCAATGTATTTCTTGTTCTGGTTTACACGTTCAAAAACTGGACATATTTTCGTTTTAATCATTTTGTCTCGAGGTGAATAGGGACCAAAAAAACAATTCGAATGGGACACCCTGTACACCCTTCAGGACAAGGTTGCGCATCGTTCGCGTACAAAATAGAAAGAAAAGGCGCGCGGTACTGTCACGAGCGCAAGTGTTGCTGCCCGACGAAACGGACACGACGGTAATTACAATTTCATAAAGTTTCTTAAATCAACCAGGTGTACATGGGTCCCGAAGCTCGCTCGTCCCGAGTATTTAACACACAGGTGAGCATTACGGAGCCGGGGTTGGATGCGGTGCGGTGCGGTGCGGCGATTTCCTCTTTTTGTTTCCGCCTCGAAAGCACGGGACGGGGCAAGATATTAAATTTTAATACCGGGTACGTGAGTGACGAGACATCGTAATTCAAAATTCAATTACCAGAACTGTTTTCCATGGGCGCGCGTCCGTCGGCGCGTTCCTTTTTCCGCTCTCGCGACCGTTCGAGGGCTAATGAAAGGTAAGTGCACACGCGCGCGCGCGACCGCGATCGGTTTAATGAAATGGCTGCCGCGATACGAAAATTATAATTGACCGTGCGCCGGCCATCTCGCCGGATCGGAAAAGGCGGTATTAATTAGGATATCGATTAGGCGTCGATCGGTTTATGCGTCGACTATCTTGGAAATGCACTCGGACGTGTTTGCAAAATGCACTTGTTGCCATCTTCTTGTTTTTTACCAAATAAAAGAATAAAAGTTGCTGGATGTTGCTTCGGTGTGGTCGTAGCTTTACATCTGTTGTGTCAGCATGTGTCTTACAGTAACGGATTTTGTAGCAGATTTACAAAATAATGTGAGTTGCCCGAAGAAGTTAGCATTGAATGATTGAAGAATAAGAGTTTCATCAATTTTTTGTTCTATATAAAATTATGTTTCCTTAAAAAATGTTTCCAAGTTCTTTTTCATGTAATCAATAATTCCATCACTGTATTGTGCCGTAAGTACAATACAAATAAATTGGTTGAAATATTTATTTCTTGTTTCCATTTGAAGTGAAATTTGTCCCGGTGTGAACAAAGCTACCTTTATGGTATCACTATGGTATACGGTGTTCGTAATGTAAATTTTTCAAAGTGCTCGAGGCTGATGAATTCGGTTGCCAAAGGACGTGGTGCGTGGGCGCGTTTGATACAAGTTCTTAGCTGTCAGAGTAGGAGTATGTTGCTAAAAATCCGCTCTATTGTTATATCCCGCGGACACGTCAAGCTACAGTTTGATTTACCGTTAGAAAGTCCCGCCGCCGGTGCGGCAAGAAGTGAACCACTAATATAATAAACCATTTCGGATAAACCTAAGTAAATACACGGTAAAACGAATAAACAATACTCTGTATTTCGAGTGACGAACGACCTGGTTGATCCTGCATCACGAGCACAACTTTGAAAATATTTAAGAAGGCTTTCAGATATTTATGAACTGTCAGAGAAGATGGAACGTTGGCATAAGTGGTATCACAGAGAAAACGGGAGTCGAACAGAAATGTTCATGGGGAAAAAGAAATGCTAAAAATACCAGCGGGAATTCTCGAGGCGTTTAGTATTAGATTGCTTATAATTAATGGCGTTTACCGAGATCCGAGAAATATTCGAAACAGCTTGGACATTACTACGGTTGACATTCAGAATTTCCGACTGCTATCATTTTGCTAATCGAGTTTCCGCGAATCGGTTCCCGATCGTTAGGAAACGTATCTCGGTGCCTCGGAGCTCTAAGCAGAGGAGCAATTTCTGCAAAAAGCACACGACGCCCCGTATCCGGCAGTATATAATAAATTAACCTTGTTGACCGGTGAACTGGTTTACTTCAATGTCGTTCGATATTACTCCGCGAAAGAATGCTGGACTCGAGGAGGCAGCCATTAATATAGCAGCCGATAAGCCCCGGCTCGAAATCATCGCGAGCTCTACAGCCTCTAAGCAGAAAATACGGTCTCGTTCGACTGGATTAGTCGCTTTATAGGCGGATTTCAGAATAAGGCGAGTCCGGTCGACAGAATTTAAACGCGAAACAGCCGAACGTATTGCGTCCGAGCTGATTTTCATAATTTAATATACGGAGCAGGTGTGCGCACCGGTCGAATAAAATTATGTTACACTGATTAGCGGATCAGTGCGCTAAATTACAGGCGGTTTGTTATGTACCTGTGCCACATGAAGTCCCTGAGCCGAACTGTCGCTCGATACGCGTCGTCGCTGCGTCAATTACAGTTTTTACTGAAACTTCGAAAAAGAAGCACAAAAATATTTAGAAACTAGAAGTTTGATCGTGTAGGGCTCTCATGGTGTACCATATATTATTGCAAAATTGGGGATACACTCTTCGTTCAGAGTTTAGTAGAAAAAAATTAAGTTTCGGGGAGTCGTTGTAAAGGGACAGCTTCAATCTTCAGATCTATACCAAATTCGATCGCGACAAAAATTTTCCAATGTTTTTAGAGAAGTTTCAATGTGCAGCATCTTCGCGAAAAAACGTATCTCTGTTTCCTATTCGCTGTGTCATGCAAAAACATCTTAGGAATAGTTAGTGATAGATTATAATTAAAATGATTAAAATGAGCCAAGATTTCTTATTGTAGAATTTTTCTTTATTGTAGCAGTTTAAGCGTCGACGATTTCACGAAAATCCTGATTTTTGGAGCCACTGTATATTTGTCTAAATGAAACCGCTGCTACGTAATTTACTGTCACTAATCAGAGGTAGCAGTAAATAGTCAAAGAAATTAAGAGAGTACTAAACACATTGGTTGCTGATGGTGCAGTTTAGTTTCGACTATGTCGGCAGCAGGATGCGATAGATCTTGTCCGAGCTGGGAAAAATGAGTGCACCGTTCGTACACGCTTCCCGTGTTCGTTCCATAGGTGTTGTCCCGTGATCGCCGTTATTAAGTCCTTGGAAATATGGTCCCGATGTTCGTAATGGCCGTAATAGGCGAGAGATCGATTTTACCAGTGGTCTCGTGGATCGCATGAAACGGATCGCTCGCGTCGACGCACCTGACACGACACGGAACCGAGCAAAAACCGACCGGGGGAAAAACCAAAATGCCTCGGGCGTGATTAGTAGTCAGATTTTATAGTTCTGCTCCCGTGTCTCTTAATTTTTATTTCTATTATCATTGCAAACCTCTTTCATAATTACCTTGTCTTTCGACTGTTCGCTTTTTCATAAATATTATTTTCATCTCTGTTTCATCTCGTGTATGCATTCCCTTTTATTTAATTGTCTCGGTTAAAAGGTTAAACTAATGAACGTCTACAATAACACGTAACATTCTATAAAATCCTAGATGCAATTAACTGCTCGCTGCGGTAATTGTAGAAGCAGCGAATGCAGCGTAAGTAATAATCCAAACGAGACGTTTTTTAAAATCTGAATTTATAAAAATTGATAACATACGCCCCTCGTTTAGACACCCATTCAAATAAGTTTTCACTAATGATGTCTCTCGATAATTAACAAGTAGGAAGTGACTCGACTCCAGGAGTCTATTCAAATTTCTTTCTTGTATGCTACAAGAATGTCAATGATGATCCATAAACTGTATTATATATTGAAGTATACAACTATTTTTGCATGTACCTAATAGTTCCTGTTTTCCGAACACTCGCCGTGTGTGTTTCTTGTTCATTGATACGCAAGTAAAAAGAAAAGAAAGAAACGAATTATAGAGGATTATGGTGATAAGCTACCTGGCTCCTGCGGTGATAAGAAAATCAGGAACCAGTTGATTCGACTCACAACGCCGACACAGCGGTGAAACGGATGGCCTTGAGGGAACTTGAATTCCTCGAAAAATAAAACGTTTCTCCCAGAACGGAGCGGTTCATGCTTGTTACCGAAGCTCCTTGTCAAGTAAATTATGCGCGATTCCGTTGCAGATTAAAACGGGCCACGGATCTTCGATTAGGCAGACATAACGTGTACTGCTTATTCTATAACGAGCGTCTCTATTAACCCTTACACTCTCCTCGGGTAAACGTTCATCCATTTTCCGGTTCTATGTACACACATGTACAGGGTGTCCCATTTAAATCGACCTAGTCGAATATCTCCGAAACTGTCGATCATACTAAAAATCGTTTCAGACAAAAGTTAAACGGTATCGGAGGGCACACTTTCCGATGAAGATATACTTTTTCTATCTGGACACATAGAGGTCATGTGAAGGTCAAGTTTGTGTTTCAAACGGAATCGTATAATTTTGAGTACACTGCTCGATGAGACTTGTTCATCCCTACATAAAAGTACCAAATCACTTATGGCAAAAAATCATATACACTCACATTCCTAAAGTTGGTATAGTAGCGTGAATATTTTCCTCGGAACTAAGTAATGCATGAATGTCTTAAAAATTGAAAGAAATGAACAATATGTTTTTATTATGTACATAAGTAAATTGCGACTTATGATGTATAGCCCTGTTGACACACGGGAGCTGTCCTGGTCAAGAATATTTTTAAATATCGAAAAATCCCGTGAAACGAAGAGAATAGAATCTACAAAAATAATTACGAATTCGTCAGCCGTCGTCTTCGTTTTTAATAATCTTTCGCCATGGTCATTGTCGAACCTATTCCCCGACGAAGCCCGACGCCGTCTCTCGCAAAACAGAACAGCGGAACGAAATAATAAAAAGAGAGAGAGAGAGAGAGAGAGAGAGAAAGAGAGGGGGAGAGGGAGAAAGAGAAGGGAAAGGAAGGTGTTAGATTCGCCGGCAGTTCGCGCCAACGAGCGTTATTATGACCGGTGCGGACAAGCCGGGGCTCATAAAAATTTCAGCGGTGTTATTTTGTCATTCGGCGGAGTGATCTCGCGAAATGATTATCTCGCGAAACCGCAGAGCCCCCGGCAGCCGAAGCGCAATCGGCTGTTTCTCGCAAGAGAGGGAAAGGGACACGCGAGAAAGAGAGAGAGAGAGAGAGAGAAGAGAGCTTTTCGAGACTTCTGCATCGCGAATAATTTGTTTACCAAATCTGCGGTCTCTACGTGCGCGATACCGAGGGGGCGAACAAGAGAAAGACGAAGGCAGCGAGAGCGTTTATCGCGGTTTACCGCGACGATTTATCAACGTTCCCGGTGCTATCTCTTCCGGCTCGATTTGAACTCTGACCAACACGAATGGCTAACACGAAATCGTGTAACGCCTTTTATTGCGGCGGCCACGTCAACGCCGGGTCGTTACACGACTGTACGCACAACGAGCATACTTGCGACCCTTCCGTGGAAAACCTCGATGAACATCGTCGGCTTTATGCTCGCTGTTCGAGAAAGAAATCGGCGAACATCAATTTTCAATTCGCCTGTCGCGATATCGCTGAAAGCCTCCTCGTGTTTCACGGGTTTCTGTCACTTAATGCGTTCCGCTCTGAAATTAATTCAATCGCGATATTATTGAATTTTTGTTATCAATTTCAGTGTCATGGGTCTTCGCAAAAATCCCGATCAAGTTTAATTGACGCTCTAAATAAGCTACGAGGTTTATGACAGTGCAAATTTTAGTCTAATACAACTTCTGTAAACGGTAGAACCAAAGTTAGTTCAATTTTGCAGACTAATAAGCTGACAGCCGTGAAGCGTGTCTCGCTAAAAATCATTAATAAAATAAAAACCTAATATTGTATAGCTTCTACAACTAGTTTAGGGTCTTCACGTTAACGCCAAGCTAAATAAATAATAGGCGTGCGAGTGTGACAGTAAATTTTCTTCAATGAACTGTACCGTATGTGGAACGGTGGTATTTAGTAAATAAATAATTGTAAATAGCAACAGATTTCGATGAAATTCGACTGTGATGTAATTCATGCGAAATTGGGGGTAGTTTAAGTCATAAGATTGAACACGTTCGATTAGGTTTTCAGGTACAGGACGTCAAAGTTCGCCGTTTACGTCCAATTTCACGAAACTATCCGCACCAGCATGTAATAAAATTTTTCCCTCGGTTGAAAAATGGTTTTTACACGGGGGCACGTTATGGGATACAGCGTTCCTCGACTGAAACTGGCACGATTCGCTCGAAATTCTCGCCTCCGCGCCGATTAATTCCGTTTTTCTAACTTCGGGTCGATTGCAGCCCGATCGTGCAACAGCCGCCTCTCGCCGCACTACTTTTCTCTTTTCTTTCGATTGGTGTACACCGTGGCAATCGAAACGTATCGCACGTGTTCCGTTGCTAATTACCCGGCCGGATGCTAATTACGATGTTTTACAGCCGTTATTACGTAATTAAGTGTCGCTGGAATATTCGCGCCCGGTTCGAACGAGCGTTCGATTTATCTAACGATTTCGCCGCGGTAAGTCGTTTCTCGATTCGATGACGATCGGGAGACTGTTTAGCCGATTTTATAAATGATCTGCGCTCGCTCCACTTTCACTCGAATAACTCGATCTTTCCCAGAACCAGTAAAGAATGGAAAATATGTCTTTACGAAATAATTGTCGTTAATAAACAACACAAAGTTACTGCTCAGAGCACGATTCGAACTCTGTTCATCGATTCGGACTGTCCGTTTTATAGTGTACACAGAAACTTCATATTTTGTGTTTAGTTTTACACTGGTATATATTATATCTACTTATCTCGAAAGACTTTCAGGTTATGCCAATCAATATGTTCAATTCTTATGTCGATACTCAAACCTTCCACGACGTTCAATAACATTGTACTTTACAAGTTTAATGCTTATTTCTATGCCGAAAATTTCAATCAATTTATAAGCACACAAGAAAGTAGAAATCAAGAAACATTCGACTTTCAACACTAGAACTACCGAGCAATAAATGCGACTGACGTATATTGCTTTGTAACAGTGACAAGACTGTGACCATTCAGACTTCATACCACTTTTATTGTAATATGTGCTTCAATGAAAAGGTTCATTAAAAAATTTCCGATGAAAACATTTTTACAATTTCAGTAATTGTAAAAGAAAAAATTAGGAACAAGTCATTTTCACTCGTCCGGTAGTTCTAGTGTTAAGAACAAATTTGAAGCAACTGAGTAGGTATCTAGGTATTGACATAAAGGTTAAACACTAAAATGAATTTATGATTGAATATAAAACGTATCGAACAGTGTTAAATGCAGGCTAAAAATAAACATATATTGTCAAATAAATAATTAAATTATTTGTCTGCAGCTGTAGGCATTACACGACGTTGCCAGTAGATTGGCATACGTGTTCAACGAACTACTAAATCTACCCAGCCTAATGTTTTGGCAATAAGTGGAAGCGGACAGTCATGGTCAGACGGTCGAGGAGCGCTCCGAACATTTTCAAACTTCAGAATGAGTTTTCTCTGTCGAGGTGTCTCGCGCGAAAAACCGTGTTACCCGACAGGTCCGCGAAAGGATTCATCGTGCGATTCAATCGCGCAGATGTTTGCGCTGTCGCATAATTACGCGAAAGATTCCGCTTCCTACGCGGGCCGACATTACCGATCCGATGATGAGAAAAGCCCGACACGTTCCCCTGCCGTTTTGCGCAATTTTCCCGTGGCCGGTTCTCGTGCAACCACTAACATTAATAAGGTGTTAGCCTGGGCCCGCGCATAATTGAGGAACACCGAGCATAGGATACGACGTTGCAACAAAGCGACGGTGACGGGTACAGACGAGCCATATCCGGGACGTCGGCCAATAAAATTAATCGCTTTTGCTACATCGCCTGAATAATTTATGCTCGCTGCCGTGTCTAGGAATTGGCCGATGATCGTTCAGGACGTCGTCTACAGCGTTCCGCTTGCGACACGCTGTTTTCATGGAACACAAACACTCGTTCCCGTACGTGCGAGCCTTAAAAATCCTTAGCCTGATTAAATGAACCACTTATGCTACCGTTTACTAGCGTCGCTCTCGCGTTGATCGAGTAATCGAGTTTTACCGGCGACTCGAAACATGGAGAACGTCTCGTCAACATCGAACACATCGTCCTCGAGATATTATTAAAATATAATTAAAATCCCATTCCTTGCAGCGCCAATTTCCACAAGCCTCCGCGAATTAACGATAGTACTTACAGGTAACGTTATGAACAAGAGAACAACGTACACTAGGAACAATTTCCTCAAATAATAGCCCTACACGATCTATGTCACAGCTCGGACTCGAGGATTGGTCTTAGATCAAGACTTTACTGTATACTTATACTTATTTACTGTTTACAGTCTATAGAATTTTGTGAGTTTTCTGAGCGATACCTGTAACGAGGAGAATGATTGCGGAGGCATTAACATGCGACGACAAAGAATTCCGTGAATAGCGATTAAATGGGACAAGAACGGTCTTCGGTTCGCTGTTACGGTGCAGGCTCTTCTGAAAAGAAGCGAATTGCATTAATGTAGTACACGCAACAGTCCACTATGTTTTCTGCGATCGATGACGACGACACAACTTTCCCAACGTGGGGTTAAGCGTCAATTCTTTCCGATCCTAAAAACCGTCCGGACAGGCACACCATAGATAGCTCTAGCAGCGTGCGCGTTTGTCTCGATGGGTTCCCAGTAACCACCGAGGTCAACACTCACATCGGGACATGTTTGGACGATGAGAAAACCGGGCAAGGAGGAAAGAAACTTAATGGCGGAAGATCTTGAGTAAACGCATTTACGTTCGCCACGTACACCTGCGCATACCGCCGTTCTTTCCTTACCAAATGAATTCCCTGATAGACTGCCTATCTGAAATGCGCCTCGACATGCATCGTCGCCGTTGCCACTTCAAATCTGTCAATTTCCTAACGAATCTTAACACGCTTTCTCTACTCCCGGACCTCGATTCGATATTCGCAATTTCAAAAACACTGCGAACAGATTCGTTCCATCTAAATATCCTGAAATTGAATTATAGGAATTTGTGTTATTTTAAAGAGTCTGTAAGTAAGTTTCCAGTTCAGATAACGTTCTAAACTGTTCCACATTTTTTGAACTTCATTTCCATACCTTTCTTTGATTTTTCTACACTTACAAGAACCGCAGAAAATTTGTTTTCAGACTCTGAAAGAATCTTTCAATTTCAGGCAGTGTTCCAAAATATTCGGACCTTTCTGATCATAAAAAATGCATTTCTATATTTCGTTTTGTTAAAGAAGATATATTTCGAAATAAAATCCCAAAATTCAGATACAGAACTGTTCAAAACTTCCTGATCCTAAATGAAATTCATTTCCATACTTTCCTTCGATTTTTATAAATATTAAACTTCATAGGTTCGGCACATCTTTCCGTGCTTAAAACGCGAATTTAATTTACGATTATCCGAGTAAGTAGAGTTTACATAGTTGCCAACAAGAACATATGAAAAAACTGTGAAGGAAAATTGAAAGCAAGCAGCCAGGTATCCAGCCATTGGCATAAGAGTTAAATAAACATTATTCAGTACCGATGCACGGTACAGTGAACATGCTAGAATGGAATAGTTGAAGAACAGTTCTTGATAAATCCAGCAGAACGCCATTGCAAAAGGTCTTGTGTCCCCGAGAATGCGAGGAATAATTAGTCTGTGGCGTTTTCTGTGTATTCTTTTGGAACGCGATTGGTGTTGGTAAGTCGACAAAGAGACAAAACAAAAAAGAAAAAAGAAAAAAGAAGCGTTAGACGGTTCACCGATGAAGAGGCTGCCTCTCCGAGGCTGCTGGAAGCGGTTTTCCTGGTGCGTTGAATAATGCATGCCACGGCCGGGGAAAGCATTGTTGCCTGGCAGTGAAGACGCAACACGGAAGCATCTTCCAATTGGCACGTCGACAGCTTTTACAATCCGACGACGACGCATGGTTTGCTTTGCATGCTCGAAAAATGCACCGGATTAGACGCGACTGTCTGACAGGCTGCGCTCCCTCGAGAAACACTTCGTAGATATAAAACAGTTTAGATAAGAATCACTTTGTTATCGGGCATCTGTTTCTTAAGCAGTGCCCTCACAGTCCTGGCTGTACTTTGAAATAAGCGTTTCGTAGAAGCAAACGTAATGGTAATGATTCATTGAACTTGACTGTGGATTTTATGTATCTACGACAGAAACAAGTTGGTACAATTTTAAACAGTGGAAAAGTTGCAAGTATTTAACCATGTCAATATATTATTTTCAACTTGTTAAGATTATTGAAGAGAGAAAGAAGCTTCAGTATGTTCACGTGACAGTTTCAGTGCAACTGATGCAGACAATATTTATTTTTAATAAAGAGTTAAGAAAAAATGCTGGCCACGTGTTATAAATTTTGAAGAGTCCTTCAAAATCAATTCATTAAGTAAGATCCATATTATAAACTAGAAATTTATCGTTGCGCCTCTCATTCAAATCACGGTTCGACTGCTTTAATCATTTTAACTCCTACAAAATCTAATTTCGGTTGACAAAAATATATTATGCGAAAGTTTAATTTTTGAAGATCGACAACGTGTGTCGCCCATGTCCGACTCACGTGGTAGTGAACACGTGAACGCACAGACGTCCAGCCTAACGAGTGGACTGTATACGTTCTTCAGAAGTCTTCGAATCTTCGAGAAACTTCGAAAATCACTAACGCAGCAAATACCCGCGACTATCTTAATTGGATACGCGAGAGGAAAAGCGGAACGCGTTGCGATTAACTCGCGTTTATCTATAGCCGCTCGATTCCGTGCCCATTTAGATATCGAGTGACAGTAATCAACTCCGTTAATTAAGTTTCCCTCTGCGAAACGCAAAAATCGCACGACAACGTTGCGATATTTAACGCACTTTATTACAGCAATTTTGTGTTAATGTCAACGTGCTCAGACCGGAAACAAGAGTGAACTAGATTGTCGCCAGTCATCGATTCTCTCTGAACTTCTTGTATAATACTGGTGTTTAATCATTATACTTAAGGTCCCTCGAAATGAATCCTTCGATTAACACGTTGAACGCCACGTCACCCATATGTGGCTGACGGAATTATTTGTGCAGGTTTTAAAATTAATTTTTACGTTGATATATTCATTGTACTAAACTTGATTAGGATCTCTAACATGCAAGAAAATTGGAGAATTACTCAGTATCATACATTTAATTTTTTGCAATTTTTATTTCATTAAATAACACTTTGATTTCATGGAATTTTGGGGGTTTCCAGTTGGGCGTTCAAAGTGTTAAATAAAATTCATGTTACAGTCAAAATTAATTTCCAAACCTTGCTAATGTTTCTCTCGTAGAAGCATTTTTAATAAGTGTTCTGAAATAAATTGTTCCCACGGAACTGTTACTACAGTAAAGTCTTGATCTAAGCCGAACGGAGCTACACGATCTTAGTCAGTTCACGATCTATGTCACCAGGATTGCTCACTCTCGCTATTCGCTGAGAAGATTACCACTACTGCTTCGCGTTACGAGACACGGACAACACGTTGATGAAAATAAAGCCGAAGACACAAGCCAGGCGGCTATCACGTTGACTGCCAGGCGCATTTTCCATGGTTTGCCCAAGGCGCCAACGTGAATTTTTCATTATGCGATGCATATTATGTTGAAATATTATTTGCAGCAAATAATACAATTATTTTTGTATGTTCTATATTGCATTAATTTCTTCAAACCATTATAGTAACAATGGTATTATTGAAAAATATATCAGTATCAATATTTACACTAATTATGCACTTTTATCATTTGCTGCGTCGCCGGTCACCGGTGGCCCCCACGGCGCTGTAGCCAAGTCGAGTGCCGGTCACCGGTGACCCCCACGGCAGTCAACGTGCTAATCTCCGACTTCTAGAGAAACGAAAGCCACCTGTATCAGTCGCTGAACAAGCGTTTCCGTCGAAATCGCACCAGCTGATGTGTCAAGAGCGGCCGGAGATCATTTCGATTGCAAATTGAATATCCTCGAACGATAAACCCGTCGCCAGTAGATATAACATTCAATCAACAAGACCGTATCTTTGCGGGGTAAAAAAATCCTCGTCTGGCCGCAAGGTGGGAGACAGGAATAATTTTATAGCTGACAAACCACTCTGATTTTTTGCTTGGTTAGTTTCAGCAATAGCGGCGACGGGATCCCTCAGCAATCATTCTCTCCGTTCGCGACACGCATCCGCGTTTCGCCGAGCATCGAAATCGGTCGAGTATTATAAACACCTGCTGCAATTTACTGTAATCTACGTGGCAATGGTACGTCTGTTTTCCACGTCATCGGTTGTAACAGACGTTTCTCAGCTGAGAAACGTTCCGGCGCAAATACACACACACACACACACACACACACACACACACACACACACACACACACAGAAAGAGAGGGAGAACCGGTTTCTCTCTATTTTGACACCACGCGGGGTTCTATTAGCCGCGGACGCGGAATCGGCGGAATTATCGCCGCATCAGTCGCTGTAATTATAATATTATGCTCGGTGTTCGGTAGTACGCTTGTTAAACAGTGTCCCGAACCGCCTGTTCAACCAGTCGACACGCCGAAGCGCCGATGCGACCGCAGTATGTGGTCGATCAATCTTTCATCTGCTGCGAACGCTGACTAGCAACAGTTAATCTCATCCCGTGGACAGCTCCTCGGCACAAAGACGGCAGAACGGGAAGTCCACCATTAACGCTGTTCATGCAATTAGCGAAAGATTCGATCGACTATCCAATTTTTCGCTCAAACGAGTCTCGAGCGGAATTGCGCGCAGCCTGATAGAAGGAAGCCGCGCGAAGCGACACACAGCGAAAAGTCGACTCCAATGGTTCGTTGACAACGTAATTTCGTTTGTCCACACCGCCAGTTCGCCCACTAACAAAATTATTAGGCTGCTTCGTGTGAAATGTCCGATTTTCAACAGTGACTTAAACGAACACTACTTTTTCTAAATGAAACTTATCGATCAAGCTGAGCACCGAATTACAACTTTCTTGAAAATTGTTGAACCGAATAAAATTGAAAGTTCTACAAAAACGAATATTGTTTGGGGTTCAAGGTGAACCCATTTTCTCTTGATAGAAGCTGTGCGACGACTCCGCAACGTTTTCAACACGAGAGAATGCTAATCGAGTACATTTTGTGTCCTACCCGGAATATGTTTTCAGAATTATGGGAGCGTGAATTGACTGCCAGAGATCAGGTGGTTTGGTAATTAAATCGTTCAGAAGTAGCTGTTACAGGCGCCAATCTCTTCTCGAATTTTCCGGCGAGTTTGCAAAATAGTGGTGGCAGGCAGAACGAATTTTTCAGAAGCGCAGTTAATATGTTTAACAGAATCGAAGAAATGTCAGGTGGAGGTTCGTTTGAATTTAATTGCAATTGCACAAGAACACGTTGGATTTCGTTCTGCGGCGAGCTCGGAGGAAGGATACAGTAGCAATCAGGAATAGAATTAGCCGTTGAACAGGCAGCGTTTAGCAGGGCGTTCATAAATCACGTGTAAGGGACAAGCAATTATAATAACTATCGCAGGCTATAGACAGAAATAAAATGCTCGATCCCCTCGGCTAGGTAATGAGGTGTGCGAACCGGGATGTGAACCAGTTTCTTGACTCGTTAATCGCAACACGGGCGAACCAGGGGGTGGGGTGGGGTGGGGTGGGGTGGGTTGTTGCTTTTACGAAAAATATCCTTCCCGCAAGACTGCCGAGGATCGGTAAATACCATTATTCAAGGAGCGAACTGTTTGAAATCCTGTCGGCCGCAGAAACAAAAAGATATTACTGCGGGGCGCGTGACGCGCCTTCGAAACGGGCCGGCAAAATTTTATTTGCGGGCAATAATTACTCGATCGTAACTCGATTCTTATTGAACTTTTTGGAAAACGAAGCACCCCCCGGAAGAGATACAGGTTCTCCGCGACGACAGGACACAGTAGCTTCTTTGTCCTTTTCCTCGGCGATGCAACAAAACGCAAACGTTCGAATAAATAAAAACACGACTAATTGCTAGCGCGAGGAAGCTGAAGTTGATCTCTTCGACCCTTCGTTATCTGTCGTGTGCACCGATTAAAATTACGTACGACCAGAGGCAGAACCGTTCGTCGGTCTCGCACGCTGCCGTCGCTATCATTCAGCCCTCTCGTCGGATCGTTAATTAAATGCAACGGCTAATTAGATAACTGATAAAAGGTTATGGCGGTCTGCGATCGCACGATGCGCTTTCGGCTCGCTGTTACGTGCGAGCGTACCGAACGTACATTAACGTTCAAAAATATCATCTAAATTGCAACAATAAACACACGGTAAATCAGAATAAATCTGACCATTAATTTAGCTTTATCGCTGCGTTATCTTCCTACCGTTCTAGAAGTAACTAGAAAACGGCGGGCAAAATTCTACCATCCTCTGGAGATATAATTTATTCTGCTGTGTAAACGGGATATAAAAATAAATTGAAAATTATTTGATTACGCATGTAAACTTATTTTTGACGCGGCGCCTGTCATTTCGCTCGCGCCGCTCAATTTTGCAACGGTAACAAAATAGTGGAGGAGCATTAGCGGCGCATCGCGGCCAACAGCGAGGTTGCTTTTGCAGGTGCAATTTCACCTCGCCGATCAGCGCGATGAAAAGAAAATGTTTGCGTAACGGTGGACGAATGATTTACCTTCCCCGGTTCTTCGATGAAGCCGCCGATGGTCATCACGTGTAGGGTTACCTCGCGCGTATTCTCGAGCTCCTCTGCGCCGCTGTACAAGCCTTCGCTGACGAAGTAGGGCTCGGTACATGTCAGTCTGCAACAAACCCCGTCAAACCAATTAGCTGATGATCCAAAAATTATATTAACCCTCGCTCCACAACCCGCCAAATTATTTCGAAAACATTCAAAATGAATTTCACAGCCTATCAATACCATTAACGATGCTAAAAGAATTTTAATACAGCAGATGATTGAATTATTAGAGGCATAATATGAAAAACATAATTCTTGAACCATGTGGTGAATAGTGTTCTCCACAGTGTTCATTTGTAATTTGCAAACATCAATAATTCGTATAGAAATGATAAGACTTCTACAATCGTGGTTAGATTTCCATTTAAAAATTGATTGTTTCAATGTAACATCGTTAACTTGTCCAAGTGCTGGTCCAAATTAGGCTACTATGTACAGAGAAGACCAAGCCTAAAATGATTTATCAGTCGCGTCGTCAGTTCATAATGCTTGAGAGCATCGCAAGTACTTCGAAGCAAAAATAAATGGATTTTACTGAAGGGAAACATTGAAGACAACAAGGAAATTTGACGCACTCGCAGCACTGCTCCCTGTGTACTATAGGATTAACGATAACGACCGAGAATTCCCGCTATCTAGAGCGCACCTCTCACATTAGTTCTGGGAACGGCGTACCACGTAGTACTTCGTTCCAGGTAAAAACGCATTGATTAGATTTGCAGGTCGCCGTCTCTCGTATCCGAGTATCCAAGGGGAAGCCTGTAATGCCTCAAGGTCGCGGGTATACCTCGCACCGTCACACGAGAATTCAAGCCGAGTCTCGAATTCCCGGTGAATGAACGCGAAAGTGGTGGTTCCCAGAAAAAGGGTTAACAGAACACGTGAGCTCATTCTACGACAAAAGCGAATTTGCGCGACGAGTATGGGATCTATCGAACTTAGGATCGAGATCACACCTGGACAACGTGCTCAGAGCAA
This sequence comes from Halictus quadricinctus, assembly GCA_028454245.1. Taxonomy (NCBI): domain Eukaryota; kingdom Metazoa; phylum Arthropoda; class Insecta; order Hymenoptera; family Halictidae; genus Halictus; species Halictus quadricinctus. The sequence goes on from CM052118.1 coordinate 17,245,619, forward strand.
GCTTAGCCAACACTTGTTCAACCATCTTACATTTTGTAAGTGTATCGTGAAGAATGCTATTTCTATAAAGAAATTTAGTGAGCCACGTACTGTCAAGAAGTACAGTGATTTCTCTATACATGCCACCAAGGCCTGGATGCAAAACGTCACGGAATTATCCTCACTACAGAGGGGTATACCCCGCGAGGGGCCACGAAGCACAAAAGGCCTTGGAGGAGTGTAAACATAACACGGCTCGGGTATGTCTCCTGGACAATACACGCAAGACCCGTGTTGTTGACGAACCGCGAATAACTGAAGCTGAGGGTCACTGAGCTTAGGTGTGAACATAATTGGGTGTAATAAACGCCCTGGACAGTTTTGATTCGAGTGGGGACCCGTTTCTACCTGAGAAATAGATCGTGCCCCAAATTACAATGCCACGCGAGGACCTCAGTCGTTTCGCGAACGTTGACGCGTGTCGATCGCTGTGAGTCAAGATATTGTATTATTATTTGTACCCCGACTCTGTGAATTCTTCGATCCGGATCAGTGTGCGTCGTAGGTACGTATACCGTAGATCTCGTTACGGAAAAATGGTGAAAATGTGACTGGTCACGGATTTCGTGAGGGTAACGACAGTGTGTTACGTAACGGTGGACGAGTGACTTAGCTTCCCTGGATCTTGGATGAAGCCGCGGATGGTCATCGTCATCACGTGTAAGGTTACTTGGCGCGTGTTCTCCGGCTTTTCCGACGAGACGAAAAGACGTACGTCTGACGAAACAGGGCCCGGGGCACGTGAGCCTCGACAGAAACCGACCCATCGACAAATTAGATAATAAACAAGAATGCGATAAGTCGCATCCTTCTGTGACGAAACCCTCGCGAAACCGGCTGAACCCCGTGTAAACGCCATACGTACCAGATAACGTAATTAGCGTTGTGCAACCCGATGTCGGGTAAGTTCGCCTTCGTGCGCCTCATTGATAGCGACGGGTACACTGTTTGCTATTAAAACGTTAACGATCAACAACCGTTGCGAAACGATTTAGAAGGCCCGGAGTTAATTGTCGACCGCAGAAGTTCGATCAAGAGGGAATTTTCATTTTCTTGAGCCTCGAACTATCGATTGTTTAGGCACTCTGTGCAAAACGTGATAACGATAGAAATTAATCGAGCTGAAATGTTGCATATGTTTTTGTTACACTTTTGTCGTGATAGTTGAACTTTTTCAGTGCTGCAATTGAAAATCCAGTTTATACCGCCCGTTGATTAGACGTTCATTACACAGCGAAATTGCTTCATTAAAGGTTGATATGATATTTGTTCACCATTTTATCTGACATCGTAAATTTCAATCAGGTTTTACTCTACCAGCATACACATATGCAGTATATCTACAGTTAATCTACAATCGACGGGAAAGGTTGTTCTTCGAGAAACCGCTATTTTTTGGCAACGAAAACCGCGGTGTCCGCTTTTAGTTAAAATTGTCAGAATTTTTAATAATTTAACCAAAAATATACGATCTAACATCTCGTCAATATGTCAAGCGATAAAAGAAGAGTTAGCATAAAGTTACCATTTCTCTAGTTATAGAATAACTACAGTATATTTTTCTTAATCGTGTTACCTAACTGCAAAAATGCATTTAAATAACTGTTTCAAATTTCTGCCTGAAAAATCGGGAACATGATCTCTACATGTATTGCTGTTGAATAGGACAAAAATAGATCGATTAGGTTAGGAAATTGGATCGTACCATCAGAATTGTTATCCACGGGATCAATACGTTTATCGAAGGGTACAATGCTTCAGCAACTTAATACCTCGATCGTTGTTATCAGATAATTGTGAATCTTGTAGCGAAAAGGTTCAAATGGACAGGTACACGAAGGTTCTTGTTTTACTCTAGTCCCAGGGACTGTACACAGCCGTTTAGCCGACTTTCTCCGATAGGAACGAAACCTGTAGAACGTTTTCGGCGTCAGAATTTTTCCCCGGTAGTTTGCTGTCAATTAGAAGTGGAGTGTGAAAATTAATTACCGTCCGAAACCGGTCCCGTAATGAAAATCTCCCACGCGTTCCTGGCCTCCCTGGTCTCGCTAGAATTTACAACCTGTCCTAGGCGATTTGCGAGGCAAAACACTAAACCGTGTGTATCGAAACTATTCAAATAGTGGATGTCAAAACAATCTTTATATCCCTTACATACATGGTTCCCTAATAACACACATCAGCGCTCTCTCTCTCTCTCTCTCTCTCGCGCGCGTCTTATACATCCTTACGTCCTGAGCCAATTCACGTCGTGTTCTACTCTACATAAATCATTCTCAGCAGAAACAAATCAAGCTCATTGATTAATTAAATAAAGTGGAAGAAGCTTAATGAATGCTAGACTGTGAATCATCGTGCATCTGTGGTACGTAAACAATTTCGAACAGAAGAAAAACTATGTATTAATCATTCAGAGATGACCACCGTGCACTGTACTGATCTTATTTGAAAGTTTATCACACAAAGTTGGATTATCGTCGACTTTCTAGAATTTGAAGATAGTTAAGACAGAGGCTATGAAAAACGTGTAGATCAAATGGAAAGAGGCAATGCGGAGCGTCAAATTCAAAATATATTCTTACATTGCATATTTAAAGAAACCAAAAACCCTGTTATATTATTTTCGTTTACATTAAGAAGATATAAGTGTCTATGTAGCTTGATTTTAATTTATCGTCAGTCTATTCAAACTGTTGAACGAAGAAATACATTTTTATTTGACTTGTGTTTCTTTCAATTAATTTAGACAACTTTTATTTTCCATAGAAATCGGCGGCCTGTTTATCATACACAGCGAGTAGGTGCAGCGTGTTTGCCCGGAGAACCTGTTTCGAGCGTCGATTTCGGTGGACTCGGATCCACGTAAGAATTCGTCAGTATTATAATAATTCAGCGGGGATTGTTTGTAAGCCGGCTAATATAATTGTTACGGCTAACGAACTCCGATGCCTGTTATTTCGATCCCCCCGGTAATTGAAATCGGCCCGTTAGCCCCGGCAGCGTTTCATTGATTTTATTGGCTTGATAAATCCACGGAACGGTTTCGCCGACGGTTTCCGTATCGAAACGAATTCTGGGAAGCCCGCGGATCGATGATCACGTCTCGTAATTACACGTTGCGAATCGAGGGTTGCGGAGCAAATAGAGAATCCTTTCTGCCAAGGATTTCCGTCCGGTTAATAAACATCCTCCGAACATGCGATTAAGTGTGTGTTCCTTATACCTGGCTACTGGTTTTACGCGCATTAATTTTAATATGAATTTAATGAACGTCGCCCGGATTCAGAGAGACAGAGAGAGAAAACGTGTCTCGATAAATGTACCGGCCGAAGAGAGTCGTTACACCGTGTTTCACAATCGGGTGCGAATGTTTATGTGGCCACAATTAATTCTGAAATGACCTTTGCAACTGTCCACCGTTCATCGTGATCGCGGAAAACCCGGTTCACGCTATTAACGAACTCCCCGGGAAAGCTCATTAATTCGTGTTCTCGGCGTGTTCCCATGAATCATCGCGTCAAAGAGAGCCTGATGTCCTGTCGCTAATGCATATACGATGCACCCTGGTCGGCCTCTCCGTAAACAACAATACGTAACCTGATCACTGGCGCGCCGAACGGATAAATAAAGTGTGATTGTTGAATATTCCAGAAAGGTCGGCTGAATGTCAGCACGTGATCGAATTATTAGAGCCACGGTACGACAAATACACCCGGTTTTCTTTCATATTATTCTACGCTTTAGAACATCATACTATACTCCAGTATACTATATTCTATTCTAGTATATCGTACTATATTCTCGTACATTTTGCTATATTCTAGTATATTACGTTATATTCTGACACATGACACTGTATTCTAATATTTTATATTATAGTCTAGTATCTACAAGGTGTCTCAAAAATGTTGCACTTGAAATTGATTCCTGAGGTGATTTGAAGTAGCTTTTTATTATTTCTGAAACAGATGTTTCTTAATTTCGTGTCAAATAAAATTTTCTCAGGTTTCGTGTTGCGTAACGAGTTGATTGTCGTCGCGTGTAAAAAATTGGGGGAAAAATCTGCTTCGGCTCGATCGGGGGGAAACCGATTTCGTTAAAGGTCTGGCGAATAAAACGTGGGATGAATAGGGTCTTAAATTTCGTGCAGAAAGCCTCTAAGCAACGTTCCCACAAACAGACGGATTGCATTCCGATTGCGCAACATTGTTGCCGGCCGTGGCATAGTAAAACGATGGGTACACCTAACGACGATCGTAAAACCGAAAATGTTACAAATAAATTCATAAATCACCGCATGCTAATATCCCGTTTCGAAACGAGCCTGTTGCTATAATAAATTTGTGGGCGTATATATCCACAAGCTCTCGTGGCACCACGTGTCCGGCCACGTTTCCATCATCGCCTTTCCGAATCCTATTATTAGATCGCGAATACCCATGCGAACCTTCAGTCGCGTATTTTTTTACAAATTAACAGAATTTGCTGCATGCTTTCTTGCGGTGGAAACGCAGGTGAAAAGTTGTTAATGCTTGCCGATGCACGTGACGTGCTGTGCAAAGGTTGCAACTCTGCATCGACGCAAAACAGTCAACACTTCGCACGTCCTCTCTAATTGATTTTACTATCGCGCGTTGTTGCCCCGATGAATTCGCCACAATGTTTGCAATCGCGCACCGATGAAAAAAGACACGGTGTCCCATTCACCTCGCTGTAAAAAATTCAACCTCGCCTGCGTGTACGCCCGCGCGAAAAAGTTTCACATCACGTTGTGTCCCAGTTTGTACAGCATACCTTTCAGTGCGTAACATTTTTTTATAGTGTTACAAACAATGAAAATATTTGTGGACAAAGCTGTTGTCCCGAAATATTGGTGTTCGCAATTTTTGAGGTTTAATCTTTTTTTAAAAAATTATGCTGTCAGAGACCGAATGCAATTTAAAAAAAAATGTATGCTATATCTAAAAAAAAAAAGGACTTGTTTGTACTCATTTTGAAAAAGTTATTCTGTTTCAGAGGGGTGTAGAGAGAGTTTTTTGATTGGCTGTGGAATAACGCGATTAGAAAGAAATTTCTCGGAGCTTGTGCGGTTCGTTTCTCGCCTAGAGAAAGCAAGCCACGTTCCCGGAGTAAAAATCGTAAGCGTGTCGGCTCGTAAGGTAATTTGTAATAAATTCCACACGGGCAGGCCAACAGAAACCGATCGGCACGTACGAGCGCCGAAACGGAATCGCAGGAAAGCATGTGGGCGCCTCCATCGAATATACATACTTACATATGTATGCGCGAACTGGTTTCTCCAACGACAACGTAGAAATTCGTTTTCATGGATCTCTCGTGAATGGAAACTTGTCTACTCGAACTCTTCCCGAGGCGTACCACGCAAAATAGATTTTCGGTCTCTGCTCAAATACGCTGCTTAGAAGTCGATAAAATGTGCACGGAAAGTCACTTAAAAGCAAATTAGACGTGACAGGAACCCGTGTAAAAATTATTCATGTAAAATGGTACCGTGTAAAAAGAGAGCCAGGTGTGAATGTATTTTTCAAATGATTGAAATTTTTGATAAGAGCATTCCAGTCGTTCACCAGTTTTTCCTCGTTGCACGCGTACGATCGCTTCGCCGACAAACCCGAAAGAAATCGTGAACGGCACGATCCGTTCGAGCGAAGAGAATTCTTATTTGCCACGGTCAATTAGCGAAATCTAGATAAAGCCGGACCAGAAAGGGACCGTGGAACGGAACAGAAATTATGGCAGCCCGCGACGATAAACCAGATCGTAAATCCGACTTTGTTTTCCCAATGTCGCGAACTTTTCATTTCGATTCTTCGCGTTTCGTAAACGGATTTGATTCCGCAAGTAAAAAAAAAAAAGAAAAATAAAAACGCACCAGTTTCTCACGTCGATCTACTTCAATTAACGGTTCCCACGGAAGAAATTCAAGACCCGATGCATTATTTATTAATTCGATCCCGTTCCATCGCGCGCTTCTTTCGACGCGGCAACGTTTCTTCTTCGCACTGCAACTTCTTCATTTCACGATTTCTTTGATGTGAGAGTACCTACTAGGTCGATGTGGAACTGAAGTTTCACCTTCTGGCAAGTTTCGCAATTGTTTCGATATTTTTTAATTGGGCTGCAAACAATTTTACACAGTTCCGTTGGTCAGAAAGCATGTCAAGGTAGTGGAATTTAGTTGTTTTCGATCGAGGTGTCATAAGTTTATATAAAATGTAAGCCTTCAGTCTGCGGGTTTTCATGCGAAATAAATATTGTCTGTATTCGTTGGACACAGAACTTCACCTTTGCAAGCCAGAAATTGTTAACTTTTTGCTATATAATTCTGTACATCTTGACGAGAAAATGCCAAAAATCGAAATTTTAAGGAGAGGAATTCACTCCTAATTAATAATTCACGCATAACTCTTGAACCCGTGAATTTCTCGACGTAAAACTTCGATTTTTATTTAGTTCTAGATTAGATGGCAAAGTATTTTATTTTGATATCGTGGTGAAACTGCAGAAAAGTCAACGTGCGTTCATTGTCCGACCTTCGGCGTCGGATAAATAATTATTCGTTAATATGCACGGATTGCTGCGAGCAAATATTCCTTCCGTGGGTGGTCCGCGAAGCATGGAGGATGTCCCCGGCCAATTGATGGGATTTTTCGTTGCGTCGGTCCGATGGCTATGATGCAATTCATCGTCGGGGCGCGAGGAGCCGACAGAGAACGTCGGAACCGCGGACAATTTCGCTCGATGCTGAAACAGATTCCTTTCTTGTGTAGAGTTGATTTAATTAATGGTAAGTTGACGTTCCGGGAACGCGGCGCGTTGCGCTCTCGGTATGGTCGCTATTTACGAGCCACGTCGTAGTCATTAAGAACGCAGAAGGTAAGCGTGCGTTTGTGCAACGAAAAACGCATAAAGTCCATCAGGAGGCTGGTTCGAAAAAGTTTAATGGAGGCGAGTTACGGCAATCTTAACTCTTAGACGCTGGCCATCGTGCCTTTAGCAGTTCTCTTTTTCAGCCCCTGATTCCGCTGAATCTGTCCGGAAATAGATGATTCGGCCAAATTTATCCCGCAGCGTTCCTTTCGCTGATTTGTTTTAAATTGCGATCGGTTGCGGCGAAACGCTGGGCCCGCGACAATTTCTCGCGCTCGAACACCAGGTTAGCTCGTCTAATAATACAATAAAATCTTCTTAGTTCTCGAATTCGATTGATCGGCACGCGTCGGCTAGCCAGTTACAATTCCAACGATGTCATAGTCATTTAATTAACGCCGCCGAAACTAGGG
>CM052118.1:17253061-17298553 GCA_028454245.1 Halictus quadricinctus
TTGGGAAAATTTTATGAATTTTTTTCGCCGACTATAACCCAATCGGGGATTCCGAAATTTTCTGTGCTCATTGCTGCGCTGAATAAGTGTACGTAGTAATTTTTTCGTTAATTTCTAACGGTGTAAAATGATCATTTCTTTTTCTTTTCATTACTCCTGTCGATATCGGTAGGATTAACATAGTAATGATTTAATGTTTCTCGTGCACCGAGGTAAATGGTTTACACGCTTCCGGTCGATTATAAAATGATCTACTGATAGTATCGAGATTCGTTACAGGCGCGAGACAGGATCGTATGAATATTAATCGTCGCCCGATCGGTGTTTTCTTATTAGAAAATCGTATTTCGGCGAGGAAAGAAAGAAAGAAAGAAAGAAAGGTGAAATTCCCATTGATCACGTGTTCGCTCGGACAATTAAGCCGCAGTTCGTTGGGCCTGACACGGTGTTCGCCGCGCAATCTGTACGCTAGCCGTCAATTATTAAATAACGATAATGGACGACCGGTATAAATTCAGACTCGTTAAAAGCCGCGCGCGGGAAAGTATCGTGTGCGCGGGTAACAATAATTCGCGCCCTGTTGTGCTGCTATAAACTATGACTGCTTTAGCGAGCGAGCCACGATCGACTTTGACATTAGCTCGCGTTATAACGAGTGCCCGAGGGCAACGATAACCTTTGCTCTATCCAGTTGCCGTGTATTTCAGGAAATGTCTCTCCCGTCGACATAGATACCTCGTTATTTTTCAGTGCCGCTGCTCTCTCGTCGCTGCAGACACGAATTTAACGCTGAGGATCCTCCGAACAGCTTTCTCGACAACACAATGTGTCAGCAGATCCCTCGGTATCGATGCGAAACGTCCGTCGCATCCGCAAATGACAATGATAAGCAAAATGGCACACAACCTTCGTCTTTACGAGTCGGAGGAATCGGTAATAATCAATTTAAACAATCTTTTTATACACCAGATTTGTATATTGAAACCTAACAGCTTCAATTTTCCTGTATGGTTCTCTCTGAAAAAATTCTACTCGCAAACAATTCAAACACTAAAAGAACGGCACTCTGTCTTTATGTGTCAGCAACAGAAGTGGCTAAAAATTAAATAGAAAAAATTCTCTCGCACACTAAATTTGTAGTACATTTCAATTTAGTTAATTTAATTTTCGAAAAAAATTTCAGAACGGCACACAACGTGAATTCTTTCGTATTAACGGTAGAAGAAACATTAATTTCAAAAATTTCTTTAGGATCTTCTTGGGAAAAATGATGAAAATCAAGCTGGAGGGAGTTTCTAGTTTACAGCAGAATTTTTTGATTGACTTTGAGATTTATTACAAAAATGAGCAAGGCTATCGAAGTGTTGCTTTTTGCATTTGGTCGCACAATATTCCCTCTGATTTTGACAGTTGTTTCATAACTGTAACTGGACTGGGTTCTGAACAACTTTTACGGGACAACTTTTGCCGACGCGTTTAGGCGAGTTCCAGTCGTTCGTTCTGGAGGAGTAGAAGGGATTATTGAGATCACGGGCGAGTCCGTCAGGCTTGCAAGGGCTGCGAAACGCGAATTATCGTTGGCCGTGTGACACCCTCGCGAACATTATCGTCTCCTTGGTTCGTAGAGTTGTTTATGGCCGCCGTGAACGCCGGTGCTCATTCCGCGTGGCTAATAGGCATCCTATTAGTCGCCGGCGAGCCCGGCCGATTATCGGGTCTAGAAAAGTCCTCGAGCGGACCCCTAATGCGCCTCCGCTCTAATAGAATAATTCCTTGCCGCATTAGTCAGTCCGTGACTCTAATCATGATTGCAGAATGCATACACGGTTGCCGAGGGTGAAGAGAGAGGCGAGAAAGGGGGGAGAGAAAGGCGACAGGGGCAGAAGGGCAAAGAGAGAGAAAGAGAGAGAGAGAGAGAGAGAGAGAGAGAGAGAGAGAGGGGCCTTACGGTGCGCCAAGGTATGATAATAATTGAATTAAGTGAACGTCGCTTAATGACACTCGTTACATTACCGATGGCCGGGTCGCAAGAAGGCACCAACGCAATCGCGATCTCGCGTATAATGCTTGAACAGCCGGGCCAGCGAAGATGATGCATTTAAACATTAGCGGCTTCGCTGAGACGTTCTGATTGAATTATAATGCCGCGCGGCGACCGCTTCGGAGATTGGAATTGTGTTAAGTCCTTCGAGCGATTCTTGCTAAACGCGTGACGAAAGCGAAAAATGGTAAGCCAAGCGCTGCACACGCTTCGAATACGAGTCCCGCGAATGCCCTCTGAAATATTGATTGCAATCGCCGTATGAAAAACACGGAACAAAGCTCCAGGCCGAAGATACGGGAGCGAAATTGAACCCGTGAAATCATTTCTCCGGAAAACGATTATTCATGGGTTCATTAAAGGGGGATCACAAAAAAGTCGAGGGGCACATGATCTTAATCTGAACTTCAGAAACAATTAATATCTTAACTCTTTTACACTTAATTCATTAGTTACAGTGTTTCATTCCTGATTCAATTTTAAACCAGCCCAAAATGTAAGGATTCTCTATAACTTTCTATTCGAGCAAAAATTTTTTAAATTTTAAATAAATGCATTTTGTGCCTCTACACAGGCCTAGTGTAAAATCACCATTACGAGACCGCCTTAATACCTAAATACATAAGTGTAATGGTCTTTTGAAAAACTAGTTGCATCGATACAATTTTGCAACGCATTGTACATCACACGAAAATAAAGATCAGCCGCCATTGCGTTGCTTTCGAAACGATCTAGAAAATATTTCACTTCTAAAACCACTCTTTCGATTCTTTTTCTTTTTTTTTATGTTAATCAGGAAAGTTTGCCTGGTCGTTGGACAATTTTTCAATGGAAATTATCGCGTCGTTGTGAAATGTAATTGGTCGTTTCGCAGGACATTGCGCGGAGAAGGCACGCATCGAGATCACGCGAACGACACGCGTGCGTGAACGGATTCAGGCATGGCCGATTAGGCGAATGTGGCCAGCACGGACGGGAAATTGTTCCGAGGGTGCGGGAACTGCGTCGTTTCAGAAATGAAACGACCGGGAAAAAACAACAGGAAACGAGAGCAGGTAGAAACGCGTGATAATTGAAAACTCTTGTGCAGACGTGACCGAGACGGTAAAACTGCGGAAAACCGCTTCCGGAGATCTACGTTCGAGGGAATGGATACTTCAAGCAGGTGATTAAGGCGTGCGTGGATAGTTTGCAAAAGCCAATCCGATCCCGAGTTCCGTTTCCACTCGCGACATTGTATAAGTCGGATCGCAGCTTTTCACGCCGACCAAACGGTTTCTAAACGGCTCACCTTCATTTTCTTAAAAACTAAAATAATGAACCGTATACATCAAAATAAGTGCTCGTACGTATTAATAAAAGCAAATACTGAGCATGCATATTTCTCAAATATTGTTTCTGGTAAATACTTTACGTATACGGAACCAAGAATTTACTTAACCCTGACACGCTCCTCAGAAATAGTTGCATAAAATATTCTATTTTCGCTTTACACTTGAAACCAAAAAATGATGCTTTATTTATAACGAAGTCAATCATTTTACAGTATGTAAAAATAGGAAATGTGTGAATTTTCACCCTGTACGAGGATTAAATAATCACCAGTAACAGGTTTTGCTTTGCTTTATGTGAACATGACTGCAATGTTTTTGTGCAACTAGTAATCGGTACAATAAAACATATAATTATCTATATACTGCATCGTTTTCGTTAAAAATGTGGCTGTAGCGTGTCTCGAGATTGCTTAAAGATGTGAGCGGATTTTTTGAATGAAAAACATGGGTATTACATGAATAATAAATTGGACAGATAAAGTCACGTTCACCTTACGGTGTCCTTGACGCCTCGATCGAAGTACAAAGTAATCATTTCGTCCGGCTTGATAGGCGGTTTTTGCGTGCAACAGTGTTTTTCGCCTGTCCTTTTACATTCGCGGATAATTGCACCGCTCGCGGTTCATACTTGGTTATTTATGTGAAAAATCACAGGCTAGATTTCACTGTAACTTCCCCGGCGAAGTAGAAGATGTTTGCGCCGTTCCCGGCGTTTTCAGTTTGTCCTATTCCCCGCACGTTTCTTCTGCCCCGAGGCAACCGTAGCCACGCTAGGTGTAAATTGAGTTATTAAACTCGCCCAGTATTTTGCCCGGGCAAGAAGTATTCCGTAGAAATTACCGGGAAGATTAATCTTCTTGTAGAATTCGTTTTTTGACATTCTGCGCAACTTAAAGGCCGTTCCACCACCACCACCACCACCACCACCAACACCAACACCACTGTCCCAGCTAATGCTACCTGTTACCGCGGCAGCCGCGAAACCTTCTTCAAACAGATGTCTGCTTATTCAACCGAGCAAGTCCACGCGAGAAACTAGAAAAATAGTATGACCGCGCAAATTCTTTCTATAATTGTTTGCTTCTTCACTGAATAGTCGGCTATACTGTTTCTTCGGCCCCGCGAATGCGGAGGAGAGCGGCTGAATTTGAACCGATGCCTCAGACATAATTTACAAGATCAACGTCGTTAAGAACACTGCAAATCGTTCGTTTCTCCGGACTAAATTAGACACAGAGTAAAATTCATAGCCAATTAGTGCCGTTAATTGCAGGAGAATTTTTCATTCTCATGATACGCGGTGGTTCGACTCGAGCAAATTAGGCTACTCTCTAAATCATTGCAGGTTGGTTTCTTCTCTTAGAGACTGTGATATATTTATTTGAATAGTTTACGAGTAGACTGTGGATTTTATGCATTTATGATACAAACGAGCAGGCTGAATTCGAATCAGTGAAAATGTTTCAATTTAATAATACCGTTGTACTAGTTTCGACATTTTAAAGTGATTAAAGACAGCAATAAATGTATACGTAGCTCCTGCATCTTCTAATTGATGCAATACTACTACTCGTGTCGCAATAAGGACACTCAAAAAATTTAATGAACACGTCGGTTATGCAATAGTAAGTACCGATCACGGTAGCGATGTTTATTTAATCTGAAAAATAAGACGATGCCCGTGGGTAATAATAGCATGCTTGGATATTAGACGGTAATTTTGTCAATCATGATTGAACAAGACGCGTCGAAGTATTTTGATGACACAGGCCACCGCGTTTGAGTTATTAGCATGGGAAATGATTCTTCGGTCCTCGCGGTCCGAAGATAATTAATGCGGCAATTACGAGGGTATCGGGCGTCCGGTATCGAGCGCTAGATCAATCTGATTTAATTCGTACACGGTAAATTTGAAGGGGAATAAATTGAGACATTAAAAAAGTAGATTGACGAGGATCGGTACACGAAGCTACCGTGCTCCGAAAATTACATCGTTTTATCGTTTCGCGACTAATCAACCTGCGGAGGACTACCTGTGCGATGGCGAACGTATCCGATCGTGCCCCGCTTTAATAATATATTTTAACATAACATTAACATTTTTGCACGTATTATCGATCGTACCGGCGGACTGTAATTTCATTTTTTGCGTACGAGCATAATTAACGACCGCGGGGCCGCGCCCGGGTGAAATTAACCCTTTGATCCGATGCGACGGCGCGCTAATCAATTGGCAATAAACGGCACGAAGAGGGAACATATGTATTTCCGTTTCTCTGGAAGTTGAAGAGGAAGGGATGCCAAGAGTTTGCTATGCGGGCATGGTGTTTGTCAGGCGGCTCGTCATCCATGGAATTCGTAAACACTATTTTCAGGGGCAACGGATTCCCGAGAAATGACGAACACATGCACTCGCCTGTGACCGCACGAGCAAAGTGAAACGACGATTTCCGGATTAATTACGCAATTAATCCTGGAACGACTAAGGAGGAGCTTCGCGAACCCACTGGATGGAAAACGCGAGACAAACATTATTTATCTTGCATGAGAAATTTTATAAAATTTACTACTGCTGCGCTACTTCAATGTCGCCACTGAATTGCTGATTTTATTCACCTAACAACGACATTACAGGTACAACTACAGGGCAGCACGCTACACAGACACCGTGCCAATTAAAATTCGAGTTACGTCGTGTAGCGAGATATAATGCGAACCTGTGATTGAGACATTCTTCAGAAACCTATGTCTAGCAACAATCTCGACAATCACGCAGCAGGAATGCATTCCTAGCACCACTTTTCGGAGCATTATCCATCTTCACGGGCAATCCAGTCTGGGCAACGACAAAAATGTATGATGAAACTCTTCCGTGATCGACGAACGGTTAAATGAGAAAAATGCGAATCGGACTTCCCAAGTAGATAACGGAGAATGATAATTCCTGGCATCAGACGAGACGCGAGTCCAATCGAAAATCTAAGAGGCACTCGTGGTGGCTAAACTCGGAGATTGATGTCGTTTCGGTAAATTCTCCATCAGTCAAGGAGCAAAGTAACGTCAGGCGCAGGGGGCAGAGGCGAAGCCGGCGGTAGGAGTAGTCTCGGTGAAGCAGGATTGAAAAAAAGAAAAAGAAAAAGAAAAAGAAAAACTTTGAAAGACTGAATCCCGGGGACCCGTAGTTCTGCACGCTTAGAAAGAACGTAGAATTGCGGTGGTTTATAGACGGCGTGCCCCCAGGTATATTATAATGTGGTCAGCGTCCTCGTCCTCCATGTCTTCCTCCGTCCTTCGCTTGTCCCGTTGGCTGCCGGTCCTCTTTTTCTCCTTCGTGGGGTGCGCCGACAATGTGACATGCAATATGGTAATCACCGTGGAACGCTTCGGGGCCCTATGTGGATGCTGAACGTCGTCGTAGCGCAACCTCTGAATAGACTTCCCGGGGTATCACGGGAAAGGAAGCACGACAGGCCAACGACATACGTCCCCTTTCCCTTGTTCGCCCTCTCCCCGGGCTGCTCTGAGGCCGCGGTACGTGGCGCACGTGGCACATGAATCATTGGTCATTTTTCCAGGTGGGCACCAATTGTTTTCCTTTTGCGGGAATTCGTACTGCCGCCTGCCCGCTCATTATCAGATAGTGCTAGATGTTTATGGAAATTCGCGACAGATAAATTTCTGCTAAGAATTCCCACAACGGCCGGCAAACCTTTATTACCTAAGACGGTCCTTCCGGTTATGGTCGGGGCCAATATCTATCCGGAAACTCGAGTTTAATCCTTATTTCAGTGTTCCATATTTTTTGGGACGTTCTGCTAACAGCGTACGTCCGATTTTATATAATTTTTGAAGAAGTCATTTTGCTATTCGTCGACAAGAACTTTCATGAAACCTCTGATACAATTTTGAAATGTAATTTCACTGATAATAGAGATTGCGGATTTTGTACAAGTTTTGACAGGCATGCGAACCTACTGAAATTATTAAGAAATGAATTTCACAATTCTGACAATTCTTTTTTCGCAGGAAAATCCGCGGCCCGAGGATTAATGTTTTCAACTATTACATTTGAACAGCAGCAGAGTAAATTCATGTCATATAAAATTCCAAGTCGATCAACCGATTATGTAGTTCTTTATCAATTTAACACTTTGACTGCCAAGCTAGAAACCTCAAAAAATTGAAAAAAATTAAATGTATGATATAGAGTAGTCCTCCGAATTTCTCGCATTTTACAGATCCTAATAAAATTTGGTACAATGAATATAATAACGTAAAAATTGATTTTAAAACCTGGACAGGTAATTCCGTCACCCACATATGGATGACAGTCAAGGTGTTAAGAACTTTCAAGAGAATTGAAAGTCACGAAACGAAGGGTACAAAAGAGTTTTGAATAATGTACAAGAGTTTTTCGCTAACTGCAGCTGCCGACAATCTGTTCGGTTAGGCAACGAACAGATCAGATCACTGCCAGGTCTGGGCTAGGTCTGGAGTTAGCTCCGGAGCTAGTGATTTGTTAGCTCGATCGCCAATCCCCGTGCACAAGATGTAGGGATTACTCTCTCGCTTCGGGTCTTAATTGAGACAGCAACAAAATTGTGCTCGATCAGGAAGCCCAGATTTCTAGATTCTCGGGTCTGTCGTCATCAATCCCCGCGGCTGTGGAAAAGCTAGCGGCTACAAATGTCCCGTGATTCATACGCCACGTGTACCACGAACGTGCATACGCTGTGTCGTGGTCTGCACGCGTTGTTAGCCTCTGTCTTGCTTCCCGCGACTTTCCAGGAACACCTTCCATTGTTAAGGTGCTAGTAGATCCCGGATACGCGATTGTTGGTTTTACGAGCGAGTCGAAAAGAATTCCGGCACACGAATCGAGAGAGACTTCCTTTCAATCTCACGCACGATTGCGCTGCAAAACGACGTATGACAATGGTCGAGAGATCCCTTCAGATATTCTACTAAAATTACAGTGGTACATTTTAGACAATTCAACTAATGCACGATTGCACAAGTTCCTTCCCGAGTCTCAGACACGTCATTCTTCGAGGAACAGTCGCGCAGCTTTTACGAAAAAGAATACCACCAGCTTGCAAAGCGATGGTGACGAAATAATTGATTAATAAAAAAACTGTTTACTTCAGGATGCAACAGCTTGTGTTTTATTTTCAATTAAAATCTGAATTACGAGCGACGAAGTGAGCGAGTGACAAAACATGGCACAAGTCTTTACATTCTTGCACGTTAATGGTAATTAGACTACGGATTTTATGCATTTAATACAAAAATGAATAGGTCAAATACAAACCTGAAAAGTCATTAAAGGAAGTTACATAAGTATGCTGTCATACTATTTTCGGCTTTTTAAAATGCTTAAAAGAGAGAATATATTTTCTTCTTTTTCTTCTTGGTTGCTTTTCGTCGTATCGACTTCGAGGTCATTAGCGACGATATTAAGAATTTGCTGGACGCATTTTATTGAACATATTTATTTACCGTTGTATCTGATTTTATATCGCATTTCTGCCTTATATTTAATATTTCAGATTTTTCAGTAGCCTTCGGTCCCTTGTAATTGACTCGGACAATTTTTAATTCGCCCAAAAAGATCCGTTGTCCACTGATAATATAATTTTGATAACTCAACTAAGTATGTGACAAATGAGTCAGTATTTACCTGGATGTTGTAGAAGGCAGAATCAGAATTACGAGCGGCGAGGCGAGCGTTATGGCAAAGCGATGCACGCGTCTCGGATTTTTGCTTGCAGATGATAAAGCGATCGTGTCGCCGCAGCTGCGTAATTGCTGTAAAAATTCGAGACCGACGTTTACCAATGTCTCGCGGAGTTGTTTGTATGAAAGACTGTCACGAGACGAATCGCCTCCGAGATCTTGCGCCATTAAGCGCAACGGTGTATTCGCCTCATCCAACAGTACGACATTTAGATCGAAAGTCCATCGAGCGATCGTCCGCGCCGTTGAGATTAATTCGACTCATTACCAATGAGTAATAACTATTATTATCTGCGCGTTCGGAGCACCCGCTTGTTCATCACGAATTCCTAGCAATGAACGTAATACCGCGGAACGGGCAGCAGCGAGGGCAGTTTTTGCGAAATCGAATCGAACGTTTGCTTTCACGATAATCCATCGATCGGATCGTCCGATCGGGAGCGTGCGTCACTTCCATGAAAAATTACGAGTTTACAGATGTACTATGAATAAGTGCTCGGGAATCGAGCGTTTCACAATGCCTATATATCAGCTCTTCTCGGGTCAAATCGGTTAAGAAACTTCTGAGTTCTGTCACATTTTGCTCGAAAATCACTTTCCAATTCTAATATTTTTAATTTACGATTATTGAGATCGTGAAGATCCACGTGGAATTACTCAACAAATTTATTTCTTTAGGTAGTAGTAGTTTGTTCCCTTCAGGGTAACAATTCATCTATTCTCACCATTCCTTATCTTAAAAATTATCTTATTTTTCTAACTCTTGTTTCTACCGGTATTTAAAAAATGGCTAAAAACTTGGATAGACACGTTCCTCTTATTTCTATAAAGTAATGTAAAATACTCACCGTTGGTGCCCCGTAAACCTGGCGTTAAAATAAATTTCCTTGGTAATTAATATTTCAATTATTAATTCAATTTCATTTAATAGTTCAAAATAGAAATAAGTAGGTGACTAGATTTGCATCTACAGTGAAAACGAGTGGGCGCAATTGAATATAGTAGACAGATCAATGTTACGATAAAAATGTTAATGATTTCTGGTTATTCAAATCGTTAAAAGGAGAAAAGAGTCACTGCTTGGCTGCTCTCGCTTGTAATCGATGCGAGCAATAATTCATTTCGCACGGAGATCCGCCGGTCTACTTATCTCACAAACAAAATTAAGAGTGTTTAGGAAAATGATTTTCAACTAGCTCCTGTTTCTTCCCGTTCGAGCGGTAGGAGAAATTCCGTACGCTACCGTTCAGACACACCTGCGTCTAAAATTGATCGTCCGGTAAAAACAACATCTCGTCAAAGGAACTGCATGGTCCGCCTGGCTCGTAACTAAAAATCATCGACGTGGGTCGACGGTGTAGGCGGCTGGCTACCGCAGAAGCCACATAGGGTCCGCGGTGGCGCGTAAGTCATTCAGGAGTAGTCGGAACAGCAGAGCGCGCGGGGGTCGGGAGCACTTAAGGGAGCGTGACTGCGGATGAATTTATAATGATCCCTGGACGTGGTACAGGAGGCATTGCTTCCGCAGAAATTCATGGGAGATAATCCGCCGGCGGACAGAACGCAACGAGATCGGCCGCGGAAGGGTAGGAGGTCACGGTGCAGGGAGTCCGTAGCCGTAGAAACAACCTCGGGAATCATCGAATCCGGGGCCCGATTCCTGGGTCGTGGTGGTCGGACACGGTCACGGAAGAGGATCTGCAGAAATTCTTCTGTGTCGATCGAATCGCGGGAATCATCGGACCGTTACACAACCAGAGACAACAGGCCACGGCGCGGCGCGGCGCGGCGCGGCGTTCGAAGGAATGCGATCGAAGATGAATTTATAATGACCGCCGCGTAGACACGGCTGAACCACCGGTGGTTTATTCTAGCGGAAAGGAAATGGTTCCCGAGGGAGGATGTATCGAGACGATCTCTCTCCCGGTGCTGCGATCACCCCCGCGCTTTTATCCTCTTTCTTTCTCTCTCCCTCTCTCTCTCTTTCTGGTCGGCTACTCGGGCCGGCTTCGAACTCTGGTTTAAGTCCCGACGATCAGATCCATACAAATGCAATCACGACGTCGCGGGAGATGAGGACTCGATGCACCGGCCCCCGGACCCGCTGACTGATCGTGCACATTTTTGAGCGACTCTCTCGCACACAGCGAGATCCAATCGCGTATTAATGTCGACACGACCGGGACACCTGCGGATATATTCGCCCCGGAGGATGCACCGGCTTGCCCCGCAGCCCCGATTATCCATGCAGAGGCCCTTTACGTATGCACGAGAGAGGAGAAGGCCGAGGAGAGGACGCAGAGAGCACACGCGATCAAAGCAGCCCGAACCAGCCCGCTTTCGATCTACCGACGCAAACCGTGCCACCTATCGAACCGGGCTATCGTGTTCCTACCATTCGGAAGACATATGGGCTCGCTATTCAATACCCCGAGAGCCGAATGATCAAGGATGCGCCGAGGATCGATGCCTTGCGTCACAACGCTCTGCCCGAAATCTGCTGATTCACCGATTACAGGTGTGTCCGTTGATACTGTTATCGGTAGATGTCCACGATATCGATGTATTACCAATATTTTGATACGGCGATAACATCCTGGAGGTAGCATTAAGACTGAAAGGCGAGAGCTGTCGAAGTGAAGCGTCAGGCGTAATTTAGATAGAAATAAATAAAATGTTGCACCATTTTGAAGACTCCAAGCTACCAGAGGGCCTTCTTCTAGGTCTACAATTTTCAAATACCATAGAAATCCTGTTGGTCAATGACCCGTCGATTTAATACCGACTGAAATTTCCCTGTAAATAAATGAAATGGTGGAATCGCGTCAAAGAGTGACTGGAAAGGGTATTAACGCGGTGGACATTGTGACCGAATGTAATAAATCCGATCAGCTTTGAAATAACGTGACATTTTGTTCTTCTGTTAACGCAACCGATAAAGTATTAAAATCATGTCTTTCTCGGTCGACGTGTTTATTGCATCGTTCCCCGCTGCAGCGAAATGTGAAGGTCTTGGATGCTGTAAAATAAATCTGATCGCTTTTGACTGACAAGTAAAAGGAGCGGAGCATTATAAATGCAAATTATGTTGTGATCGCAGCGTGACAATTATCTTGGATGCTTGCAGTGTAGTTGTTATCGCGGGGATCAGAGATATCGAAATTATTATGGTAACGAAAAGTCATACCCCCCAACGAAGAGTTTAGCTTTGAAATCGAAAGTTGAATACTGCTGAACTAAATCATTTAATGTTTCAGTCTCCCGGAAGGGTTAATTATGCGCGAAGCCAGAATCTCTTGCAGAATAATTTCCGAAGGGCAACAACGAAGACAAAGAAATTAATGATCGTAATCGCCCCAGCTGGAATCCTCGTTAAATCTTAACTGCGTTATGCAAACTCGTAGATATCGATCACCTTCAATCAGCAGCTTTCACAATGCAAAGTGAAGTTATTAAAGAATAATATATTATCTGATCCCTTGGGAAAAAGGCCGCGGAACTCAACGATATTCGCCTTTTGCAATTTTCTGGCTGAAATAATGGCCGGTTCCATTCGATTTACGTGGCGGTCTATCGCGGTCATCGACGATCACGATACTCGCGTCTTTGCGCATAAATCAGAGGCTGATTAATCTTGACCGACGTCGTCGAGGGGCACAAACGTTTCCCCGATTAATCAGCCGCTTGACAAATCATTTATTTTCAAATCCGCGGCTCAATCCCGCCGCGCCGAGCCGCTGCAAAACGAGACAATTCGAACGCCTACTCGGCTGCGTAACTCCCGACAGCCTCATGATTTTCAAACAAAACAATGTTCACAAGCTCATCAGACACCGAGAAACGAACCCCGACAAGTCTTCCATCCATACGTCAATTCGTTTTGTTTAAAAAAATTCTCGAACATCTCCGAACTTGTGGAACTAGTCACAATTTTCTTTGACGAACACCGTTTGTTAAGTACTGAACATTTATCGAAGAAAATTTACTGACAACTCTTCTGATATTTTTCTAATCATTTCGAGATCATTGTAGAAAGCAATAGTGAAGCGATCCACTTGTATGCATTAACGATTTTACGTTAAAATAATTAATTTTTAAATGAATGTCCATTCCGTAGCTTATCCAAACTAGAAAAATCTGAAAAAATTATATGTTAACAATCATAACGAGATGTTAAAACAGTAAAAATGTAAACTTAGTATCTTATAACTTCTACAAGATACGGACATTTCAAAATTGATTTTATTTTTTAAAATTCGCTATCGACGCTAAAAATCCATAGATATGCGTTCTGATAGCTGAAATATGTCTGGTTCTTTAAAGAATTTTTAAGTGAAGAGGATAAGAGAAATTAAGGGAAAACCTGATTTTCTTTGTCACCCCATTACTACCCCCAATGTCGACATATAGGGTTGAAAATTGGCACGAAGCGTTCTCTTTGGATAAGCTATCGAACACCCTATTACAAATTCAATTTGGTTTGAACACTACACTCTTAACCAAGAGCTGTTCTGATATTTTTCTAATAATTTCGAGATTATTGTAACAAGATATAGTGAGCCATTCTATAGTGAGCAAGGAATTTTTATGCGAAAGTCTAATTACGAGTTCCTGTATTGTTTGCATGAAATGTTGCTGTTTGAAAATTGCAAGCGCACGTTCCGCAGCAATGTAGACATTATTCATCAGATAGTTGAAAAACGAACCGTTCGTATTGTGGCTCTAATAATATGATCGCCCGCCGTGCATGTATATTAGCTTTTATCGGCGTTACTATGATAAAGGTCAGCGAATATCGAGCTGGAATCGAAAATCGTTGTCCGAAGGTAGCATTTGTTCCGGTGATACGCAACCCAGGCTCAAAGTGGGTGTATGTACCATTCGTCCGTGTCCGCGTCTCTATGATCAACTGTGCTCCTTCGTATCTGACACGTGATTTCTACGGACGCAAATAAAGCGGTTGCAAGCAATGCAACGTTGCTTCGTGACTTACCCATCAACAAATGGCAGCAATTCCCCCGGTATCGCGAACGGAAATGAATTCTAGAGGAGCGAATGCAAATGATATTGCCCGTTGGGCTTCCCCACATTGTTGCAAGTCGTGCGATATTTGCACAGTCGCGGACAGAACATTCCCAGCGACAGCGATACGATTGCATTCCGTTCGAGAGCGAGCAAGCAACCGGGAGAGATTGACGCGAAAATTGCGCTCGCTCGTTTCGAGTCTTTCTTTGCTCCTCCTCGCACGACTTTGATGAGAAATAGGCCGCGTTAGATTTATCAAAAATTGCCATTGTAATTGCGCAAAGCGACTCCGATCGTTTCCGAAAAAATTTCGAGACAGTTTCTTATGTGAAAGTCGACCATGGACAATTGCTCGGGAAGAAACAGTGCCCGAGGGTTCGCCGTGAACGTAAAAATGCGCAAGAGCTTCGCGAACGCGGCCAACAAAGAAAGGTTGAACGCGTCCACTTTGCATAATTCGACGTGAAAAATTGATTGGCTGATAATTTGACACGTCGTTCCTTTTCTCCGACTGTCAATGGGAATTTCATTCCCGGAATAGAATTATCTTCCCCGCGCGCGATAGCCTATTCGACGCGCAACCCGCAGCCTGCTTCGCAGTGTATTCACCTCGTGGTTTATTTGCCGATGTAATTGCCATCAAGGCGTGCCATTCTCCACACCTGGTGGAGTGATCCACACCTTTGGAACTCCGTGGTTCGACTACGGAGCCGCAGCCTACACGAATTTACCGTGCAATCCACCCGAACACTCGAGTGATTATCTGCGATGGTGTTGGCCGGCACAATCGCGCATAGTTACGTCATTTCGCAATGATAAATTACAAAAAAACCTGCCGAAATAACGATCACACGTCGCTTAACGTGTCCTCAAAAAATCTCGATCGTTTACTCGATAGCCACCTGAAACAAAAATTTTCAATTCCTCCAGCTTCATCGAATAGGTACTTGCAAAAATAAAATCGAATTTCACTCTAGTTTCTTTGCACAAGTGTGCACAACATTTTTTACACATTACAGTGTAATTCACTGTTTATATCTTCATTGTGAAAATGATTTATTAAACGTACCATCTCTGTGTAGTATTACAACAATGCTTCTACGATTTCTCCAACGTCGTATGATTTTAATATTGCGATAAAAATCGTGCAGAATCTGAATAGATTTAATCTTGTTATTACTACAAAAGAATATATCAGCCGCTTTTATCTGTTAGTAATGGTGGCGTAAAATAACAGCGTGTATAAAATTAATTCGACCGATTTCAGATAAACCAGGAGATCGTGAATGTCGTGTATAGAATGTATTAACAGGCATGTTTTATATTTTTAAAACACCGTCATTGTTCGCATTTTTACAGTGACCAAGTATTCTCGTGGCTATTGTCAGGCAACTTTTCGAATTTTTTCGGTGAGCGGTATAATGCCTAGAAAGAGATAAAAGGCGATTTCCCCGAGGTGTCATGCGTGAAAGGGTAATTCGCTTTACGGGTTTTTGCGGTTTATTGAATATGGTGAATGATGTCGAAGTTCTGTATGGTATGGGTGAAGATGAAAAAACGCGGAAGGTCTACGGAGCCGTAAAAATGGTGGTTCGTTGAGGAAACGAAAGAACGCTATTCGCTTTCCAGAATGATGAACAGTAACGTCCATCTGGCAGCTGGTTATTGCGTTTCTCTGGACGGTCGTTCATTCTCGAAGAAGGATCGCGCTTCCTCGAGGACCTCCCGACGGAGATTTCCGTCGTCGTCCGGGCCCCTCTCGACCGATGACCTGGAAGCCTTGCGTACACGTGAAAGCCCATGCGTGTCCATCGCCGCGCGATGCTATTTTATTGCACGCGCGGCTCTATAATCTTCCGCTGGCTGCGAGCACGACGACTTATTTCTAATGCCTATACTTACCGCTTTAATGTCTATATCTGCCCTGTCCCGGAGAACAGTAGCGCGGTTGACAGCGGCAATGAACGC
This sequence comes from Halictus quadricinctus, assembly GCA_028454245.1. NCBI lineage: Eukaryota > Metazoa > Arthropoda > Insecta > Hymenoptera > Halictidae > Halictus > Halictus quadricinctus. Next base: position 17,269,166 of record CM052118.1, read on the forward strand.
CGCGAATCGGGTTTCAACCGCATTCTTCGACAAGCGAACCTTCGACGTGTCCATCGAAACTCGAAAACTTCGTTCAGCTGCGAATCCGATGATTCGTTGGCCGGTTCATCTGGTATCTGACCGAACGGGCGCGGTTAATAAGCGTAATATATTTAATGGAGTACAGTGAAAAATAATGAATACTGATGGGACATTAAATGCGAGCACACGTTTCGAAGGTTCACATTAGGAAGAGTGAAGTAATTAGTGGCCATAAAACGCGCGACTCAGCATGAAAAATAATATTTCCTGACGCAATCAAATGAAAATATTTTTAAACTCGTGTAATTCGACCCAAGCAGGTTTTCTCTAAACGTAGAGCGCATTAGTCGATGCAGTTTTACTAGTGCCCCGAGAGTTAAATAATTAATTAGTCACTTTAAAAACGACTCGACTTCAACAATAATATATTTCTTGACACAGTTCAATATTTGTTAAGATTGCATTGATTGATGCAGTGTTCGTATTACCTCGGGAACAAACCACAGTAATAGAAATAGTGTCACTCTGACAGTATCAATTTTTCTCGGCACAATAAAAATAACAACCGGCAATATTGCTGCGAGGAAACTCCAGAACGAGTTTGAAACCAACAGGTGCTATTACGATTCAAAGATCGAAGTAACCATAAAAATGATACCGCTCCAACAATATCAATGTTTCTCGATGCAATCGACTAACAACATTACAGCGACGAATCGTCAATTATTTTTCAAGAACGATCACCGGAACGAACAGCTAGGTGTTTCCAGTACGTGAGCTCGGACTCGATCCGCAGGCGTGTGTTTACCGAACAATTTTCGAGGCTCGTTTCACGCTGAAATTACGCGCGAAAGATAAACAAAAAGAAAAAGAAACTAAATAAAAGGCTCGCAGTCTCGCGGCGAGGACTTCTTGGGCGTATTTCGCGGTTCGCTTTTGCGTAGCTAGGCTTGAAATTTATCGCATGACTGAGCACCGACGGGTTGCAGTGGTTGATATTTCTCTTATTCGTATGCATTGTGCTTAACGAAGCTGGCTCCGCGATATGTCCGGCAATGCCGGTTGATTGAAGTGACTTACGAACTTCCAGATGACCGGTTGCACTTGGGATACGTGCTACGGGATACGCTACTATTCTTTGGATTTACGACGTGCGAATACAAGCGGACTCGGTGCGCGGCGTCGTTGCGACATTTATGCGGTTGCATATTCTAGATCTTAGATCCCTCGGGTATTGCGGTCCACAATTTGAATAACACGTTTACCATTTTTCCCGCTTCCCGATCCGATCCAACCGGAAAACGAACATTCTTTTCTCCTCAAATTATTTCTCACTGATCGAGAATTCGATTGAAAAATCAAACGAGAATCACCACTGCTTTAATTTGCACTGATAATATTATCGGGTAGTGCCGTGAGTGATAAGCGTGATAGTAAACTCACCACGGTTAACATGACCGGTTTTATAATTTTAAATTATTGAAACTGGACAAATTCTTTTATGGAAAATAATGGAATAAATCTGCTTGTCCAAGAAATTATTATATTGGAAATTAGGGACAAGATCAATAAATTTAGGGTTGCTATTTTTGTAAGACAATATTTAGTAGGTACTGTTATTACTTGGTAGGTTTACCAGGTTTACGGGACTAGTACAAATGACCGGATTTTAATATTTTTAATTTAAAATTATTAAGATTTTAAGGACGCTTACACGAGAAATTATTTAGCAAATTTATTTCTTTGGGTATATATTATTTTAATAATATTGCCAGAAACGTGGGTGGCACGTTCTTCTTATTTTTATAAAGTAATGCAAAATAGTCACCTTTAGTGCTCCGTAAACCTAGTGTTAAGAAAATGACGTTTCCGAGATTTGCTCAATTTTTTTCAACGAAAAACAATGGGGAAGCGTCGCTGCATTAAATTGCATTGATAATTTCAAGAAACTGCAGTGATTTCTCTATATATGTCGCCAAGGTCTGGATGATAAACGTCGTGTAATTAAATAACATTTCTGAAGTACGCTGATTTTTTGGTTTAGGTAAAGACAATGACGTCGAAGTCGTGTCGTTCCTTCTCGAATGACTTTTTATCGATCGGTCGTCCGCGAAAAAGACAAAAGAAACAGGAAGCGCCGCGGTCGCGTTGTTTTCCGCGCATCCCCGATAAAATGCCCGCTATCCATTTTTGTTATCTGGCGCGTATCGGTTGCGACCGCAATTTCGTAAATATTTTATGGGAGCCAGCAACTTTTCTCGGAACAACGAAAGCGTGTGTTTGTCTATTTATCTGCTCGGTGTTTGCGCGCCCGCATTCGGCTCCGCTGCACACAGAAAACGCGCTTACAGTGTGCGAACGTGTTCCCGCTAGCCGACGGCATTACGAACGAAGGTGCATTGCAACACCCAGGTGTTTTGCAACGCGGCTCGATAGTCGATACCGCCGTTTGCGCTCTTATCGGGGTGTCTAAAATCGTATATAGGAGCGCATTCAGGGCCCGTGTAAACACGCGTCAGCTACCTCGGGATTCCGGCTCCAGACTGCGTAAAAATGTCGAGGTCGGAAAATACGTTGCCATGTGTGCGCGCACGCTATTCCGCGATATTCTTTGCGTTCCACCTCCGGCGAAATATCCGGAGCCCCATCTGGGATCGAACGCGAAAATATTTTCGCGATCTGCGGCCCTAGACGAAGCGTGATCAAAAATTCCAAAGTTCCGTATTTCGTCTTAAACTTAGAATAAATAATTTTAAACTTTTAACATCTCAAAAGAGCGTCGTCCGGTTCAATTTGAAAAAAATTATTCAAGGTTGTCCACGTAATTTCGAAGCTCGACGTTTCCGCGTATATCTCAGCATTAGGGTACACCATAAAAATCAATGTACCCCGCGTCCCGACGTAGCGTGCATCGGAAATTTCGATTTCAGGAGGTGCTCGGCGCGAAACGTTCCCCATGAACGGCTGTTAGCCACGCTTAGCTTGGCCATTTTTCTTCATTAAACGCGGTTCCATCTTCCCGCCGGGGTCTAAGCCAGATTATTCGTCCCGTTAGGTCCCATCCGTGAGGTAAAAACAATCAGTTATCCATCGCTGCGAACCTTTCACCTACCGGGAAGGCTGCAGGCAACCCGTATATCCAGGTTGATTGTTGCAACGAGTCTTGGAGGAGGCTCGCGGGTCATCTCGTTCGCGGGGATAATCGACTCTCGAACAAGGTTGAATGGAGCATCCTCGATCGGCGCCCATCTCCACCTCGGCGCGCGGGCTTATCGGTGCTTCATAGAGACGTAAAATCACTGGCCACTTTAATCTTGACTTAAACCGATCATCGACGGGCTGGCCGAGAACCGATGATCGCCGGCCGATGATTATTGAATACCGTCGGCCGGTTATCGTTTGTCGGGATCTCGTTTTATGCTGCCAGTGTTCGCTAGCCGAGAACTTCGCCGCTGTAATTGGGACACAATTATTGCGTTGCCAGCGTTTCACGGGGTTTCGCGGCCAGTGGTCCACGGCGAAACGTTTCACGGTGATGGAAGATTAATTAGAAATTATTAGGTTGCGACTTTGACTCTTTGGGATCGACCTCCGCGCATTGTGCTCGGTGAAAACGTACTTCAGAATTGATTACTGGCGGGCAGATTATTAGACAAGATATTTTAGACTTTTATTCGTTTTAGAATTTGTATGCAGGTACACACAATATCAAAATGTCTAAATGATCTGCAGATTATGATAGCAGCCGTAACCAACAATCAAGTGTGATGGGAGGTTTAAAATTGTGTAAAATTCTTATTCAGTTCCTCCAGTTTTAAAAAATTGGTGTACAATATAATTGAAAATTACAATAAAGACGAAGTTGAAATTGAAGCATGCAAATAACGAACTTCCAAGGAGGGTTAAAGTAATATTTGCTGAACCTAAACAAGTATACTAGAGTGTGGTGAAATTATCTGCGCTTATTTGAAAAATTTAGTAGCTGGAACACCAGAATGGTAATACTAACAACAGGTTATCGGGCGAGGGAATAAATTCTAATTTTTATTGTCCGAACCCCGAGACGCGCTGAAGCAGAAAATTTCTGTTTTGCATAAAGATCTGCGGCAATTAATAACAAACGACGGCCTAAGTTCGTCCGATTCAATATTCCCGATGTTTCAATGATTACGCGTGATTGAAAGTTCCCAGCCGCCTTTTTACGTGCAGTTACTCAGACTATAAATAATCGTCGATAGTTGCATTTAGATTGTACGTACAGCTTGCTGATAATGCGAGCGAAGTAGAGGACGGAACGCGTGTAGCAATCCAATATTAATATTAATCGCATACATTCGCACTGTTACGTTAGCGCCGACTGGTTTGAAAGTTATGCGGACTCCGCGCACAAGTCATTGACACGATTCTGATTTATCATCTCGTGTTCACACACAATTTTTGTTGAATGAGTAACTATAAATATTGTCGCGATCCAGGAAGGAGAAAAAAAAACTTTGTACTTTGCTCGATGAAAAGTCTTCATTTTATACTGGAGGACGAACGGGTGTGAACAGCTCGAAGTACGAGCGAATTCTGATCTAAGATGGTCAGGGAAAATGGAGGGGGGGGGGGGGTGACTTTAGGGTAGGAGAATTGCAGGGGAGGAAAAGTGAAAGTTGGTAATGAAACGAGGGATGATAGCTGGCGAGGAAGGTCTGATTTTCGTCTGTGTCAAGAAAAGGATAATAGGAGCATGCAGTATCTAACAACATGTATGCATTGATAAATGAAAAACCTGTAGTATTTATAAAATTAATAGCGACATCTGTCAAGTACTTAGTCTTAAAAGAAATCAGTAAATTGTACACGTGCCTCAGTATTAGATCAAAAATTATAAGAAAGTAGAACTGCATTTATTCCACCGTACTTTAAAGCTCAAGTAAAAATATTAACAATTTCAGCAGCTGTTGTTCCTCCACGCGTGAACACGAATACATTCGACGATTAATTCCACACGTGGTTGCAAGCTGTAAATTTCTTGTTAGATGTTGCAGAGACTGCGCCACGAGTTTCTTGCGCGTCCAAGGGCACGTTTATGCTGGAGTTGCTATAAACGATCAGACGATGAGAGAGAGAGGAATTGTTTTATAACGAAAGTGTTTACGTTGAAGCTGCGAGCAGAGCTGCACTTAATAGATAATCAGTGATACAAGCCCCGAGAACCAAATATTATTTTCCCTTAGCTTGTATCGCTGTTTTCATCGTCGACACCTAATCGAATTGCCATGCATATAGACAGACTAACGAGCGATAAATTAACAACACACGTGATGAAAGTCTTCAAGTTTAGTAACGTCTCCTGGTAAATGTTACGTAGGGACCAAACACATTTTTCTTTCTAATATTTTTAATTTATAATTATTAAGATTCTAAAGATACATCCGAGAGGAATGGCAATAATGGTACCAAAAGCTTGTAGAGGGGCAATGGTAAAGTTCAGCCTAGCGGGACAAGACATTCTTTTTTTCAGGAAAAAAAATCCGACGACCAGGCCAGAAAGGACCTCGTTCAAGATGTGTCGCTGGCAGTTAACCTATCATGCGGCCCCGTTGAGAAATGAATACCGGGCACCGGCGAAGGATGATTGACACGCGCTGCAATTCCCTTTGAGCGTACGATAATCTAATGCACGGTCGTGCAGACCAGATAGGGTACCATTAGCGGAGAAAACATTACAAACAATTGCAACATCCCTCGCCGCGAGATCCGTCCGTGGCGGCGGCGGCGGCCGTGCCATTATTTAACGAAACGGCGCGAATCACCGTGCTCGTCGAACGCGAACACGTTTCTGCTGTTTCCGAGACATTTAGGCTGGCCGGGTTCGTCAGCACCACGGTGCTTACTACGTATCGAATAATTACACCGTCCCCGGTGGAAAATTTGTCGAACAACGGGATCGTGCAGCGAACAAAACTAGCCCCGATCAAATCGCGGGACACGCTAATTATAGTCACGCCGCCGATACACCCACGACCCACGCTCCTTTTTACGTTTTTCTTCCTGGGAATCGGGTTAAACACTGACATTACCCAACCGAGCATTAAGGGCACAGAGAAGGAACAATTCCTTCTCTCAGTTTCCATTTTTTTTCCAGGTTACACTGTCGAGAATGTGCCGAGAGGTGTCATAACTCTGACTTTTTGTCATTACAGTCTCTACTCGATATATGTCCCAAATATCTAGTCGATAAAAGTCCCGGAACTATCCCCCCTGCCGCTATCCCCCCTGAAGAGGCCAAACTTTGTTGTCCTCTATGTTTGGCGTGAATCAAAGAATACTATCTCCTGGCCGATATATGTTCTTGGGTGGTCCCGTGTTGTGGACATATTTCGAGTATCGGTTGATTCTCCGGGGATATGTACCGGCATTTTTACGTTGGAGCTGTAGTGGAAGCTATAGTGATCAAATTATTAGTAACCACGATTAACCCCTAGCCTTAAAATGACACCTCGGAGACGTCAGGGATCTCGAATGCCAAGCTTGACCATTTGTAATTTCCTCACAATTTTATATTGATTTTTAAGCAATACAAATTAGTTCACTTTCCACCGTCGCGTGTATAGAGCGTCAAGCAAAATTGAGTACAGTGATTTCGCTATATATGTCGCCAAGGCCTGAACGATAAACGTCGCGGAATTATCCCCACTACCGCGAAGTATACCCCGTGAGGGGTCACAAACATGACACGGTTCGGGTATGACTCCTGGACGATACACGACGCTGGCAAGACCCGTGTTTGTGACATATATCGAGAATTCACTGTAGCTGCCAATCCGTGTGTCGTTGGTGACTGTTTTGACTCGAGAACATGCATCTCGTTCGTTTGCTACAATTAGGTATTTTGGCTTCATGCAAAATAAAAATTATACGCATCAATTGCAAGAGAAAGGATCGAAATATTTTAATAAGTTGAAAATAGTGCATTCATATTTTCAAATACTCTCAATATTTCTAATGTTTTATATTCCATCTGATTTTTGTCACAAACGCATAAAATCCACAATCGATTGGTTAATAAGGTTTTGACATGTACGTTTGCTGTCTGTGACAAAGTTTTACGTTATATTAAAATTTATATGTTAACAACAGCCCTGTCGTAACATTTTATTCGCAACTGTGATGATTAACAATTTGCTAGTTTTATTAGCAACTGAGATTATTTCACAGAAGAGGAAAGAAAATTTATATCTATTGTATGCCTATATTTGTTCTAATGCATATTAATAATTTCCCAGATCAGAGGAAAAATGTGTGTTGTATGCATACATTTACTTTAATGCTTACGTATTGATTGCAATAGAGTAGAATTTGATTTCAATTCAACAGATACGAATGACACTCGTATTTCGTAGATTCTGTTCTTCGTTGCGAGTCTGACACGATATTCTATGGCAGGGTGTTAACTAGAGACAGGTAGCGAGTCTCGAGCGAACATTTTGCCAGGATTGGTAGCGATGCCTGTCCAGTCTGGCTTATCGAAAGTTGTTTATGTCGCTTACGGTAGCTGTACCGTGTAAGACAAGCGGGAGGTTGCACTTGTGCATGCGCTACCGAAAATTCCGTGGACACCTACGCGCGGCCCAGATGCACTTGACCGACATGATCAAAAGAATGCGAACACAGTCGTTGATCCTGATGAACCCTGGTAGCGTTGGTCAACTAATGAAACTGTATCATCAGCATTTGAAAAAGCTTGAAGCGAGACATATTTATCGTATTACAGGAGTCCACAATTTTCACAAATTTCTTAAAAATATTTACGAGTTAATAACGTCAGAAACGACCTGTCAAGGTTTGCAAGAGTGTTAATTCTAAGGAAATTGTTAGGATACGTATCGGGAGGCTCTCCTAATAAAGTATTGACCCGTGCTGTGACATAAATCGTGTAGGGCTACTATTTTCTTGTGACCGCGCCGAACGTAAATAAATACAGTTCAAATTATATCGTGTTTAGTGTCATTTTAATCGGAAAAATAGCACGAATAAGTTGGCGAAATTCCCGTAAAAAAATAATGGAAAGTAAAGAAGTTTTGTTATTGGATTAGTAGTGGTTCACACCGATATACCCAGCAGTTCGAGGTTCTCGGCCCCCCACGAGGTATGCCCCCCAGTGGAGGGGATAGGTGAACTAACTAAGATCGTGTGGCTCCGTTCGGCTTAGATCGAGACTTTACTGTACTTGGAATGATCGATTGCAATTTGAAACGAAGCTTCCAACATGTTCAGAACCTGCGTTATACCTCGTGCAAGCTCACATATCAGAATCGAGCCTGTAAATAATATGCTGAGGTATTCGGTTCTGGTCGGAAATTTCTTTTTCGTTTCTGCAGCGTTTCGTCTCCTTTCACGGGACACGGTACGGAGCGATCTACGGTTCGGTGAACGATCCTCGCATGCGATCGCCGGCCATTCCCGATGTTCGTCTACTTCGGATAATAATCGGAAATCGACGGTAACCCAGACGATCGTGCGGTATATTCTGACACAGGGTCGCACCGTGTCGGTGGTAGGTATTACGACTGATTGTGAGCACAATGGTGGTAATATCTCGTGATTTAGTGGCGGGTGCGGCTAGATAGCCAAGACCGGCGTTCCATTACGCGGCTGCGAGCCCTCCTTGCTCCCTCCTGCCTTCTTCGACTCTCTAACACCCCGACGGGAGAGCAAAACAAATCGTATAATGCACGGCCTTCGCGAAAATAACCGAACTTCTTCGAAACCGATGAAAATTTTGTCCTCGATCGGCGGCACGCCCTGCGTTCCACGCTTCGGACACGTGTTCCTCGTTAACGGCGACGGCTGCCTTGGTTGTTTATTGCATATATATGTTCTCTAAACTTTTCCAAACACGTCGGTATAAACATATTTTTTGAATTTTCGTTACAAGCCTGCATAAAACGGGTGTAAAAAGAAACAGTTACTATTATTTTCCTAATTCAGACTAGACACAATTTTCTCAAAATTTTCATTACACATAAATGAACAATCTAATACATCTAGCTTGCCAGAAAGACTGAAGTCGTTTGGTCTATTTATAAAAAAGTTATTCCGAGTTGAAGTGTGTGAAACCAATTGTGGGACAAGGTGCGCACACAAGCACATCCGACAAGTTGTGTGTTGGAGGTATAATAACCTCATCGAGTGCGGCACCTTTCTTTCGTTTTATAATTTCGCGGTGTTGTAAAACGCAGTTGTTACTGTCGTTGAAATTGCGGAAGTTTCTTGGATCCAGCTGGAGACTCCCGCGCGGACAGGTTAATTACAAGCGCGAAATGGTTCGATTTGTAATACGATCGCGCGGACGTCGTTATCGGTTTGTTTGCGGGAAGAGTCGCGGCGAAAGAGTCTTCGGAGGAAATTTGCATTGGATGTTGCATCGGCAACAGACGGAACGGTGAGGCACGCCGTAAAATAGCAACAAGGTTGAGAGCTCGGAGCCACGGAGTCGGTGACGACCGCGGCGGGTAATTAACTAAGCGTTTGAGGACGCGTGTAAAAAGTTTTACGAGCGAGGTGACGCGTCGGCCGGGTTTATCGGGCCCTCGGCGTTGCGAAGCTGTAAGTTCGCGATGAAATTCATGGAATCCAGGAGGTCACGCCCAAAAAGTTTTGCGAGCGGCGCGTCTGGTCATTGTGGCGATAGCGGCGCGGCAGCTGCGGCGATAACGCCGTATGATAAATAGACACATTCGCCGCACGTGACTGCCCGCTGATAAATCCGATGACATTTTTCGAATGCCGTCGTTCGCGCCGCATCGAAAACGCGCCGCGCCGACGGCCGAGAGAAAATGCGGGACGGTGATTGTTAAAAGCGGGCACGTCTCGCGTAATTGCGATTATGCCGATCCTTTACAACCGCGTCCCCGTACGACAGCATCTGGGCACGTATACACCGGGCATTACCGTTGTTTATTTATTTATATTACGGCGGTCGCCGGAACAATGGAGTCGTTACCTCGACTTTTTGACGTTTTATGCGATCTTGCACCGCTTATTTTTTACCTTCACAAGAGATGTTATTTAACTGATCACTAATTCGCACAGATTTTCTATTTTAATTCTTCAAATGCATGATACAGTGTTTTCTCGATATTTGTCCACAACGCGGGTCTAGCCAGGGACATGTATCGGCCAGGAGATACTATTCTTTGATCCACGCCGAACATGGAAAAGGACAGAAAGTTCTGTGACTTTTATCGGCTAGATATCAAGGTCATATATCGAGGAAACAGTACTTGGTACCATTAGTATTATTTTGAACACTACACTCTTCTTCAATCTTCAAAAAGAAAAATGAACAATGAATTGAGAAATTGCTGTTTCAACAATGTTTCGAGAATGGGAAACTTAGCGTTCGAATGCTCTTTGGATCCAACGTACTTTTATTCGTTCTGTTGGCTTGCGTCATTCTAAAGCAAATAAAAATGGCGTTGCTGCATTATTCATACGATTAGTTGCAGAACATATTATAATTATGTCTGGTTACATTGGTAATTCGTAATGGCTGGCATAAAGAACGATTTAAATAATTTATTGCGCTAGTTCGAAGTTTATACGATAATGTAGAAAATATATGGAGTCCGTCCATCGCAACAGGAGAAGTGTAAAAACACGGTGCAAGGATTTCACCAAATAAATTCTTTTTTATCTGAGTTTCGCCAACAGAGATAACGGTTATCAGGAGGCCGCGCCGATGGCAGCGGTCAGGCTCGAGGAAACATATGTGTGTACACGACGTATATACTGGGTGGTTTTCTTCAAATACATGATATAATTTCCCTTTGAGAAATAATTCCAGAACGTTTCAAAATAATATCATTCTACAACAATTCCATTTTTAATTCGCAATCCACATTCAATCCTAATAAACGATTAATTTGTAACACTAGGTTTACGAGACCCGCCTAGTATTCTTAATTCACAATTCTCGAAATTGTAAAGATGCACGAATGAGATATTATTCAACAAATTTATTTCTTTGGGTTTATATTGTAATAGAAATGGCTAAAAATTTCATTATTTTTATAAAGTATCTCGTATTCTGCCGGGTCGCACAAAATGAAATCTGCGACTTCGTTATATTTTTGCGAACTTTATATCAATTTTAATTTTAATATTCAACAAAATTTTAGGAGCACTCTTTTCAAAGAAAATCAATTTTTCGAACGTATCATACGAGAATCCTACCTTAACACATTCGTCATAAAATAATTCGATAAATCGCTATAAACGGTTCAATTTTCTTTTCGACTATGTTATAATGAGATTGCGGATTTTATGCGTGTGTCACAAAAATGTGTAGGCGTTTTTTAAAACAGTAAAAACATAAGAAAAATTTTACATTATTTTCAACCTATTACACATATTAAGAAAGGAAATACATTTCTATTTCACTCCAGTTTGTTGCAATTCAGGTAGAAAATTTTTATTTTGCATAAAGATCCGCAGTCTAGTTATAACACACGTTTTACGAGTTGGACATACAAATTGATTATGTTGGTTCTCTGAACACGATACAACTTCGTCGCGGACGACACGTTAAGTATTCGCAGCGGATCGGATACTCTAATTGCACGTATCGCGTCGCATGTTTTCCTCGGTCTCATTCGGCCTGCCTGATCACGGTTTTCCAGGCGGATCGTGCTTAATGAAAACCCGCCTTATTATCTGGAGAGCCGGGAGTAGCGATGCATTTCGCAGAAAAGACTCGCGAGACCGAGGCGAGGCGAATTTATTGTGCTCGGACTTATATTGTCCCGTAAGAACAAAGACTGCAGAGACAAAGAGAAAGAGAACGTCCTGCGGGACAGGGGGGTGGCGGTGGGGTGGGAGGAGAGGGAGCTAAGCAGACAGAAACAAAGGAGGAATATATTATTATACCGCGGGAGGTGTCATCGGAGGTGACGGCGCGCCGCGAAGAAAACAGGTGAGAGAGCCGCGCGATGCATTCGAATCATCCTGCTCGGCTCCGCTCGGCCTCGATCAACAGAATTCCGCTTGGAATCGAGCGAGCAGAGCCAACCAGCAAGCTAGACAGCGAAAAACTAAAGAAACTCTGTCGGGGAAACGTTTTATTTCCTAATAACGCCGGCAACCGGTGGAACGGGAGTACCACTCGGTTCTCTTCCTCTCCTCCTCTCTCTCTCTCTCTCTCTCTCTCTCCCTCTTTCTCTCCCTCTCTGAAGCGGTTCGAAATAAAAGTCTCTCCCGGCCAGAAAACTAATACCGGTTGCACAAGCCGATCGCACGTTACGATCACAACGAAATCCTGTTGCACGCTATTCAGATGAATAATTACGACACATCGCACGACCTTAATTCCATTATAATTGAAGTAAGGTCCGCGGATCTACGCGCCGTGCTCGCCAATGCACTGATTCGAACGATGCACTGGGATGCATAATCCTGCGTCGAACTCTTGCTCGAATTTTTCAGCCGTGTGTACACAGACGCATAATTCACACACTTCAAATCCGAATAACTTTTTCACGAATGGACCAATCGACTTCTGTTTTCCGGTCAACCTACAAGAATTGCCAGACGACGTGTAATCAAAATTTTGGAAAAATTGCGCTTAGTCGGAATTACGGGAAAAAAGTAGTTTCTTTTTACAACTTTCTTATTTGGGTCGGTAATTAAAATTTAAAAAATGTGTGTGCAAAAATTGTGGAAATTACTTGTTTGATGGCTTGTAGCGAAAAAATTATCTTCCGTTCGAAGGTGTCCAATAATTTCTTCTTCAACCCAGTTTACAATGAATTTTTTTGAAATGGCCGAATGATTTTCTTCTGAAATTAATTCTCTGCGTTTGATTAATTCTTTGTGTTTCTTACTTCTTTGTAGAACAAAGAATAAGATGGGCAATGGGGAAAATCGGCATTGCTGTTGAATAAATTTTTAAGAAATGCTCAGCTGTGAACGGTGAACGTTTAAAATCGCCTAAATCGTATTAGGCAAGTGTGTTAATATTTTCCTCTGCTTGAGCAAGTGACTCACGGGTTTTTTGTCATTCCAGTTCAATTGATTTATTTTTTTTTCGATGCGAACGAAAAAGAACGATTCACATGTCGGAATGCAGGGTCAGCGGACGGGACCGGAAGAGTGGCAGCAGGAAATTGGTGTATGTAATAACCTGTACTCAAGGTAGTCGCGTATCGTCAAACGGAAGCCGGCCACGTACAGAAAAGACAACGACGACGACGACGACGACGACAACGACGACAACGACGACGGCGATGCGCCTGTAATCGCGAGTCTTAACTGGCAATTATCGTTTGTTTCGAACCGGGCAACCGGCAGCAGCAGTCTTTCTGCTGAAGTATCAGTATTCGGTTCGCCTTATAATGGCCCAGGCCGAGGTTTTCAGGTCGTAAATCGCTGGCCGGGGCATTGGGCAAGGCGGGAACTAATCGAGGTAGCCCCTTCGTATCCCCTCGAGATCGATCGGCCACCGTCCTCTATTCCATTCCGTTTCGTTTCATTGCGGTTTCCTTCTATCAATTATTTCAGATCTGGAATCGTGTCTATAAATCCACGGAATCAGGATACGCCGCGTTATTATCCTATCCGGCTACCTCTCCTCGGCCAGAAACCCCCGGCTGATCCTTACCGGCTCGCGAAATTGCGAAAACGACGCACACCCCTTTTAACGCGAGCCACGATCACACTTAACCGGATAGCATTTCCTGCGGATAACGTTTTCGAACTCGACCATTCGTCTTCGATTCTTTCCACTCGCAGATTACGCTCACTGAATTTTTCTTGACTGCAGTTTCCACGTAATCTATAGTTCATTTATGCTGCATTTTTAACGCTAGGCGATGGCTTCGGTTTTCCGAGTGAAATAGAGAGTGTTTAATTTTGTTCCTGATTTTTTCCAACATAATTGCAGTACGATATTTAACAGTAGGTTTGCGGAGCACTAAAAGTGACTCTATCTAAAAGTTATCTATCCAAATCTTTAGAGTGGTCAGCACGAACCTTTCTGCTCCATTAATTTCTCTGAAGTCGTTCTTTTTTAAGTGGTATTTTTGTCAACGTGTTATGCATGGAAATAATAAATTTCTATTTATTTTCTGCTTCTCTCTGCACGAATCTGAGTAGACATACTGGGTGTCCCAGAAAAATTATCGGAAAGAGAAATAGGTGATTCCCGAGGTAATTCTGAGCACCTTTTTCCTTTGCCAATTCGCTCCGAAACGCTTCGTTTCCGAGTTATTAACGAAAAACGCGGACCAATCAGCACGCGGCTACAGCGGAGAGATTCCGCCTCGGCGTATGGCAACGTCGCGCTCGGCGGGACCTATCACCGAGCCGGAATGCGTTCGCTATAGCCGCGCACCGATTGGTCCGTGTTTTTCGTCGATAACTCGGAAACGAAGCGTTTGGTCACGAATCGGCAAAGGAAAAAGATGCTTGGAAACACCTGGGGAATGTGCCCTTTCTCTTTCCGGTCATTTCTCTGGGACACCCTGTGGAATCGGAAAGGGTTAAAAGCAACGTTGTCAGAAGATAGGTGATCGAACAAATCCGCGATACAATGAACAGCACGATCGGCGCGCACGGTTCGTTGAGGAAGCAACTTCTCACCGGACGCGCACCTGCGCCGACAGGCCGATTCTCGCAGGTCTTCTCGAACGAAATTACTCCGGGGCCCTGGTCTGCGAGAGAGCACGATTCCCGGCAGCTATTGGCAGGCTGGCATCTATAACTCAATCTCGGATCGGTTGCGGTTCGGTCGGAACAGTGCGGAACAGTCCTGGCGCGGTGGCTCGGTAACCAGCTTGTTCCCGGTGCGTAATGATCCTAGTCGCAATTTCTATCCGAAGGAGAGACCGAAGCGGTATGAAAAACTAAAAAGAAAGAAGGAGGCGATCGATGGACACGTGAGGTCCGTTTATGCACGGCCAAGGTGTCCATGCAACGCGCGGCCGTTGCTGCATTCCGTGGCCAAGCTATCCACACGCGTTACGGCCTTGCGCGTTCGCCAGATTCTGGCGTACGCTGCGCCAGGATTGCGTGCGGTTTCACGTGGATTGCTGAGTGATTGACGCGAGTCAAGACCGCAAAAATAAACGCGACCGATCGCGCAGCCTCTCGGTACGTGCTTTTCGACCGCAGATACTTCGTGCGCCTTCGACTGGAGCACCACCTCGCCCGATAAAATTAGAATAATCTGCAAGTAAGCTGTCCCGCTCCCGCCTCCTGCAGCCCACTTCCGGTTCGAAGCTGCTGAAGATGCTCCAACGCGTTCAAGAGGGCGTTCGTTCGGGCTTCCTACCTTCGAAAAATCAATTTTTCCAGTCCTTTTAAGGAGGGAAACCATCTCGACTGCCAAAAATGCGTCACGGCAGTTTTTTTTAGGATAATTAGTACGTGGAAAATTATGATTTTTATCTTTAAGACTATTCTCCATTTTCTTTTCTAGCCAACTAGCAAAAATTGCAGAGTTGTCGATGGCCGCCATTGCTGGCAAAAATTGAGGAGCTTGAAAGAAAGAATTTTATCTACTCTCAAAATAGAAGTTATCTGCAATGCAGCGTGGCATTCTGAGGAAATCCAAGGATTGGCAGTAATGGCGGAGTAGGAATTCGAGCACAAAGATGTCGGGCAGAATTGGCTTTTCGGTTGGAGAGCTGGCTTTTGGTTCCGCGTGTAATTGTGCAGCGTGAAAAATGTGTTTTGAATAAATTTACATCTGTCTCAAGGGAAAACATACGGAACGTGTTGTTGACCGAAGCAGATAACCGGTGATACCGGGCGATTGCAGATAAGCGGAACGCGTGCGTCTGCGGCAGACGATGTGAATGCACCCTTATCTCCCCTCCCGCGACGTTGTTTACAGCCACCCACTCGTGCAAGTCCGATTGCAGTAGCCTTGAAGTTTGCAGCATGGAGAACCAAGGTCGCTATTTACAGCGGCCCGCGGCAGAGAACACAATCACTTTTGAATTGAGCGGATTCTGCTCGTTCCATGTACAAGGTGTGCAACAAAGCGTTATCGGTCCGCGCATCGAACATGAAAAATCACTTAAAATCGCGGAAACCACAATTTTATAATCTCACGTGAGGAACGGGAATTTCACGCTCGCAAGGCGATTGCTTTTAACCGTTTTACGTTAATCACGTCTAGACCCGTATAAATCTTCAATTTTATCTGACATATTTTCAAATCTAATTCTTTGAGATCTACGTTCATCTTCTCATCGATCCCAATACGAAATGATTTGAAATGGACCCAAGTCCCGCCGTCGGTCAGCGGATAGTAACTCAGCATGATCCGATTCCATTAGCGTGCAACGAGGAAAAGAAACATTACTCTAACGTTTCGCGCAACCGGAAGTACGTGTGCCAGTACTCTTTCTCGTCAGACAGAAACGCAGTTCTACCCGATCCGCGCACGCGCGCGCACCTTTCTTTCGACAGCTGTCTCAGACGATTTCGGTTTATCTTCTGATGAACACGAGCGGACTTCGTGATTTCTTGGTAACGTGGCAGACAGTAATTCCCTTTATCTGTGCTATTGCCAGTCTGTCATAGGACGGACAGTTGGAGTCGTGAGATTAATCGTTTCCAAGATATTCATTCTTATCTACGATGTAGGTGTCAGTTTACAAAAAACTGATTTAATTACGCGTAGATATTTATGTTCAAATAGAATTCTCTTTTCGTCACGAGAGCTTGCAAACATCTCTGCTTGGCAACCAATAGGTGGCCTCAGTGTTTGGCCTCCGCGACATTCATCTGCCAAGCCTTCGCAACATATATAGAGAAGTCACTGTGCTGCTTTCCGCTGATGCATTCCAAGCTAATCGAAAATATGATCCTATACGATATGAATCCTAAACTATACTTTTTACAAGATTTTTAGAAATATTCTAGTACGCACAGTTCGAGGCAATACCGTTCGAGGGTTAATACTTTTCCCAGAGGCGCGAAGCCCATTTTCATTTCGATCTAGCGAGTCGCAGGGGTGATCGATCGATCTATCTTCGCGTGTATCATCAGGATCGCGGTCTCGGTAGCATATCGGCCCCGTTCCCCTCTTTCCATGGTGGCATGCACCTACTAATGTCCCGGAGGCTATCATAAACTGCAAACGATCTTCTCCCCCATGTTTGGCCGCCTCTTTCCATCGCGCATCGTTCCCCCTTTTTTCCTATCTCGCCTTCCGTTCTTCATTTACCATTTGGCTTTCTTATTACCGTTGCTCCTCTCTCCTCTTCGCACCTGAGCCTCGACTAATTCGTTCTTCCCCTTCATCTGTTTCCTTCGATCGAGAGCGAGCGAGCGAGCGAGAGAGAGAGAGAAAGGAGCAGAGAAGGGGACGAAGAGGAAGAGAGAGAAGGAGAATGGTCAGGAGGGGCTTAAGAGAAAATTATCCGCGACTTACGACGCGCTTCCACACCGAGGACCCTGTTTCTGCAACGCGTTGCACACGGACAACGCCGCTGCACGCGTGCACTGTTGCAGCAGCGGCTCCGCGAGGCCGTATCTCTCATATCGCAATGTGACGGGTGTGTCGGCAGTATATCAGTCCAGCCCCGCCAGCCAGTCACCATTGACAACGAGATATTAACACAATGGACGGGGAGACGCACATGTGCATACGAACACTACTTTCTCTCTCTCTGTCTCTCGCTCTCTCTCTCTTTCCATTTTTGTTAATCTGCGCTCCCATAATGAAAATGTTGATGATTATTATCGTGTTCGCTACCAGTGATAATCGGGATCTCGTACCCAATCAACCCTTCGCCAAATAATTACTGTTGATCCCTGCAGCCCATTCAGGCAATTAGAGCGATTTTTCCAATATTTTCGGAGCAATCTCTAGATCAAAGCAACTGTGAAACATGGGCACCATTTTGACCACTCAAAATTCATCTACTCACTGTTCTTGATATTGCAAAATTTATTATTGTTTATTCTGCGTGATTCACACGATTCACGAATTGCCATCCAAGGATATTAACAAACTGAAACCAGGCGGTTAACATTTATCATAGCGATTGCCCTTCGACTCTTCCGCGTCCTGTACATCCGAAGAAAAATCGGTTTGTTCACGTATATTACGGGAAAAATTAATAACTCAATCTGGACTCGGAATCATCTAATTGTGACAAAAATGAGAGTGCAGAACATGTAAAGAATTTAAAAATACTGTTAGGTTATATCCACCTCATTAAAACTACTAAATCAAAAACTGAATATCTACACTTAATACAGACAAGGCAACTGAAACGCCAAATTTTAGTGTGAAATAAAAGTAAAAACGCCCAACCCAGATCACAGGATTGCAAGAATTAAAGCGCAAGGTTTGGTCTATCGACTGCCAGAAATTATTAAATACTGACGAAAATGTTTGCGATGATTTTCCGTGTGTGAAAGCGAATTGGGCAGCGAAATAAATTCGCGTTTACGGTGATTGAACCGACTTTTAGCCTAGCAGAGCATAGAGCCAAGTCTGAGAGTCACGGGAACCCTGGTATGGTAGGCTGTTAATTATTAAGAAAATCGATAGGCAAACTGTCTCGATTTCGGTCGGCTGACGGCCCATGAAAAAGGAAAGGGCACACGAGGGAAGCGAAAGGGCCAAGTGGATAGACGTGACGCGAGCGCAATCAATCATTTGTGGGGATTTAAAGACTGTAGCTCTAGCAGGCAACACGGAACGACGAGGTGACCGGGTAAATGGAGGAGGATCGTAAGAAATTTTCGATGATGAAACGCTTCACGCGAACAAACTGGAGCAGATCCTATTCGGATCGTTCCGTGATCGCAGGAGCTTCGTGCTGAAGGATGTCTTCGGCGATAAACGCATCAGCGATTCTCTTTCTAACCATTTTTGTAGAACCAGTCGGAACATTTATTGAACGTTCCTTTCTCAATTTCTGTTTCATCTTGTCTCTGATCCACTCCATTTTTATTTATTTATATTACACGCAGAAATAGTCTCTTTCCACACAACTTCATAGAGACAATATAACTATTTCCCTGCTGTTGAAACAACGTTAAAAATATGCCAATTTAGCCTTTCAATTAGCAGATTTTTCAATTATGAACACTTACAAAAACAGGCAACATTGATATAATTACTACAGTAAAGTCGGTTGATCTAAGTTGTACGGAACTACACGATCTTAGTCAGTTCGCCTATTCCCTCCTCTCCTATCCTGGTTTAATTGACGGTATGTAGTGCGCTTTATATGTCGACTAGGTCACAAGAAAATAGTAGCCCTCCACGATCTATGTCACAGCACGGACCCGTGGATTGGGCTTCGATCAAGACCCAACTGTATCACCGTTGCAAATACGATACAATTTACACTAAGATGACAATGAGATGAGAGAATTATTCGGTGAATCAAGAGGAAAACGAATAATTTCTAAAAAATTAATTAGAAAACATTGTCCCGTTTTTTTACAGTTTCAGCGCGACAGTTGGCAGATAGTTGGGTAATATTAAAATTGCCTGTCACAATTTCATGAGCATGAACTTGAACGGCGAAGTAGAACGGAAAAGGTCATTTCATGGTTAAGGTGAACGTCGATGGACTTTTATGCAAAAGAAAAATTGTCTGCATGAATTACAAGATACATCTAGTTCATTTCTTGATAATTTTAATGTGTTGATAATAGTACAACAGTATGTCGAAATTCCTTGAATGTTTTTAGTGCCTTGCGCTTGATTTTCAACATTGTCATAAACGCATAAATAGTGATTATTTTCTGTAATTGTCTTTCAAAGGAAGTTTCCAACCGAAGCTCGGAAAGAATTCATTTCTGAACGTAACGTTTAGATATCCCTTAGGGATGTTTAGATCTTCTCGAGCGTTTTTCGGCGAGGATCGATCAGAAAGTGAAAGGAACAGAAGTCTCGGCGGTTCTTTCAATCGATGACAATTATCCTGGAACGGCTTGGCGGCGGGCAACGTTTGTTTTTACAAACGAAAGGATGTAAGGGTAATGGGTGACTTCCACCTTTGGTCAGCTTCTACCTTGGCCGAATTCCATCGAACGCCTACTTCCTGTCGAGCCTCTGAGCACAATCTACCGCGTTGCGTGCCACGTTTTCCCTCGCTTCTCGCTCCATCTCTTTTTCGCCTGGCTTTTGTCAGGATCCGCTGTCCCTTTTTGCGGCGCAAACGTGCCGCTCCGTTCGTGTACGCGGCTCTGAAATGCAACGGAGCCTTTCACGCGTATCGTCGATCAGCTGCACGTGCACCGGGAATACCGGAGGATTTTTCGGAATTTCGAGAAACTCTCCGCGTCCCCTCTCCGGCCGATTTTTCAATAAAACTCCGAAAATCAGCACCAAAATTGCCCAAAACAATTCCCAAAAACTGCGACACACAAAATAAAACTGCCGGGTAAGGATCTTCTGTTCTTCTGCAACTATTATTTCAGTTTCTTTCTCTTCAAATTGCATCCGTAATTCGGAACTCTATAGATGCACAATTTTTGGGTACCGAATTTATTAATTGAAGCGTTTGCTGGATCAATTCGGGGAAAAATAAATTGTGTTGGGGAATTATAGTGGTGTTAGGGAATTCATGATTTTGGAAGGAGTATTTCCGAAGGAGTACAAGGCGAAGGAAGAGGTGGAAGGGTGGAGGAGAAGGTAACGTGCAAGTCGGAGGAAGAAGGGAGGCTGTCGCAAAACGTTTCTTCCCACGACATGGCCCCAGACATTTCGTCCAATAATAACATTAATTTGGTCTACCAAGGAAACCTATTGTTCGGTTGACTGTGTGAAACGCAAGTCGGTTCCACGGAGCCCGACTTGCTCCATGCGAGACGCCCTCTTTTCTTTTTTAGAATCGTCCTTTCCCTCCGGTGATATTTACTGATTTCCTTAGGATCGCTCGGACAACCGAGAATCTTCCAATTACACCGCAAAAGTGTCTGCACCTGTCGCAACCTGTACTTCGGCTCTTGCGTACACGTAACGCGACACGAAACGTCACGAAATTGGCTTTAAAGTGATTCAATACAAAATATAAAAGGAGATTATATTTCCAGAAACATTGAGCGCTGAATTTAGACGACTCTATCAGGGATCAAGTCAATTTTATATTATCAATACACTGTCGATCCTGAAAATAAAAATCGTATGCATTAATTACAAGAAGCATAACAAAATTTCGAAAATTTTAGCTCTCGCGTACACGTAACGCGACATGAAACGTCACGAAATTGGTTTAAAAGTGATTCTACTTTCTGGTTAGAATAAGTCGTTTCTTAGATGTAAAATATAAAAGGAGATTATATTTCTAGAAACATTGAGCGCTGAATTTAGACGACCCTATCGGCGATCAAGTCGATTTTATATTAAAATTGTGCATTGATTGCAACATACAGCAGCATAACAAAATTTCGAAAAATACTGTTGCAGAAGGTGTATTAATAATTGGAGCTAAAGTTTCTGGCGGTAGAAAAGCGGCGAACAATTGATGTAATAGGAACAGTGGTGTCGGTAATGGATGTTAATGGACGGCTATCTTTTAATTGTTCGTCGGTTTGCCAGTCGATTGCGTAAAGTTTCGGCTTGTCGCCTTCGGCTGAAAGTGCATTCCGTTGTTTCGGCGACAAAGCGGAATGTCGGCGGCGCGGCGGTTTTTTTTTTTTTGTCGACGGTGACACACGTATTCGCCGCTTCCGGTGTTTCTCCTCGGGGCTCCGGGGATCCCGTTCGGGAAAATAATTAAGGCGCATCCAGATGTCGGGGATGATAACCGCTTCCAGGTTTTTCGCGTGAACCCGTTCCTCCCATTTTCGTCGTCTTGTTCGCCGTTATCTTGATCCGAGCCGAGGGATACTTTCCTGAGAGAATGGATTAGGGTGTAGAACGAAAGAGAGAAAGGGAGAGAGAGGAGAGACGGGGAGAGAGGGGAGAGAACTGCGGTTTGTGAGTCGTTGAACTACACGCCGTTGTGCAATCCTTCCTCGTAGAAACGCTCGCCGGATTTATTGCCGGTATTTCGAGTGATTTCGTAATCTTAACACGGTTCGTAGATAATTCCTTTCCTTTTTTCGCTTTATCGCTTGTTAAGCTACTCTTAACGTTCCCGGGTAATTAAATCCACCGGCAATCCCACCGATCCAGGCGATTGTTGCCCGATTTTTCTATATTTAGCCGAAACCGTTCTCCGCGCGGACAAACCGTTCGTAACACCACCAGATGGGTCGAAGCAACTTATTTTTGATTCTTTCAAAAAATTATAAAGGTGTTCACATTTTATAATAAAAGTCGTACGAAGTCTTAACTTTGTCAGTATTACTAGGTGGCTCTAGTATTAATACCACTTCAATGGATTATATTCTTTAAAACATAATTCAAAACACGTAAAATCAGGGAAAGTTTAAGTCATAATGTCGCTAGTTTCGAATTTATTCACGAAATACACGCTTTCGAAAATTCAGCAATTTTTCTCAACTTTCTCGAAACCAGGTTACACTAAAACATGTATATCTCGAAAACTACTAGTCCGATTAAGTTGATTCTTTCTTTGTTTCAATCGACAATGTTCGCTCTATCATCGTAATTTCTTGTTCGGTCGAGAAAAAATTGATGGGCCTGTGAAAAAATAATTAACCGCTAAAGGTCTATCTTCTGGCGACCACAGGTGATACCCACAAAATTTATATCTCGCAAACTACTCGTCTGATCGCGTTCAATCTTTTTTTCTTTGAATTCACAAGGTTGGCTCTATCGTCAAACATGTTCGTATGATTGCGAAAGAATTAGCGGAGCCGTGAAAAAAAGAAAAAATGAAGAACCGTTAAAGGTCGCGCGTGCTCGTCCCGAGGATCGCGAAGCGGTAATACGGATATTTTTGCGCAGCCAAAGCGAATCTCTCCGAACGGCGAATAAAAGCAAATGATACTCTTAACGACTACCCGCATCAGGCTACACGTCCGCGGGTAACGTCCAGTCCACTAATTTTCTGGAGTCCCGTTTTAATATTCGCATCCGTTCCGCGAACAGGCTCGCCGTATCGTTGCCACTCTAATAGAATCTACATGATCTGGGTTTTTGCGTGGACGCGCATTTCCGACGGGCAGTCCTGTGCTGGGGTCGGCGTCGTTCTCCGCCATCGACGATCCTCTCTTCGAGAGCACTTCCGGTCCCGACGAGGACGCAAGCGTTCGCCATCTTTACGAGTTCTCGCGGAACCCCGCGGACTGCGAATCTGCTCTGAGCCGGTGTAAAATATTTGCCTGGCGGTTATGCGCCGGCCACGGAACATTATTACTTCGGTTTTCTTTTTTTTTTTTTCTAAGGAGAGGAGAGCCGTGCTCTCTCTCGAGGATGTCTCTCCTCCGTTCTTGCTCCATTTTATCGCGCTCGGCAACGCCGCCACGCGCCTTTCATTTGAAGCCGCGCGGCTTCTTACGACGCCGATTATCCTGCCAATTTATTCACCTTAACTGCCGACCGTAATTGTTCATTCAATTACCATTGCCTATCGGCTTTATGTTTTTTCCATGAAACAACCGAAGTTCCTGTGTGAGCTCCCCTTAATGGGAAATCGGCACACCGTCGCTGAGGTGCTGTTCCGAACTCCTCCGACTCCATCTCGCATTTCTCTCATCCTGATTCGGCAACGCAATTGTTTCCTTTTTGAACAATTTAGAATCAAAGATTTATTTCATTTTGTGTCGGGGAGAAGAATTTTTACAGACCGCAAACTGTCTGCTGCTGGTAAAATGAAACACTGAAAGACTATCATTTTTATACTCCCTTTTTCTCTGACAAAAATGACAATTTAAGAGACAGACAAAGGTAAAGCTACAAATACTGCTAGAAATACTCCCTTGATAAACGTCGTAGCATTTTCAACAAGTCGAGCGATTTTATCAAATATATTACTGGGATTTTGTGCAAATTTTTAAGATTAGATTAATTAAAGGTCGTACAAAGTCTGTATGAATATATTCTTGTGATTTTTGTAGTATATCATAAAGCAGTTTCTTTTAGTGTTCCCTTTGCTGAAATATTAGGGGGGAAAGAGGAAACATGTGTTTTAGTTAGTTATACAGCTAGATTACTTATCTATCGTCACTTAAATTCATTTATGTCGTTTTCGAAATTTAATGTCGTTAATGTTCGGTCTCAAAGGTTTAGAACTGAAGATTGAACAATTTCTACGAATTCAAGCTCGATCTAAGTTCTAAGAATAATTTTCGGGTTTATCTGGGAGCTCGGATCTCGACGTAACCTTGATAAATATAATAGTAAACCCGGCGTTGAGCGTCTACCACACTGTCATCCTCCTGAGTAATTTCTTCCTGTCGATCGCAGATAACGATACAATCGTTTCGTAGGGGACCATCGCCGCTGTATTTTGATCAACCCGGTAACTACCGGTTAGTTACGTCAAAATAAATCGCTCTGTCTCGCTGGTAATCCTTTGTACACACTGTCACGTTGAGAATTCAGCGTGTCATCGTGACTACTTGGAGCATCGAGCGGAATATCGAACGAACAGACTGGCCTGTGTTGAATTTTACACAGTTAGAAAACACAAACTCCTCCGAAACACAAATTCGTTCCAGCCTATACACTTTAGTTTAACGAAAAATAAAATCGAGGCCCTCTTTATCTATCATTCAAGAAAATCATGGAATCAACACTTGTTCCATTTCATTTACAAACAAAATTCACGGTGTTGCAGGTTATGTAATTGCAGGAATCAACGACGTACACGTTAATAGTTACATACTCCTCGTAGTTAAACATTGTCAACGTTGCGCAATGCAGAACGAATCAACACAATGCACAGTCTAATGTTTTAGTAGCCTAGTTAATTTTCAATGGTCATTTCAGTGATCATTTCAATGGGTGTCATCATGTACGGTTTTAACATTATTTGACATTTATACGCAAGATAAAGAACCAGATTCGTCACCAGAATCACGTATCAGCTATCATGCGAATAATGTTCCGATAACTGTACATCAACCGATGGAAACCAACATTGAAAAGTCATTTCTGACAATTTCTCTTTACATTAATAGTTAGTCATGGAAGTGACAGTAGAAATAAAAAAATTATGGATAATCATAATTCATCAGAAATAGCTTTCTTGGCTAGCTTGGAATAAAAAATCTATAAACACTGTATGAGGCGATAAAAATGTAGTTACAATTCAGAATGAAAGTTAAATTACATGCTAAATGTTATGCGGATTAAAAAACCTAACAAAATGGTATTTGAAAGGAAGAAAAAATCATGAACATACCAAGGACAAGAGAACATTTCTGAAAATATGAGTATCGGTACAATCAGAAAACATACATTTCAAGAATAGTCAGTACCGAATCTATTAACAGTACATGTCCAAAAATATCGATATCAGTCCTATTAATAGGCGAAAATAGTACTTTCACTTTCTGATTAAATGGACACCATACTATTGATTGGGATTATCTCCACTGTCATCGAAGTTCACCGTTGTCCCTCTGGATCACAGAAATACTTATCGCACGGAGCGCGACGCGCACGGTGTCGTGACAGTAGCGTGGCGGTGTTTCACGGGAACGCATTCTATTCCAATTTGGTTGGTGTCTCATTATCGTTGATTCCGCAGATTTTATCGCAAAGGATCGCAGGGGCTCGTGCAAACAGAGAACAAGATCGGCCTGTGCCTTCTGGCCTCTCCCTTGCTGTCTTCGTCCCCATTCGGCTCGCGAACGTGTCCATGCATTAATGCCGTGGCACACGCACGTGTCCTACGCGGCTGCATAGATCCTGGCAGACGGCGCGTCCATTTCCTGTTAATTAAATTAGTGTATCGGCCACTGTCCAGTGTCGTGCAGGGCCCGTGAGTCGCGAGACTCCCTCCTTCTCTCTCTCTCTCTCTCTCTCTCTCTGTCACTGACTCACTCATTCCCTCTCTCTGTCTCTGGTGTCTATGGCCCTCTTTTTTCATCTGGCGCGAGTTTAACGACCCCTTTCGCCTCTCCTTTTTAGCCTTTGCTATACCTTCATCTTCATCAGTCCTGGCCACCGATTCCCGAGAGGCTCGTATCAGGCGCGGCTGTTGTTCTCATTAGGATAAAACAGAGGAGTCCACCCGTTAACCGGATTATCAGACACGGGAGTACGCGTAAGCCGACTATCCGCCTATCTGGACGACGGTTAGGCGCGGTTTGCCAAATGCGAAGGTGTCTGCCGACTGCCGATTGAGTCATCCCCATTCTTTCCCTTATGCTTCGCCGGCTCGTTTAACGTTATCGATGCTGCCAATAAAATGAGCAATTGTTTCTGTACCTCAGTTGATTCTTTATCGATAAACCGGTACTGAACGTGGTGTGCTTCAATTTTTAGAAAATGATTTGGCCATTATTTCCCTAATAAAAGGTTTTTGTAATGAAAAGGTAATGGTCTTTGCATAGAACTTTATTTTCCACAGTACAATGAATTCTCGAGATATGTCAACAACACTGGCCTCTCGGTATGCCCTGTGGTAGTGGGGATAATTCCGCGACGTTTATCGTCGAGGCTTTGGCGACTTTTATAGAGAAACCACTGTAGATACCAAAGAGCGAAGGTACGTTTTAATATTTAAAAAACGCATTTACCGTGTCGTTATCAATATTCCCAATAGAGCAGTAATCCATGTTGTTTTTCCACAGTAGGTATTAAAAGACGGATGTTTCAATCATGTTTCTCTAGCAACTGTGTTATTGTTCGCATTTATAGATTTTTCCAATAATAACGATAACAGTGTTTGAATCCAACTGGTTTTGTTTACAATAGATACCAAAGGGTGGAAGTATGCTTCAATTTAAAAAAAAAAAATGAATTGGCCATTTTTATTTCTCTGACAGTTCCGCCATTCACGCGATCTATCGACTTTTCCAATGAAAAGAATAATAGTCTTTGTATCTCATTTGATTTTGCACAGTGAACACTCGAGGGTGGAAATGCGTAAAAATTTAAAAAACAAAATGTATTTATCACTTCTATCTGTCCAGCAATTTTCTCGTTGTCGACGATTTCAATGAATAGAATAACAGTTTTTGTTTCCAATTTAATTTTTCACGGTAGATACTGACGGGGATGTATGTAACGTTTGAAAACAAAATTAAACTTACCACTTTTATTTCTGTGGAAATTCTGTAATTTTTTTAAGTCTTTGTGTACTCAATTTGATTTTCCACAGAAAATATCGAAGAATAGATCAGCGTAATAATTTTTCAAAAGCGTACAAACATATCTCCTCTCTTATTTCCGTGACAATGTTCAATAATCAACGCTTTCGTGAAAAGAATCTTCGTGTCTAATTTGATTTTTGCGAAAACGTATCAAACGATGAACACGTGTAATAATTGCAAAAAAAAAATATGTGTTTACGACGTTCGAGTGCTTCAGTTCTCCACCGTCAATTTTTATGCGTGCGTGCACCAAGTCAATTACTGCTCGAACATGGAAAAGAAAACATGAAAGTGAAAATAAAATCGGAAACGAGCCGTTAACCGGATTATTGGATGTGTTAGGGCGACTACGTCGCCGGAGGTCAGGAGTTCTGAGTAAAAGGCTTCGTTAGTCTGAAATGAAGCACACCAGGAAAGTTCGACAGCATTAGCTCTTCGTGGAATTACGTCATGGGTATATTCAACTAAGAAAGATCGATCGGTACACTCTTCTTACGAACAAACGGAATTCGAAATGGATTAGGGCACTGTGTCCATTGCGCCGTGTACTCGCCATAAAATACAAATCAAAAGCTTTTATGCTCCACGAAACCACAGTATTTATTTTATTTTGGACAAAATATTTATTAACTCTCGGACTCCTACAAGTTTTAGGCCTATAATATTTCATACAGTTTTATTCCGATATAAGACGATGGTTCGGGACCGGCTTTCGTCCTATTTCGGATGAAAGAGAAGAGGGAATATTGACATTTATTTTTTGACACGATCACTTTATTTTAGACCAAATACTACTATCTGGTTTATCAAGTTTGAGGATCGAAAAAATAAATGTAGAATAAGTGTTCGA
Source organism: Halictus quadricinctus (assembly GCA_028454245.1). NCBI lineage: Eukaryota > Metazoa > Arthropoda > Insecta > Hymenoptera > Halictidae > Halictus > Halictus quadricinctus. Next base: position 17,297,238 of record CM052118.1, read on the forward strand.
TTTCAAGGTCTGCATCAATGCTAATATTTTTAATTTCTCAGAATTACAGTGATTCGTACATCCATTCACAGAGGTTACATGTAAATTGTACACTAAATTAAAAATTCGATGTGTAGTTATCAGAAATGCTTCTCAGGAGAATGTTCTAACAAAAGACAAGAGAGACAAATCACGAATCAGTGTGCAGAGTCTGAGGATGTAAGACAGCAAGAGCTGAAGTCGTCAAAGTGAGTAGACTCGCAGCCTAATCTGATCCGGCCACGGTTGCGAAATTGAAGCTAGTGGAGGCAGGCCCGCAGGAATCAGATATTTGCAACCGGGTTGCCACATCGGTGAAAGGTCATCATCGGGGCTCAACTCGGAAGAGGAAGCCATTGTTCAGAAACAGAAAACGGTTTTTTCCATTTTGAGAAGCACGATGGAGAGCGATTCTCGTTTCAGTTAGCGGGGCCCCTAACAGGCGGAATATTATCGGGGGTCACGATCGGCACGAATTAAATTTGCGGAGCTCCACTGACAGCCCTGTTAGGAAGGACAGGAGTTTGTCGACTAGACCGGAAGTCGCCAAGTAGGGAAAACTCGGCGCACCGGCCGAATATAATGCGACGAGCCTGTGACAAGTATGGTAATGCAACGCGAGCGAGCATACGTGTCTAGATTTCAACCGCGGTGTCTGCCTACGCCGCGGCCAAGCCGCTCGCCGTGGAATTCACCAACACCGGACTGAATTTCCAAAAAACTTAATTGGATAATTGCTTACTTCGGACTCGGCCATTACTTGCTCCGCGCGCCGCGCGCTCATCTTCGTAAATTGTTTCGTAATTGCGCGGCGCATGTGAATGGATGCCACGTACACCGCCGCTCTCGCAAAATATTTTTCGCCGTCCGACTCCGAAATCTTTATGCAAATCGCTATTTTTATGGCCCGAGCCAAATGGAAGATTTCCCGTGGCGAGGACACAGTTAAACATTTATCTTTGCCAATTTACTCGGCTCGAGGCTCGCTTCGACTTTCGACATACCCTTGTGCCCTCATCTTCTATCTGTAAAATATTTTATTCTGTGTATTTCCTTTTACAAATATATCTTTTAATTGTCGATATCGATCAAACTTACAATGTACTGACATTTAACAAAAAAAAAAGGAGCGTCCAGTAAAATTACAAAAAAAAATCAATTTATCGAGTTAAAGCGTGAAATGAACCTATAATGCAATTTTCATTTCTGGAATAAAGAGTAATCTGCAGTCTTCGCAGCTCTCGAAATACTCTTTCGACATACCCTTGTGCCCTCATCTTCTATCTGTAAAATATTTT